>BFEA01000011.1:54645-67266 GCA_003427395.1 Chara braunii | reverse complement strand
ATGCACCACCACCCATAGAATCAAGAAAGAGCTCTCAATCTGTCAATCCTTGCTATGTCTGGACCTGGTGAGTTTCCCCGTGTTGAGTCAAATTAAGCCGCAGGCTCCACGCCAGGTGGTACCCTTCCGTCAATTCCTTCAAGTTTCAGCCTTGCGACCATACTCCCCCCGGAACCCGTAAAATTTGATTTCTCACAAGGTGCTGCCAGAGTCATCCAATGGACATCCGCCAATCCCTAGTCGGCATCGTTTATGGTTGAGACTAGGACGGTATCTGATCGTCTTCGATCCCCCAACTTTCRTTCTTGATTAATGAGAACGTCCTTGGCAAATGCTTTCGCAGAAGTTCGTCATCCATAAATCCAAGAATTTCACCTGTGACAATGGAATACGAACGCCCCCATCCGTCTCTATTAATCATTACTCGAATCCCGAAGACCAACAAAATAGAACCAGAGTCCTATCGCATTATTCCATGTTAATATGTTCAGAGCACAGGCCTGCTTTGAACACTAAATTTTTTTCAAAGTAACAGCACCGGCTCTCGATCCCAACCAATAAAGGCAAGGAATCCATACCCGGCAAGAAAGGCGAAAGGGCCGGTACACGCCCGCAAGAGCGGACCAGCCCCTCCCACCCAGAATCCAACTACGAGCTTTTTAACTRCAACAACTTAAATATACGCTATTGGAACTGGAATGACCGTGGCTGCTGGCACCAGACTTGCCCTCCAATGGATCCTCGTTCAAGGAGTTTACGACTGTTCTCATTCCAATTACCGGACTCGAAAGAGCCCAGTATTGTTATTTATTGTCACTACCTGCCTATATTAGGATTGGGTAATTTATGCGCCTGCTGCCTTCCTTGGATGTGGTAGCCATCTCTCAGGCTCCCTCTCCGAAATCGAACCCTCATTCTCCGTCACCCGTTACCACCATGGTAGGCCTCTATCCTACCATCGAAAGTTGATAGGGCAGAAATTTGAATGGAACATCGCCGGCTCAAAGGCCATGCGATTCGACAAGTCACTATGATTCGCCGCAACAACGGGCAAGCCCGGATCGGCCTTTTATCCAATAAATACATCCCTTCCAGAAGTCGGGATATGTTGCACGTATGAACTCTAGAATTACTACGGTTATCCGAGTGGTAAGGAGACCACTAAATAAATGATAACTGATTTAATGATCCATTCGCAGTTTTTTTTTTTTTTTTTTTTTTTAAACATCACAACCCCTTTTTATTATGGGGGGCACCAGTCTGGTTACTTACCACCGGCAAGCATTTTAGAAAATGATAATGTCTCAGGAAAGAAGGAACCTCAAGGAACTACAACTGCTTAGTGAGCAGCGGTGGACTAATTAAAGTACCCAGTCCTACTCAACAATTGCAATCCCTCATAGAACCCAATCTTGAGAAATTACATGTTCTGCTGCCATAATGGAAAAGAATTTCTATCAAAAATTCTCAAAAATACTAAAAAAGAAAATTCAAAAAAGGAAAATAGTATAATTATCCTCGGAAAGTACCGCAAGGGCCCCAGGGGGGCCAGGTCCTTTGTTATAGCAAAATTATGCGAAAATTTTGAATAAACCCATCTTATATACAAAATAGACTCCTACTGGACAAAGTACAATACCTATGCAATCTCCTACTAATACTTATTATAACAAGAAATGACTTATCCTAAAAAATGCATTATCTAAAGACTGTAATTGTTAGTATGCACAGGCAGCGAGAGCCGCCCGTGTGACCCCCTCAGAAGTATCATTCTTGAAGGAGGGTTCAAAAGCCTCCTCCAAGGTAGTTCCTTTTTATGAATTTATCATCAGAGGGGGCTCCCACCTCCCCTGAAGGCCAAAAAGTGCCCTTAGGGGAGGTGAGGAAAAAAATGAGGGAACTTAAAATCAAAAAAAGTTCTGCAGATTATCATTGCTCAGCTCCCGAGAAGGATGAAGGACTGTGAAGATCAGATCCCGAAGACGATGAAGGTGTAGATGCGGAGCCATCTTCCCTAACCATTGTCAATGCCGGACCGAATGAGAAAGTTACAAAGTTGGGGAAGGGAGACCATGTTTGGAACAGGAAAGATTCTGCATTAATACTATGAGTTCCATGTCTGTGTAAAAAATCCGCCTGAATACCCTGTTGAATGTACAGGACAACCATTCGTTTCAGGAACGAGAGAGAAGAAATCTTGTTCTGCTGGAGGCAAGCATTTCGAATAAACCACAGTGCTGCCAGAATAGCTGCTCTGACGAATTCTGAAACATAAAGTCGGCTATCCTTCTCATTCTTGACATTAATTCCCAATAAAACGTCAGCTTGAAGATCATCCGAAAGAAGAAGCGGCGAGGGGTCTCTACACATCATAGGCCATTCCCACCAAAAGGCCCGATGTAAAGGGCATTCAATCCACAAATGACGAATGTCCTCATTCTGAAGGCCACATACAAGGCAAAGAGGATTGGTATGCTGGTTCTTGGTTGCCTGCCATTCTGCAGCTGGAATAGCCAAGTGAACCGTTAACCAGAGTAAAGCAACCTTCTTGGCGTCAGGTAATCTTCGATTTATGTTACAGAAAGCTTGAAACGACTGTTGATTCCAATCTGCCAAGCTTTTCTCAGCAACTCCCATCATGCCTTAAGGTGAGGAAAGATGTCAAAAGTAGGAGCATGTAGGCGGTAAATCTTCTTTGTTGTAAGCTCATCAAACCTTAGAGTTCTTCTTTGTTGGCCAGCAGAGGGTATGAACCATTGAGACGGGTCAAAAGACAAATCCTGTAGAGGCGTACTCACCTTAAAGGGATGAAATTTCCTTGGTCGTCTTCTCCCTCTTTGTGGAAGAACCAAAACAGGAACTATATCATTAACGTCCACAGTTTCACCATGCGGGCCTTCCAAAACAAGCGGAGAACCTAGATCATCATATCCCGAAGAGCAGCGCCATCTGGATACCTCAACTCTCTCTATCCCTGGGACAAGAGTCTCAATTCGAAACAGAAGGGTAGGCGTGATATCCTGCAGGTATCTAGCCCATTTAAGCTTTTGAAACTTAGGACCTCTTAAAATGACCACCCATTCCTCAGGGATAGCCCTGAGTATGTCACCCATACGTTCCCTCCAATGAGGAGCGTGAGATAACTGGTGTCGAAAATCATTAATTAGTTTCCAGGTTCTGTTTTCAAAATCCCAAAAATGACGTACTAGGAAAACCCCCTTACACAGCCATTGGCGCCCGAAAGAGCCCTCAGGGCCTTGCCAAGAAAAAGGCAGTCCTTTCTGATATAAGATACAGGGATTCCCCAAAAGGGTTTGGTTTAGGACATGGTCCTTAGTCCGGGGAGCAGCTACTATCTTAGTCCAACAAGAATGCCGCTGAATCTCAGTGAGGAAAGTCGGTTGTATCAGTGCTATCCAAATTACTGACTGCGGTAACCTGAGGATGTGAGATAAAACCAATTGTGCCATGCGCTTCCAAATTTTCTCATCATCATCCATAAGCAACCAAGTCACATTACGACACTGTAATGGAGCCACTTAAAAAAGCGGATCAAGCAAAGACAATCCCCCTTCCCTTCTTGGCTGGATGAGCTTAACCCAAGCTACCCTGGGTATAGATGTTTCTGCATCAGCGTCCGAGGACCAAAAATAGCGAGTTACAACAATTATAATGTTGCGCAAAGCAAACCTTGGGAGAGGGACTATTGCTGAAATGTACCAGATTATAGATAGCACTGAATTGTTAATGATGAGAGCTCTACCAAATAAACCAATAATAACTCCTCTCTTCCATTGTCTCAACCTACCCATGACAACTGCAAATAGAGCCTCTATCTGTGGATTCAGCCCTCCTCCCAGGGACATATGAATCCCAAGGAATTTGAAAAAAATTCCCCTTGGGAGGCATTCAATATCCCAGTCATCTATCCCAGCTGGATTAGTCGAAACAATAGCCATAGTTTTGTTCCAATTAACCTGTGGCCCTGCGAAGTGAGAAAATGTTGCAAGACATTGCTTTAATTCCGTAAGCTGTCCCAAACCAGGCTGAAGTAGTGTCGCCGAATCATCCGCAAATGCCGAGGACCGTAACTCATCATTATTAATTGGGAATCCTCTCGAGATGGGGAAGGCCCTGATCATGTCATATAGATGTTCCATGTAAAGGACGTAAATGGCAGGTGAAAGTGGACAACCTTGCCGAACCGAGCGTGAAATCATAAAACTTTCAGATCTAAGACCATTTACTTGTACAATGACTTCCCCCGATGTAAGGAGCAAAGATGTCCATATCCTGAATCCTGTTCCAAATCCCTTCTGCCACATCAGAAATACCCATCTCATTCCGTCATAGGCCTTTTCAAAGTCTAAGAGGATAATCGCCAGCCAAGGTGGTATCGTCCCAACCAATTCCAAGCTCTGTTGAGCAATTATAATGTTGTCAGTAATTTGCCTTCCCGGTACAAAGCCAGTTTGAGTTGAGTGTACCAAATGTTTAAGTGGTTTCCCCAATCTTGTTGCCTGAACCTTAGCACATATTTTATATATATTAGCCAATTTACAAATAGGCCTCCAATTCCGAATTTCCGCTGGTTCTGCTTTCTTATAGAGGAGTATAACCACAACCGTAGCAAAGCCTTTCGGCAAAAATTGTAATTCCGCCGCTTGGTTAAAGGCCTGAGTCAAGAAAGGGGCAAAAATGTCAATCAAATGCTTAAAATTTTCAATGGGTAGACCGTCATAACCAGGAACTTTCCCTGATGGCAAGTCGAAAATGGTCGATCGTACCTCTGATTCTGAGAATGGGGCATCCAACATTTGAGCATGCTGTGGAGTCAGAAACTTCGTAGTATGGTTCCGGATATCATCTCTTGGGAGGTCAACCATTTGATCAGCCGAAAAATCCGTTTCCTCATAAAAGAACCATTTGTAGTGCTTTGTGGCATAGTAAAGGATGTTTCCTGATGTTACTGCAGATGCCTGTTGATGATCAAAAGGGTGGTTCAGACATGTCATTAATGGAACCTTCTTAGCAAAAGCTAGCTGTCTGAAAATTTTGGCTGTCATTTTCTCCCCTACAATAGTCCAGGTTGTCCACGTGGAGGATTTTTATTTGGTCGAGTCCTCTTCATACCATTGGCGCCAAGCCAAGGCCGCTTGGTAACGTTCAGTCCACCACTCATCCTCGTCTTCTCCTTCTGGTGGTTCGTCCCCCAAATCCTTCAAAGTCTGAGCCAATTGTTGACCCAGTTGCTGATGGAGCTTTCGATCTGCAGAAATCCGTTTCCGTGTATCCTCAACAAATTTTGAAGTACCCTCCATAAACCATTACAAAAATTAGTACTAAAAGGACAAGAATTAATCCAGGATCGCCAGAAGTCCTGCGTTAAAAAAGAAAAACCTCTTCGTGTGATAACCCAAGAGGGAACAGGTGAAGGAGGAAAATTACGACGGACACCTATAGGATTAGAAATTTCCAATAAAACCAAAGAATGGTCAGACATAGCTGTTGGGATGAAATCAACAGCTTAGCATAGATCCACTAAGGACTCTTCCACCCAAATCTGATCTATTCGACTTCGAGAACGAAGACCATTAATTGCAGTAGAAAACCATGAGTACCGTCGATCATGAGGGAATCTAAACCGAAAAATATCAATCATATTCAAATCAGTCATCATGGCCAACAGAGCCTGGGCATCTGACTGCTGAGGCCCTTCAACGGAGTTATCCAGGCCTAGCTCAATCACCGTATTGCAATCCCCGGCTATAATGAAATTCCCCAATCTAGGAAAGCAGGCCGGTAAAGACTGCCAAAACCATTTTCATTCCGTTCGGTCCAGAGGAGCATATACGGTAGCAATGAGTCACTTTTCGGAACCTATCGTGACCATAATCCAAGCCCATCGCCCGCACGAATCCCGAAAAACAATCATGAATCGTTCCTTGAAGATCCGGGGCGCATAGGATGGCCACACTCCCCCGTGTTCCTTGTGCAGGAGCCCATACTTATAGCCCTTTCCACCATGACCACTAAGACTTCAATTTAGACTCGTTAATTTTAGTCTCTTGTAGACATAATACCTGCAGTTTATGACACCTAAATAATCTAAAAATTCCCCTCCTTTTAGACAACGCAGTTCTAGATGACATCCTGTTAACATTCCAAATTGCCATTCTCAGAGAATTCATTAAATGTCTACAAATCTGGCCATCCCGAATTTGTTAAAGCGACCAGAAAGGAAACCATAGTTAACAGGAAGATGATTATCAACCGCTTTCAAAATTGTAGCGGTGATCCCAACCCTAAGATGATATAAGTGTGGTTGCGATCCTGGACCAAAAATCTTTGGAAGATGAACCCATTGACTATGCAAAAGGAGGGGACCAGTCGCTTGAAGTAAAGTGGGTTGCACTTTAAAAAACGAGAAAACAAATGGGACTTCAGTTCCAGAAGTCAAGGAGGGGAGCAGGCGAACATTTGATAATGCTCACAACGAGGAAACACGAAATGTAGGTCCCAACCATTCCTTCACTACGGAGCCAATATCGGCCATGTATGGGATCCACTGCATCTCAAAAATGGTAGGGAACCAAATAATTGTGAAGATCCTTGAACCGGGTTCGTGACTAACAAACAAGGAAATGCAGACTCCTCCTTCCACAAAAAAACAAGAGGGAAAACGAAGCACAAACCTTGATTAACGGAGTCAACAATTGGCTGTACTCGCCAATCAGCTGGCCGCCTCTCATGGAGTTGATGAAGATTGTCATCGCCGACACGCTCATCTGTATCTCTTTGTACATGAGCGTCTTGCGGTCGATCTAAGGTAGAGATTGTGGAGGTTCAACAGATGTTGATTTCATAGAGGAGGATGAAGAGGTAAGTGTGATACCGCACTCGACCAGTTGCCTTTTAAGACGTCGTTTCAGGAGTGCAAAAGAAAACAAGCAAGGAGGGTGTCTTCTATTAACATGTCTAAAGAAGCGACACAGGGCTGAAGATTTAACATAGTGCTTGCGAAAGGAACCCCGGGAAATCACTACGGGGGCAGCGGGATGGCTGCTTGCGGGAAGAAGATCTGCCTTCATCTCCATCATCCGAGTAGTCATCTTCTGTGTTGAAAGATTCTGACCCGCAAAACTGGGGCCAACAACATCTTCCACCATCTTCCCATTTTTGGCATCCTCGATCACTTGATGTTTCTGTGATCCATCATCTTGGGTACAAAGGCCCTTGCCAGCAATTGACAAATCTTCATTTGACTCATAAATAGCAGGATTAGCTCCCAGTATCCCTACTTTTGATGTGTATGTCATTAGATCAATGACAGGTGACATTCTGGTACCAATCATCTCTTCCTTAGCCCCCCAATCCAATCCTCCCTCAGCCTTCACCTTCGTTTTCACTCCATTCTCTGATTCATCCTCATCACTCTGACTGCTAATTGATTCATCTCCCTTCGAGGAGTCATAAGGAGTATCCAATTCAGAAACTCTTGCATCTGAAGATCCCACAGTCATAAGGTCAATGACAGATGACATTCTGGTACCAATCATCTCTTCCTTAGTCCCCCAATCCAATCCTTCCTCAACCTTCACCTTCGTTTTCAATCCATTCTCTAACTCATCCTCATCACTCTGACCGCTAGTTGATTCGTCTTCCTTCGAGGAGTCATAAGGAGTATCCAATTCAGAAACTCTTGCATCTGAAGATCCCACAGTCAGATCAATGATAGGCGATGTTTTGGTAGTAATCCCTTTCTCCTTGTTCACCCCACCTTCTTTTTCACAGCCTCCTCACTGCCCCCCTGCTTTCGTTGTTCCATTATTCCACCCCCAAATGCAGATTGTCCCTGACAATCAACTGGAGCATCTTCGCTTGATAGATCAATGATATGATCAACACTTGCTACTTTTAGTTGCGACGATCCAGTTGTCAAATCAATGACAGGTGTCAATTTTACGATAACGTCCTGAGTAGCAATGATGTCCCCTTCATGGCTCGGGTTAGAAGCCTGACTGTCATCCTTGGTGAAGGATTGAGACGAAATTTCTGTGAAATCCTGTCAAAAATCTGCACTAAGATACGCGTCAATTCTTTCCATAAAATCCGGGGAACGTTCTGAGATTGCTTGTTGGCTGGTATCAGTCCTGCTGCTTGTTCCATCCTGCGAAGTCGCAGGAAAATGGGGGGCCTGATTAGGCTCCATACTCTCAAGAGGGAATCCACGATCACTTAACCAATCATAGTTAAGTCATGAGTAAGCCCATCATCCCTTCCTCCCAAAAGCCATCCACCTCTATGCCACAATGGATCAGCCACATACTCTCGAACATCATTCCTCTTCATGAACGCATTCAGGCTTCCAAATTCCCACAAGGCATCATTACCACAAGGTGACCAATCGCCATTATCCTTTTGAGGTTGATGAGCACCTATCAATCTTGCCCAGCAATTGGCTAACCATGACCGTTTCTCTTCTTGTCCGCTATCAGGGGATTCAGTTAGAGACAAAATGAGACAAGATTGCGCACGGCTTTCGATTATCCTTCGTGGTAGGAATTCAACCGGCCGTTTCCTACAGAATGGTTGGAAAACACCCATTGGGGTAAGCTGTGAGGCTGTGAGCAAAGGAGCATGATTCTCCTGATCATCAGTCTGATAATCGTGAATACAGCGATCTAATGGTTCTTCCTCTTTTCCCCTCTGGCATCTACCCTCCTCTTCTACCCTCTTTTCACATCCCTCATCATTGTTCATGTTCAAAAGCAAACTACATTGTTGGACTCCTTCACAGACTTCTTCCTCCTTCAACAATACGAGTTGCTCTTTCTTCGAGGAGCAAAGAACATAAGTACCTTTCCCCTTCCCCAATTTAAAAGAATCATCCACGTGCTCATCATTATTAGTCTCCTCTCCATTGTTCCAAATCCCAACAGTAGCAAGTCCTTGGAGTGGCGGTGCACTGACATGTGGCACAGAACATGTGACGGGCTGACTTCGCCCGTACTGACAGTGCAGTTTCTCCGCCAACTCTCGCCGTCTTCGGAACCTTATGAACGACCTGTGAATGAAGGTTGAGTGGTTAAACATGACGCGTCTACGATTCTGCGTTCGTTGTTGGGCTTTTGTCCTCATCGGCTCATCAGCAGTATTCGCATCCCCCCAATCCCTTTGTTCCTGATCATTCCCTCCAGAGGTTCCTGCTGCTTCCTGAGTAATCGCAATCACCCTATCTTATCCTTCTACTTCCTTTTTTTCATGATTTTTTCTCCTACAACTCCCATGGGTTCTTGAGTATTCGTATTCCTCTGGTCCCATCGTCCCTGATCATTTTCCTCAGAAGTTCTCACTTCATCATTGACATTCAAACCCCCCTTTTCCTGAGTATTCGTATTCCTCTGGTCCCATCGTCCCTGATCATTTTCCTCAGAAACTCTCACTTCATCATTGGCATTCAGACCCCCCTTTTCTAGTCCCTCTTCAACCATCACATTCTGATGACATTCCTTCAAAGGGTACTCACCTCCTATACTCCTTTCTTTCCTTCACTGTGATTGGCCATTCGTAGGCCTTTTGCCACGTCGTCGTCTATTGGCGTCCCGTCTTTCCTTCATATTATCCTTATCTACAAACGTCTTTACATTCAACCCTTGTCTATTTGCAGACCTTCTGCCTCGTCGCCGTCTTACCTGATTCATCTCCTGCATACTCGTCCGAGGTGAATGACACTCACATTGAGGCATATCATTTTGTCTTCGAGCCCTTTTACCACGACGCTCCCCGTGCTCTGGGGCCTTCCCTGCCTGTTGTGTTTGTTGATGTTGTCGTCCATGTGGATGTAGCTGTCGTTGATTTGTGCCTTGTGCTTGATCGTCATTACGGGATTGTTGGTGATTGTCTGCTGTTGAGGAGCCCTCTTCCGGGAATACCAAGTGCTCATATTGCTCTTCGAAAGCCATCCAAGATGCACATGCAGAGTCTGCTGTAATCACTTCTAGATCCATGTTGGGAGTGATCCCCCTGCGGCGTTCCAGCTCCGTGGCCGAGTCGTCACTAGACAGACATCTCCCCCCAGCCTGGACATGTCCATACCGAAAGCATTTTTCACACCAAAGTGACAAGTGCATGACAAATCTGACATCCATCCATCCATGAACTCTAGTGATGATTAGCAATCGATCGTTGCTGTAACACTTCATGATACCTCTAATGTCATAGCGAATCGTGTAGACGTCCTTTGAGCTTTGTGCAAAGCCATGTCGATGAACCCGAGAAAATTCTCCAAATAACTGCAAAACGGTCTGATCAAGGATTGGAACAAGGACGTAAGGAACATGAAAAAACCTGACCCACGCTCCATCGTCTGATCGTCCTCCACCATTCTCCTTGGGCGACCTCCATTCCTGATAACGGATCACCAGTCTTCCTTCATGAAGGTGATCACGACGTCTCTCCTTGATAAGCCACTCACGTAATCAAACCGATGGCTCCAGGTAAGTGAACGTCGCCGATCCCTCCTGTCGAAACTGACCTTGAAACCCTCGTTCAAAGAAGGTTCCAAACATATCCCATTTTGCACGAGCTTCATCTAGATGGAAGAGCTTCATGCGCGAAGGTAGATAAGTGCTTGGTGATGAAAAGTTACACACTACAGCATGCGCCTTCATATAAGAGATATAGCTATTCGTATAGCTATCTAAAAGCAGAATCTCCTCAGCTGGACCTGTGGAGTTATATCTGGCGGCTTCATTGAAACCCACCCGTTGTCCTGACAAGAATAATTTTCTTAGCCTAGCCATTCCAATCAGGTTATCATGGGGGTCGTGCATGGTGAAAATGAAAAAGAACTGAACTCAAAACTTAGGTTCGCAAAAAAGACCTTGAGGAATCAAATTCTTACATATAAAAGCGAGTCCCCATTACCCTAACGTAATATCTACGTTGTATGCGAACACATAACAACCAAAAATACGAAAGACCCCATCACTATCCTAACTATCGGATCACGGATTACGAGCAGTCGAAGTATGCCCACTACAAATAAAACATGTCAGAGTATACTTACACTGGTATAAACACCGATGATCACAGACAACCAATCTGCATGACGAGTAGGCACTATCAAGGATGATAAACCCTTGGTAGGAGAACCAATCTCAAGGGCAAATCCTCAGGCCAGAAGTCATGTTGATTGGTGTAATTGATCATTTGGTGATCATTAACGCAATCAGGAACACAATCAATCGTCAAAAAGGTATAAAAAAAATCACGGTACTTGGTAGGTTTCCCAATCTCAAGCACCGATCGGTTTCTTGGTAGGTTTCCCAATCTCAAGATCCGATGTTCTAGTTCTTATTCTATTGTTCAAAGAGCGGCCATCCCTCAGAAATTAGTAGCTTAGGTTAGCAAGAGGAGATCAAACGAAACTCGTAGCGAAGAATCCCTGATAGGAGCAGATAATGACTCACTTGCGCCAGTCATCACGTGCAACGTCATCCATCCTCGCGATGTCTCATTTACACCTTTGTAATGATGGGGGGTACCCCCATCACTCATCATCAGCTTTCTGGAGAGTTGCAATATGCATCATCAGTGCAATCAGCATGCACAGCCAAGAACCTTATCCGCAAATAACGCAATAGCGATGCACAAATCATCGATACTCCAGCGGCTCGCTTCATCATCACGCAACAATGGCGCGCAGCTTATCATGGCTCTATCATCGCACACCATCGGCGCGAGAGAGCATTAAAACAACGCNTATCATGGCTCTATCATCGCACACCATCGGCGCGAGAGAGCATTAAAACAACGCGCAACACATCGCGCTCCAGCGACCCACAGTTAAGATGATTCATTCATCGAGTGTCAGCAGTGCATATCAACAAGCGTTGCCGAAGGTTCCATAACCATGGATCATGTCATCCTGCTCACTAGTTAGGAGCTCACCACTCCCACCACACTATCCAAGCGCTAGCACTATCGGGTTTCATACTGCAATATCCGAACGTTAGCGCAATTCCAAGCTTCCCACTGCGCTACCCTAAGGCTAGCGCCTGTGTGTCCTATGAACGGAGAACGAGCGAAATTCAACGCTGTTGAACCCGTTCAAAGGGTCCGGGGGCCCTGTTAAATCGCGTTTAAAGCAAAAACGGGGGTGTTCCATTCAATTTTGGAAAACGGAACCGGCGCGTTGGGCCTCGGACACGTGGCTTACGCGCCCAAAAACTAAAAACAAGAAAAAAAATAAAAAAATTGACCCCTACTAACAGGGTGGGGTGGCCAAACATTCCCCTCCCTCCCGAAATTCAAACTGCAAGAGGGCAAAAAGTAAGGGCCACCCCATACCCCAAGACTGTGAGCACATGTGTGTCCACGTGGGTGCAGGTCATCCTTTTTTTTTTTTTTTTTTTTACAAATGCTGCAATCTGGTCGTACAGTCTCATTCCGAAGGGTCCCTACGGATTAGCAAGGACCCTTCGTGGAGCAAAGACTTGAAGACTGTCTATGTGGCCTGAGAATATATAGTCTGGATTCGAATTCAGGTCTGTGACAGTCTGTGCAGCAAAGTTATGGGTCACTAATTCTCTGTTTTCTCTTTTTTTTTTTTTTTTT
>BFEA01000011.1:42548-53701 GCA_003427395.1 Chara braunii | reverse complement strand
GGTCTCTGTTTTTTTTTTTTTTTTTTGCCTTTTTCCTGTTTCTCAGCCCAGAAATTCGTAATGAACCTGTCTAGCCGCTGCCACTCAGTGTCACACTGGATCGGCCACACTCCTATGTGACTGCTAATGGGACCTCGCCCCAGGGGCATGGTCCCATTAGCAGACGGATTGGAGTGTGGCCGATCCAGTGTGACACTGAGTGGCAGCGGCCTGACAGGTTCATTACGAGTTTCTGGGCTGAGAAAACAGGAGAAAGGCAAAAAAAAACAAAAAAAACAGAGACCTCCCACTGGAAATCACGGCACAACACTTCCTAGTCATCAGATCACAAATGATCTGATGGTGGTGGTTGCAACAACAGTGAACGAAGCAGGCCAAATCAGGGAGTCTACGCAGCAAGATTACCTAAGCAATGCAGGCCAAAAACAATGTTGTTTATGGTTTTGATATTTTTAAAAATACACGAAGTTATAAAAGAAAACAAAAAAAAATATTTTGTTGTACATCTTTGAAAGATCTACAATCCTATATTTTTTATTCTTTTTTTCTGTTTTTTTTTAGCCCTTAAAAAATCTTTGTGAAACCCAAAAAAAAAAGACTCATGTCATTTCTTGTTTTTGTTTTTTTCATTGAGCTTACGTTTTTAATTTTTTAAAAATATATTAAAAGCTCAAAAAATAAAAATAAAAATATGGGGTCGTAGACCTTGAAAAGATCTACGACACCATATTTTTTGTTTTTTTTTTTATTATGTTTTGCCTAGGAAAAAAATCATTGCAGACCCCGTTTTTCCCCATCCAACGCGCGTTTGAACGGGAGTTGAACGCGAATTCAACGCGCGTTCAATAATTCAACGCGGAACCCGCGTTGAATCCAAAATTGGACACACAGGCTAGCGCTATTCTGGACTCCTCACTGCACTATCCTAATGCTAGCGCTAATCTGGGCTCGCAAATTTTTTTATTTTTTTTTATTTTTTAACACACACACACACGTGCCCCATCTATTATGGGGGGCGTCAGTCCGGTTGCTTATCGCCAGCAGACACGTACAGCAAAAGTCAGAAAAAGATTGACAAAATTGACAAAAAGTGGTTTTTGGGAGGTATCGGGCCGCGCAGGTGCCAGGACCGCATGCGGTAGTTCGCGGGTCTGACGATTCGAGGCTCCCTCTCTCCTGGGGAGAAGTGGCCAGGAGGCGTGATGCACCCAGTCGCCCTTTCTCCTCAGATGATCGGGGGCCCCGCTGGGGCAGAGCCGCTCCCCTCGCTCCCTCCCTGGAAGGTATGTATCTCTGTATCATTGCCCATGTCCAGTGTCCCCATCCCATCCATAAGTACCTGTCAATTTATGCATATGCAGTCTCCCAATGTTCTTCTTTCCCCTAGCTAAGTGTATGTTCCTAATCAGAGCATCTGTTCTTCCTATGGTTCACGAAAATCCCTCAAAATCCCTTTCTTTCTCCTGTATCAGTCATTCCCCTAATCTGATCCCTCTTTGTCTCAACATGTTAGCACATACTCCGTTCGCCTTCGTTTTCCCCTCAATTGTAAGTTCTTCAATTTGACCTTTTGTTTCCCCAAGCTGTCCCCCGCTTTTTATCCTTGAGTTTTCTACTCTGTTTCTCCAGCCAGCCCTGTATTTGTAGTCAAGTTTCTCTCCCCCACAAAAGTCAGAATCCCTAAATGAGGCCGTACTCTGGTCATCCGCGCCTCAGCTCCCCCTTTGTCTCCCCACCAATTGTAATATCCCCAATTAGGCCTTCTGTTTTCCCAAGCTGGCTATATATTTGTAACCTACCCTTTTTTCCCCCCGTGCCCCTTTCCCGCCTGTCGGGGCCCCACCCCTTTAACCAGTCCCCTCTTTCTCTATTCACCCTCCCCCAGGTGTTCCATCCATCCCTCCGCCCGCATAAATCCTTCCCATTGCCATTCCCCCGACTTTTCCCCGGTCGTAAGAAAGTCTGGGAAGGGTTTCCATGCCATGGCGAACGTTCTCTAGCCGCAGATCTTCGAATCTGTACATCCGCTGACACCGTTGTCTTGATGTTTTTCACAGTCCACGCCCTTCCGCAAGCCGCTCCGGCGGAGTGCGCCAGTCATACCTCTCGCGAGCCTCTACGACAGGATAGGGCCTACGCGAGGCACGACTTACCTCCAGCTTACGGGAGTTGTCACCTCCCTTCGGTGGGCGTATCCCCGCCGAGCTACCAGTCCACAATACGAAAGTTGATCAGCAGCAATCGCAGAGGTGGACCAGCCGAGGGCGTTTCTCGTTCGCTGTAGCATAGGGGGTACTCGCGGTATTACGCCTCTATCGAACCCGCACGCGAACCGGCATCTTGGGGGGCTAAGGTGCCAAGCGTGACTCGTGGCCGGTCGACTAGGAAGCATACCACACGCCACGTACACGCCACGTACACACCACTATAAGGAACATAAAAATAAAAACACACACACTTACATATACTTGTACAAAACAACACTGAACAAACAACGCAACAACACTCCTAGTCCCTTAGTAGCCGTCCCGTAACTTTCCGATGCGGAAATCAGAAAGGCGACGGGCGCAAGACGTAGTATAAAATCGCGTGGACGCAGGGCCTACTCATATCGACTCGCAATGCAAGCGTACGCAAGCGGTCGCAGTGATGGCGTACTCATGCGGTCCTCGTTAATCTCGAGGGTCGCATTCGACACTCAAGTGTCGGCTGACACACGCCTTGAGGGATTGATCTCTCGACGTTGGACAACCGCCAAGTGAGGTTGAAAACCACACCCTCTTCTGCACCCTACGGAGATTGGGTGGTACACAGGTTCATACCTGTGCTGGCAATCGTCTCTTATTGCCCAGGAGACGAGCTCTACCATCCAACGTCTGAAAAGAAGTCAAGGGGTTTGACTTTGACGGCTGCCACGGACTACAACATCCAACTATAAAAATTAACAAGCAAAATCACCCAATAAATAAATAAACATCCCAACACTCATATGTTAAATCATGACTCGAGATAAAACGAAAGAAGGGGGAAACATAAACCCATAAGGTATGCAGATCGTGCGACACATGGTTGTCATTTTTACTGTCTCCAAAGTATGGTCCATATACCAAGCTCCAAAATACTAATCTGCATAAAACACAGGCACACACAATAGTCACATTGGCATACACTAATATGGTCAACTTTACTATCCCCTGTAACTCACACCATGTCTGACACTCAAGCCCCATCCAATGTTCAATCTTCCATAAATCTCATCAATTCTTTATAATGACCATTATAATAAGTTCGGTTAAAAACCTCAAAGAAACATACAAATTCTCAGGGCTAAGGCATCAAGCTGAGGTACAAATAAAAGCAGAGTTGTGTCGTGAGCCGACAAGTCGGCGGTCAACCAACCGACCTGTTATCAATGATAACAATAGATGATCCTCGTGAGATCAAGTTGAAACTAGTCCAAATCCTGGATCGAATGTCCAAAGGAAACCTGTATCATACGACAGGTCAACGTCCAAGCTAAATCGTCGATGTATGGAGATCAAATCCCCATGACACGTTCTCACTCAAGACTCTCCTGATAGCCAAGCCTAGGTCTACTTCTAAGCTTGTGCCCAAAAGAAAGGTAGGCCTATGACATAATCTCCCCCATACAGAGTGGATCGCCAGAGTCGTCACCTGTCAAAATATAAGCTATCTCCCATAAACTAAGAAAATTTCGGGAGCGCATCCCGTAGGAAAAGTGTCTTTCGAGAATTTATATCAGCCTAATTATGAAAACAGAAATAATCTTCAACCCTCCAAAGTCAAATATTGTCTAACTCCCTCAATTAGCAAAAATTTGAGCAGCACTCCCTTTAGAAAAGGAAACTTCCCAGATTTTTACTAAGTCATATATCAAGATCAGACAAGTTGACATTTTGAAAAGTCAAATTTTGACCAACTCCTTTGATTTGCAGAAATTTCGGCAGCACTTCCCGTAGAGAAAGTAGCTTACCAAAATTTATACAAGCCAAGTTCAGAATCTGACATGACTTTGACTTCTCAAGGTCCAATTTTATCTAACTCCCTGAATTAGCAAAAATTCGGGCAGCACTCCCTTTAGAAAATGAGACTCTCCAGATTTTTACTAAGTCATATATGAAAGTCCGACAAACTGAACTCTGAAAAAACAAAATCTGACTAACTCCTTGGTTTTGTAGAAATTTCGGTAGGGCTTCCCGTAGAAAAAGTAGCTTACCAAGATTTATACAAGACCAAGTATAACAAATGATCCCAGAAAATGCAGAAATTGATCTAAGTAAAATAAACTTAGCTCTGAAACTGCAGGAATTGAAACTAACTCCTATGGCTCTAGCATGTGGCGAGCAACTAAAGCAACTACCTATCAAATTGAAACTCAGACTAAGTAGTAGTGTCACTCAATCACGTGCAGACCAAACCACAAAGGGAAGTACTCTCACCATCCCAATTCAACCTGGACAAACAATAGTTCGTAGCCTTTCAGTGATTTATCCCTTTATACCCAGCTTACATAATGCATAAAGTTAGACCACCCAAACTTATGGAACATGTCTAGCTCAGTCATGGAGTATACACAAACACAGGGCACAACAACTTTTCTCTTCTTTGGGCATATGACTAGGCCACCCTCGTCGCCCTGAAGTGTTTAAGTATCCCAACTTTATATAATTGTCTGCACTTAATCTTTTGAAGTAACATATAATTGAACCGATCATCTTTAGCTCAAGATTCAGTTTGCCTCTTCGTACCACAAGTTTATTCTTAATTAGTACTCTCTTCAGTTGGTGATAGGGCTATAGTCAGGTCACTCAAACTTATGAGACCCTGTCTGACTAGCCTATTCATAGATAAAAACAATGATAGAGTATAACCAAATTATAACCTTTGGGTTCCAGCATGTGCGAGGCTTTGAGTCAAACCACCTGAACTTACAGAACAGTCTGGCTCTCTGCCTGATTCATTCTTCTTAAAGTCAAAGCAGGAGGAGACTAAACCACCCAAACTTATGAAACATGCTCAGACCTCCTCGTTCAGAAACTAACGAAACTGACAAAAACCCAAGTAAACAAGGCAACCAAGCCACCCAAACTTATGGAACATGGTTGGTCCCTGAAAAGTCATTCACATTCAGCCCTCACAAGTCAGAGCGACCAGACCACCTAAACTTATAGAATGGTTTGACTCTCCATGCAATCCCACAGCACTAGGTCCCCCCAAACTTATGAGGACCTCTCAGCCTCCAGAGCAATCAGACCACCCAAACTTATGGAATGGCCTGATGCTCCAAGCAATCCAAAATAAACACAGCACTGGGTCTCCCCAAACTTATGGGGATTTCCCAGCCTTTGGTTGACCCAGTCAAACATGGAATACTGCCTTCTTCCCAACCCCCCCCAGATTCAGTCAAACAATTGAAACTGAAACTGACATTACACAATCATTCCTTTACTTAATCTGATTCACGTCCTGAACGTCAAACTGAAAGTCAGAGTAGTGATGCAGGCAACACACTCAGTCAGACGTAATAATGAATACAAGTAGGGGTTATACTGGGTCTATAGAAGGAAAGTAATGGTTACCTTTCAGTTCCCTGCCTTCAGAACTCCTCCTGAGTTCTGGCAGAGCTCGTGCAATCGGTGGGCTTACTCCCCACAGAGTCTTGCTGCGGTCCTACGGGTTGCAATCCCGCCTGCCGCCTTCCTCTCTGAACAGGATTAGACTGAGAGTAAGAAGGGCAGAAGAAAAAGGGGTTTCAAACTCTCGAGATACAAGAGGGGGACAACTCAACTCTCAGGAGAGGGTCTTGTAACCTTCATGCGCCTGAGGGCCGGGCAATGGCGGCCAGAATACGTAGCGGCCTAGTCAATCTGAAGTCGAACGCCAACCGCATATTCCCTTGTTGAGCTTGGTCACTTTCCTATGACTCGTGACCCGAAGTATACTGGCCACAAGCAAGTTTGCACCCTTGTGGCTGGCCTGTTATTGCGCAGGCCAATAGGCTGAGTGTCACATTGGCTAACAGACAGATCTGCAGCTCCCGCGACAAAACCCGATAGTGTTTTCAACAATACATACACTATGGTGCTCAACAGCACGCACAACAGCCTGTAGCAGCGCTCCGGTAGGCAGAGGCAAGACAAAATGCCCTGAGAAAGCTCCACCAAGCCAACTTTGCGGAACAATCCATATCGAACACATCGGTCGCAACCATAAAATACTGCAGCAGTCCGCATGGTCAACTCACACACTCGCACCAGCGGCACTCTAAGTGAGCAAATAGCCCAGTAACTAGCTGCTTAACAAGAAGCGGCAAGCCCGCGAGCTGATCACGTATACCCCCCCCCCCCTCTTCTCTTAACAACGACCGACACCTCGAGGATAAACACCAAGACGTAAATTGCGGTCACAACTATGGTCATGGAGATCTGAAAGGCGGCACGTCAACGTTCAAGTTCAGTGCTAATGGCCACTCCCACTTTGACTACAGTAACAACCTCAATACACAGCAGTAGTAGACTTCGAACTCATAACACCACTGTCGCCACAGATAGAACCAGAGCCTGTCAGAGCCTGTTCCATCAGGAGAGGAACAACAACACAACCTTAAAGAGAACTCAGCAAGGAGGTATACAGTACTAAAAGCAACAGGACGCAGTAGCCCGCTGTGCAACAGCAAACAGGGTGCACGTGGTTCTCAGTTGAGCAGACTACTGCCAAAACCAAAGACGTGCGTGGCTTGACGTTGTACTTCCAACTCTTGATTCCGTTCTCTAGCCTATACCAACTGGCTACTCGTTCCTACGTGCGCGCCCGTTTCTCTACATGGTAATCTACAGCCAATCAGACACGGTAAGCCGACTCTGTGATCTGCATGCAGGACGAAGTCGAGATTGCGGGCAGCATAAAGGTGAAGGCCCGGATCATGACCACGGGTCGTGCAAATCTTCCACCCGGGACATCAATCAAGTATCATGAGCGGGGCTCACGGCTACAGGGCGCTGCCCCGCTACTCACCCACTGTGCAAACGAGATGCATTCGAATTTCGCCTGCTGCCGAACTCTCCAGCATGACACCAAGGTCACCAGGTAAACTCTTCTCCCCGCTCCCTTCTTCCTCCGCTCTCCTGATGAGCAACGCATCCGCCAACAGGCAAGTCTCTAACTTCGCGGCCGCTCCCATGCTACTTCCTTCGGTAAGCCTCTCTCTCTCTCTCTCTCTCTCTCTCTCTCTCTCTCTCTCTCTCTCTCTCTCTCTTGTATACGAATGCTCTCGGTCGCTAACCCGACCGGTTTCAACTCCCTCTTTGTGCACAGTGTGGCTGGCCTCATGCTACTTCGATCGACAGGATGAGCAAAATCATGATGAATTTCTTGCTAAAACTTCGATCGCATATGGGCACCAGTCAGATACAATCTCAATCACGTTGATGAGGGTCACCCGCACACTGCTAAGGACAAAGCCGATCGTCGCGGCATGATTGACGATGAACCGTGACTTTGAAAGCGCTCAAGTCGATCACAGGAATGCGGGTAGTAAGCGTGCAGAATGACGATCTCCTTTAGGCGCACGACCATCGGCGGTAAGTCTTCAACCTCGCGGATTGCCTCACACTGCTTTCACCAACAGGAGCAACAAAATCAGATGAATATGTCCCTGAAACATGGTCAGGTTCACTCCATACTTATATCACAACTAACTACCACTTCGCGCGCAGCCTATACTCTCCTACCGACTGACCTGCTCCCCTTTTCTCAAAACTAACATGGCCATTCGACTCGCCATGGCCCAAAACCCCGGAGACGAGACCTCCCTCACCCAAATCTATTCAGAAACGAGGGAGATAAGTGTTCCCCCGTTCTCCCTCGTCTTCAGTCCCGCCATCTCTTCATCTCGGCGCACTGACTTTTGTACTAACCTATTCGTATACTAACTTTCACACTAACTTGATCACAAATCCGAGGTCGCGCGCCTCGAAACCTCCAACTTCGGTCTTTGGTTCACCCGATTTCTTCAAGAATCGGGTGAGAACTCGAATCCTCCTCCCGCCCAGGTACATTCGTTCCAACATATCTCTTTCTCTAGTCCTCCGCCAGTCTTTTTCTTTGCCCTCTACTTCCCGTCCGTGCCTAGACCCAGCCTCCGTAGTCGTCTCTCTTGTCCCTTCCATGCCCAGGCCATACTCACCTTTCGTCGCTGCGCTCTTCCCTTCTGCGCATGCACCCGGCGCACGAGCCCGTCTAGATCCGTTTCCTCCTTTCTGCTACAACCCATGCGCTAGCCCAGAAGCTACTACGAGCGGCAACTGAATACAAGCAGTTGGGTGGTGGCACAATGAGCGCAAGGAGGTAAGTCTCCCCTCCCTCGTTCCTCTCGAGCACCCAATCTCCCTGGTTCGTGGTCCCTCTCCCCGACCATCGCTCCTCTGCTTGCCATTCGCCAGGCTAACGCAACTTTCGGCAACACAGCGGCTCGGGCTGATTCTCGCCCGACGCTCCCCCTCGTCTCCGCAGCTGCCCAACCCGCTCCGCCGATGAACGCTGCTTTCTGCAGCAACGGACCCCGTAGTATCTAGCGGCCTGTTCTACAGCGCCAGTTATTCTGAGAAAAACTTCGGAGGGGACCGGCTACCAGCCGGTTCAAAGCGCTTCTGCGAGCCGCTTGTCGCCCGGCTGGCCCCTGGCCAGTATGCCCCCCCCCCCTGCTGGTGGGTGCAGCTCTCGCATGTTGCCTCGTTTGGAGGCTTGGGCTCGAACGTGGCTGCCACGGGGTTCCTCGTAACTGGTCGGGCACCTAGGTCCGCAGCGAGCCTCCTCGCCACGCTCCAGCCGCTACGCCCAAGGCCCAGTTCACCATCTTGCGGGCCCTGGTGGGCAGGCTCACATTCAGCCTTCCCACAACAGGTCGTGGCCGACAGATGGTGCGGCCCCCCCGCGGAAGGCCCACGCCACCCTTTGGATGCTGCCCCGCAGGCCTGCTCGGAATGTTCTTTCAATTTCCCTTCCGCTTTTAGGCTATCGGCGCTCTCCAAGTGGTAAGCGAGGGAAACCCTGACCGCGGACCCCACCATCTCCACGCACGTTGGCCTCATCGGTCAGTGTTCCAACGCCGGTAGGACGGAAGAATCTCGCCAACACCCCCAATACGCAGGAATCCGAACAGGTCCGTCAAAGGAGGCGCATGATCACGGTCCTCGACTGCCGCGACGGCGGCCAATGTCTGGAAGTCTAAAAGCTGAGTCAGGCCAGTCGGTCTCGAGATCCGTCTCAACTCGATCACCAAGCCAATAAAAAATAAAAATAAAAAATAACAATAAGAATAAACACCGCTTGTTTCGCTGGTCTGCGACGTCGCGCACGCCCAGGCCGCGTATGGTTGTGCCCCTCTATCGATACCCCGCGCGCGCCCCTCACCCAGGCGAGGACCTAAACTCCCCCTCGTGCGCACGCCGCCGAGCGGACGAGGTTGCTCTATTGCGACTTGCAGAAACACGCCAAATATCCTTGTAAGGGTATTTGGTACGACACCACGCAAGTCGAAGTCCAACTTCCTGCACCTCGCGAGGATTTCGGTCCTCCAAAAAGTGAGGGCCGAAAATGACACTTTTGCAACCGACGACCTGTCCGTCGTTTCCATAGTCGGGCGACTGTTCGACGAGCTTCAAGACAAGTGCTGGTTGGAAATGACGGAGGACTACTACGAGCTCGACACGAGCCCGTCGAAGGGCGTGGTGGACTGGAAAGTGCCCCCTCCTAGTGGGGCGCACGGGAGTTCCGGGGGGGGGGCACCTGGAGGTTGAGGGGACGGGGGTGGTAGTGTGGGGGGTGGCAAAGGAATCCCGCCTAGTGGGGAGGGAGGGTCTCACGGCGGCACCACGACACCGGGAGGCAGAGGTGGGGTGGCGGGTTTTGCCGTCGATCGGCATCCGTCTACTGGCCCCTGGCCGAGGCATACGACACAGTCCGCCGACCTCCCGACTTCGTCCGTGGGCTCAGCGAGGGAGACGTTGGCAGACTTGGTTGCTCTCGGCAGCCGCTCCGACGGAACGTTGAAGTCCGCCGGGATCCGAACTACGTCAGTTGAGGAGCCGCCAGAGCGGTCCGCCCTGCAGAGCCGCTCGGGATTGGGGGAGCCGAGCCAGGATCCCACAATTGGCAGCGGTGCGGTGAGGGACGAAAATGCATCGCCTAAGCGGGAGCGACGGCCCCTAGGATTGCAGCGAGAGGCTACAAGTGCAGGGTCCGGCGACACGGAGACGACGAAGTCCGCCGAGATCCGAACTTCTTCAGGTTACCCCCAGGGATTGTTGTGCCGCCGAGAGGGGCAGCATGCACGGAGACAGAAGTGCGGTCCTCGGGATTTAACACGGGTACCGGGAAAGGGGCTGAATTGCATAGAAGGGAAGTAGGGGAGGAAATGGAGGAAGGGAAGGAAGCGCAAGAAGGGGAGGAAGAAGGGGAAGAAGGGGAGGAAGGGGAGGAAGGGGGAGAAACGGAGCTCATTGAATTGCTTGAAGGAAGAGAGGGTGCGAAAGGGGACGTGAGTTTTGGAGACGACGAAGGGGAGGACAGTGAGGACGATGCCGGATCTGGAGAGTCGTCTGACGAGTTCGGACAACTGTACGGAGAGCATCACAAGGATGATGTCAACGACGATGCCACGACAATGGAGATGGAGACACAGGTGGTTAGCAGCCTTTCGTTAGATTTTCTTTCTTTGCTTTTTCTGTTTTTCTTATTGTTCTTCTCGGATTATTTTTCTTTTCTTTTCTTTTCTTTTTCTTTCTTTTTTTTCCCCAGCATGTACGATTTAGACTTACCTTATTGTATTTGCCGCTGATTTCAGACAGGTTCGCGTTCTCGGGAAGAGTTCTGATCCCGCCGCGATCTCGTTTTGTCGGGCCTACCCACGATACGGTAGAGATAGCTGCCGCGGAGGAGTAGATCACCGCGAGCGGGAGGCAACGAGTGCAGGAACAGGGAGGAGAGGAGGTAGCGTGGGGAGCAGGGGAGATAGCCGCGCGAGGTGCACGAAGAAGAAGAAGGAGGTGGGAGAAGAAGAAGAAGAAGAAGAAGAAGAAGAAGAAGAAGAAGAAGAAGAAGAAGAAGAAGAAGAAGAAGAAGAAGAAGAAGAA
>BFEA01000011.1:26359-41468 GCA_003427395.1 Chara braunii | reverse complement strand
GAGAGAGAGAGAGAGAGAGAGAGAGAGAGAGGGAGTTTGCGTATGAGAGAGAGGAAGAAGAGAGAGAAGCAAAGAAGAGGGAAGGAGAGGAGGCATGATGGTCCTTGGGTGCATGTGGCATCTGTGAGTGAGGGGGATCGAGGGTGTGAGTGATGTGAGAGACATACCTGGTGCTTGAGGCGAACGGCATTGGCCGAGATCTACTCGTACTTCAAGAAGCTGTTGTCGTCAACTTCGGCATTGTAGTATAGGCTAGATACTATCCTATAAGAAGAAAGGGGACTGTCATTTGCTACTGGACATAGACGGTCTCGTTATCCGATCGTGACTGAGTTCTGAGGAGGGAACAAAGCGGTGAAGTGAGCACGCAAATCCGCCTGTGTGTGGGCGCTCGGAGCGTCGGGTTGTCTATCTCAGAGCTGGCAGCCTGGTATTCTGCTCGGCCTGCTCAGGAAAAGCTTAGTCATGTTACGGAGTAGTGGGCTACACGGCTATAGGCCGACATACCTCCAGTTTGTTTGGAAGTGGAAGCCAATGTCGGGTGAGGGGCCTACTGTGACGGCTACCTTAGACTATAGCCATCGCAATGAAGAGGTGAGATTGAGGGTTGACGTTGAGGGGGGAAGAGAAAAGGAGATGAGGGCTGATCAGAGACTGCAGCTGGCGATTACGGAGGCCAAGGACAGAGCCGAAAGGAGGTGCAGAAGGGATGGGGTCACTGATGAGCTAAAGGTGACCGTTTCTTACCTGGACGCGAGGACCTCGACGGACATAGTGGAGCGTGAGCAGCTGCACCTGGACCGAGATTCAGAGGCGGAAAGTGAGGTTAGTGACAGTGAGACTGACCTCCAGTCCTGGAACAGACCGGACCAGGTTCGTAAGAACCACCCTCAGGCGCGACCAGTTGAGGAGGGCCCAGAGGCCAGCTCCCGAGGGCGAGGCCAGTTTGCGGCAGAGAAGACCCGGAGGCTAAGGGGCAGTAGACACATGGGGGATGAGTGTGCGAGACGCAGGTTTGCAAGGTGCAGTTGACGTCAACTGTTGTCTCCAAGTTCTCACGTTTTGCGTCGATTGAGCCGCAGTTAGCTTTTATGACAGGGGAAGAGGCCGTGCCGCACAAGAAGAGACGAGGTTGCATGTGAAGAGGGGGAGATGTGAGCGCGTTCTACACAGTCTGTAAGGGATTGGCATGGTGCTGCACTAATCATCTTACGCTGGTAGAAGGGGCCGTTGAGAGGGAAGTGTTGTTATTCTCCCGTGTGATGAGCAAAAGGGGGAACGTGCCGTTAAAATTTTGTTGATGACAACTACTCATGTGCATGGTTTTAGTTAGCGAGATACAGCGGGGTGATAGTGGCATACCGGGAGAAGGAGAGTTCAACAGTCGCACACTGAATGGTGACCTCGAGATTTTGCCTTCTCCGAGAGCGAGAATAAGCGAGTTCTTTTCGCTGGCGTTTTCAGTACGGGTGCACGATAACTACTCTTTTTCTTGATTGAGTACTGTGTGAGCTAGCCTTGTGGCAACCGCTGGTTAATATGGTGAGAATGGGAAACTGTACTAAACGCAAATTACGAGCGGACCCTCGTTAGGTTGAATAAAGCACATCTATTTAGCGAGTACGAGCAAAATGATGATGTCTGTGGCAACAACTGTGAGGTGATATGACTACTTTATGCTTTTGAGTATGTGTAAGAAATTAACGACGGTGTAAGAGAAAGCGTCGATTTAAATCGAGGACTAAGGTATGTGCTAATTACGAAGGTTGATTGCAGCGGATAAGAGTCTACTGAGTCGGATGGGGGTCAGAACCTCGCGAGTGTTTGTCAGAGTTGACTAGTCTGGAATGTTGCTTTCGGCATTTGTTGCTTAGCTCTTTATATTCATGTGTGACGGATGGTCAGACATCTCCTTACTCGTCCTAGCAAGCCAGAAGTGGCCAAAGGCGTGTATCTCACGAGTAATGGATACAATCAGTAGGGGCAATCACAAACGAAAAGAAAAGAATAACTGTTGTCTATTGGAGTGATAATGTGCGAGTGATGAGGGTAAACAAACGAGCGTGCTATTGCAGAATTCTGAGCCCTTTTCCCCTATGTATTTCGTCTACTCTGCTCCAGTACCCCAGAAAGCAGGTGTGCCCCACTGATGAGTTGCTCGGACTGATGTCGTTGGCCATGACCATGCCCCGTTTTCATGAGCGCAAAGTAATAAAGGGAAAGTCCTAACTCAATCAAGCGATAATTTTCATTGCCAGTAATTCGATCAGAAAAGACCCTGCCTGTTAATGACTTCTCTCGATGGGTCCGGGATTTCAGGGGGAATAAAGGTTCGCCGGTGTTCCCGCTTTATTTGGTTGATGGGGAAAAAGAAAGTAATATTGAAAAAAATCGCCTACCTTCTCGCTAAGTTTCTATTTGATGGTGATTAAATGGTCCTGCATTGTTTTCGTCATGCTAACGGTGGACTAACATATACATACACGTTTCTGACGATGATCAGTTGAGGGGCGCTTGGTTAAACTCTCGCATCATAAGTTAGCAGGGGTTGCGCAAAAAACTAGGTGTTGTAGGAGAATGCAGTACATGCTGGGCGAAGTCCCGCCCCTGGTGAGAACGGGGTTAGAGTCTGACGGCCCACCAGTGCTACTCATGAACATCAGTAGTGCTTGACGCCTCGTTGTGCAGGGTACGGGCTGGGTTCACATTTGGCGACTCAATGTGCTCAGGGTTTTGACTTGTGTTGACTTGTTAAGCGTAGACCCAGTTTTTACACTCAGCTACACTACAACTAAAGCACACACGCTTCCCGTATTCGTAGCTCTGAGCAAGAACAAGTTCACATTCGGGATTATGATACTTGGGTACTGAATAACCTCGCTATCTGGCCTATTGAGCCGAGTGCTTTCAGGCCACGTGCTCAGAGTTCTTGTAATAAGAGTGATAAGGAACGAGCCCTGATACGAGGTACGTTTGCAACGCGATCTGACTACTGTACGTTTTGTTGACTGAGTCAGCGGCTTACTATTGCTGAGTGCGACGATCGCAGATCAACTGCCCCAATCTCTTGTTCAGAGGCCGCTAGAGTGGGGCCCATATAGGACAAGGGGAAACGCGGAGATATGATCAACTAAGCTCCTTTCCCTCGTCTTAATCACCTTTTACTAACTGACCGGGTGAAGTCAAGCCATACTTGTGATTAACCGGATTTCAAGATCATGTAGAGTAATCTGGACTAATGTAGGCTAATGTGTGAGCAATCCTTCTTATGCCTGTGTCGAGTGAACTGTTGATGAGTCGTACTTCACTTGTATTGAGGGAGTGCACCCAGCAAACTCTTGAGAGTTACCAAGGCGCCAATTATCATCCGCCTCTATATTCCGATATGTTAAAAAAAAAAAAAAAGTCATGAGGGACTCAGAGGTATTAATGATGAAATCCGAGTTTAGTGTGGACAAGCATGAGGGCTGGGAAAATGAGGTTTGTATGTGCATCGAAGTTCAGAAACCTATTTTGAGAGAGGAAGCGATCCAGAGAGCGAGAGAGGAAAAATACATAGAGTATATGTTCTACTTCTGTGATCAAAACGGCAAGCTGCATAGTACAGGCTTTTTACTAGAGACCGTTGACAAGGCAAAGGCAAGGATCAAGTGAACACAAGTGTGCCCGGATTCCTTTCCCCAACAGTCAGTCACCGTTCAACCAGTATTTTAATCAACACTGAGTGAGCGTTTAACCAGTATTTAATCAACAGTCAGTTAGCATTCAACTATTATTTTAATCAACAATCAGTCAGCGTTCGACCAATATTTAATCAACAATCAGTCACCATTCTATCAGCATTCCACTGGCAATCAATCAACATTTAATGGGCATTCAATCAACGCTAAATTGTTTGAGTTCCTATCAATAGACTCATCTGTTTCGACACCCACTTCAACATATGAGTACGATACAATCATTCTCGGTTCCAAAAACTGTCCTCACCAGTCTCAACAAGATCTCCTTCAAGGATGCCATCCAGTACAGGTATGTCAGTGTCACTGGTTTCAGACAGAGTGACTTGACAATCTATGTCGTCCTTACCAATTTTACAGGCAGTGTTATTTACGACCGAAGACTCTATGTCAAAAGGGGTAAAGAGGCTCACGAGCACTTCGACTCAGTCTGGGTCTCGACAGCCAGGTACCTTCAGGAGAGAGAGAATGAGCTAGATGAGGGTGGTACTAAGCTGATCCAAAGCTTCAGACCAAAGTTCTACTCAGACTACCCCAGGCCTCCGGTACCCTTTACTCTTACAGACGGCTCATGTTGGGGCGATCTGGTGGACCTAGCAAAGAGATACATCTCACCTGCAGCGATCGATTATGAGTCAGTGACTGAGCCTTCCGAGTTTCCGCATCTCCGACGAGGGGTTTTCTCTCAACCGTACCTTCCTACACTATGGGAGGAGTTTTGTGCCATGGTTGACTTCCGTATCATGGGACTTGGATGGAAGTGTTAAGAGCTTGCAGGCTTCAGGTAGCTCTACATACAGAGACCTCAATCTCAGAAAGTACGGAGACATGGCCGAAAGCACAAGAAACAGACAACTAAATGAGAGATTGTGAGTGTGATCCAGAAGGATGAGTGAGGACTCGAGATTAGTGTTGGCTATGCTCTCCTTCATGTGTACTTCCTGAGACTATTATGAGTTCTCATTCTTCCCTCATCTGACTTTGTCATTGTTTGAGTAAGTCGGTCGTCCTACTTTGCCTTGCATTCCTATTGATTGCTTTTCTTGATGATTCTGTCACAACTCTCAAAATCAAAAAATTGGTAAAGTTGATGCATGCATGACACACTAGAATTTCATGAGTATTATCTGCATCACCATTGCTGTTCCGAATCATAATTAAAGATTTATAAGATCTGGGACCAAAGAAGACCGGAATTGATGGGTCTCGGTCGAAGTTGGACGCACACAAGAGGAAGGGATTTGCTTTATTTAATTTATTTTATTTATTGCAAGCAAGCATCCAAAAATCCTGCGTGACAGCCTATTGGCTTTCCTGTTGCCCGAAGAGGTCTGACTGGAAAAAGTGTGACAACGCACGTGTTTGGTCTGTGTAAACGAACGGGCATTGACCCGTCGAGCAAGCTCATTATTGGGAACGATTTGTTCGTCAATCCACCGATTGATCATTCGGAGGGCGTGATGTTTCTCACAATCAACCGGTGTTTGCACCGGTTTGATAGAACAAACCGATCGATCAGCATATCGCCATCTAAAGTCATTGTGGTCAGCAGACTGTTCGGCCTATATCAAACCAGTGAAGAGTCGAAGTCGGTCGACCAATCGATAACATCAAAAGAGCGCCCAAACAAGTGAACAGCCCATATAAAATGCAGACCACACCATCGTGTATGTTTCAGTTTGTATGTGTGTGCGTGTGTGCATAAACACGCCTCGCTATTGTCGCACCACGCGATCCTCAACAAAGAAAACACGCTATCACCGATTGATAAAAACATGACCGCTCTTCCAATCAACTTGTTGATTGAGGAACAGAGCGTGGTCGAGATTGATGAACTGTCCTGATTGAGTGATCGTGTGTGTTTTTATTTATCGGGCTTTTATGCATGGTCATCGGACATTATCGAACCTTGTTCGTCATCGACATCATCGAAAATCGAACACTGTCCATCGGATTTTCTCCAACACGGCCATCGGACATTATCGAACCTTGTCCGTCATCGAACCACATCGGACTCCATCCACTTTCGCAGAACGCGCAGTGTTTAAGCCAAACCACAAAGGACGCATTTCGAACACCCCGACCAAGCGCTGTCGCGATCCCAGCTCAAAACATCGCCACAACATTGCGGGGTTCAATCCTAAGCGCGGAAGGCCGTAGTGACTGAAGACCATGCGTGAATGCACGAAGTCCACCGACATCCGAACTTCACATATCAACCATCATTGGCAACAAATGAAGTTCGGATGACGGCGGTCCTGGAGGTCCTCCTGGTAGCTCGTCGACAGTTATCACATCTCACCAGCGTTTGAAGTTCAGATGCCGGCGAAGTTTGCGTTTCCACACAACCCCCTCTGGAACCAGGGTCTTCCTTGTCCAGGACGGGAGTGGAGGACAAAAGAACTTCGTCGGCATCCAAACTTCACGTTTTGTCCGTGTGGGCTAACTGAAGAAGTCCGCCCGCATCCGAACTTCAACAATCGGGCTGCTTTGCTGCTGAACATTTGTAGTTCGCCGGCTTTCGAACTTTACATATTCACCGCCATTGGAAGTAGGGTCTTCCTGCTCCGGCACGAGAGGGGAGGACAAAAAAACTCGCCAGAATCCGAACTTCGCGGTTTGTCAGCTGGGTCTAACTTAAGTAGTCCGACCACATCCGAACCTCAATGACTGGCATACGCTGCATCCTCACTTCGCGTTCCGGCTGTGGGCGCCAACTGAAGAAGTCCGCCCGCGTCCGAATTTCAATGATTGGCCTCCATCGTTGCTGGATTTTTGTCGTTTGCCAGTGTCCGGACTTGGATCGTGTCTAAACAGTGCAACTGGAGAGACAAGGGTGCAGTCTAATAGTTAGGATGCCGGCGGACTACCACACTTGCACCTGCTCGACAATACGTGAGGCTTTGAGGCAAAAGAACATCAAGTCCACGACCGTCTAATTCGTCAAGTTAGCCTGCACCCTTGCCGCACCTTCCGCAATGTTTCGACAATGATTCTAGTTGGGATATCGACGATCGGCAACTGCTTAGCAACACAGTAGGCCAGTCAGAAAATTCGGATGCAGAGTAGGGCAGTCATTGAAGTTCAAATCCGGGCGGACTTCTTCGGTCGGTCCCCGCACAGAAAACGTGAAATTCAGTTGCCGGCGAACTTCATCCTCTCGTGCTTGACCAGAAAGAGCCTAGTTGCAGTGGTGGTTACGTGGAAACACGAAGTTTCCTGGGATCCGAACAAGTCCGGAGCGTAGATGTGTAGTTTGGTGAGAAAGGATAATTGTTGACGAGCCGCCAGGAATACCGACAAGTCCCCTGGCGTCCGAACTTCCTTCGTTGCCAATGGTGGTGGACATGTGAAGTCCGGGCCACAAAGATGTGCTGGTTGTCGGCTGGACTCTGACGACGGCGGACATTGACATCGGTTCCGTTGCCAGGGTGGCGTGAGCTTCGAACAGCGTCACCCTGCGATTCCCATTCCACAGGCCGACAATCTGAGTCTGTCGGAATACGGACTTCGAAAATTCTTGTCTCGCCAATGGAGCACACGCCGGGGCTCCGAACGGCTTCAGTCCCGATGTGTTTGTCTGCCGACCACCTACAAGAAGTGCCAAACAGTCGACACTTGTCTTTACGGACTGCCAAAAACATTCTTAGGGCACCTTGGTGGTCGGTTGCTAGGGTCCCCTCCAAGTTGTTGGATCTGAATCTGTTTTGAGCAGAGTTTCGCACTCCACAAACAGAATTCCCCTCCAGTTCCCGCAGGTTAACAGTTGTTCGGGAAGTCGTTCGCGACGCTGAAACGCAACTGGGGCGAGTTTGGTGGACCTTCTTGTTGGATCTGGATCTGTTTTGAGCAGAGTTTCGCACTCCACAAACAGAATTCCCCTCCAGTTCCCGCAGGTTAACCGTTGTTYGGGAAGTCGTTCGCGACGCTGAAACGCAACTGGGGCGAGTTTGGTGGACCTTCTTGTTGGATCTGGATCTGTTTTGAGCAGAGTTTCGCACTCCACAAACAGAATTCCCCTCCAGTTCCCGCAGGTTAACCGTTCTTTGGGCAATCGTTCACAATGAGGAAACACAACTGGGGCGAGTTTGGTAGGCCTTCTTGTTGGATCTGGATCTATTTTGAGCAGAGTTTCTCACTCCACAAACAAAATTCCCCTCCAGTTCCCGCAGGTTAACAGTTGTTCGGGCAGTCGTTCGCGATGCTAAAACGCAACCGGGGCGAGTTTGGTGGGCCTTCTTGTTGGATTTGGATCTGTTTTGAGCAGAGTTTCGCACTCCACAAATAGAATTCCCCTCCAGTTCCCATAGGTTGACAGTTGTTTTGCCAGTCGTTCGTGATGCTGAAACGCAACTGGGGCAAGTGTGGTGGGCCTTGTGCTGGGGGCTGGGGGTCTGAGAGGCGGAGTCTGGTGGTCTCACGCCGTTATCCATCTATGATGTTGCCCGGCGAATTCATCAAGTTCGCCGGCATCTGAACATCGCATGAAGGCTGAAGACAGATCTGAATAAGCGTGGATACCGGGGGACTAGGGGTGCGTGAACACAATGTGAAGAACTGCCGGCGATTTCGTCTAGTTTGCCCGCCTCCGGATTTCGCACAAGCCTGAGCACGACGTGAAGAAATGCGGATGCCAGCGAACTTGTGGCTAGTTCGTGTGGTCTATTGTCATATTCGTGCGCTGTTGGTACACGTTCGTGCGCTGTTGGTACACGTTCGGTGTGCCTTCTTGTTGGATCGGGGCTTGGGAACTGCAGAGTCCAGCAGTCAACAAACCGTCTCACTGCCAGTGACTCTCTTTATCATCGCATGTCGTTATCAGCCCTCGCCAATTGCTTGCAAATTCGTTTAGTTTGTCGAGATCCGAACTTCGTACAGATGCCTCTTTCTATGTGATTTGGGTGTCGATACCGTTGATGTGCTATAGTGGTGTGTGGCATGTGGGTGTACGGAAAATGGACCTCTGTACTGGGGTGGGTAATTTATGTCTTCCGTATGTTGGGTTGTTTTGGTATCTTGGACCGTTGCAGACACAATATCGACGTCAAGGGGCGAGGAGCAGCCGACCAGTACCTCAGGGAGGGAATCACGGACCTCCAAATCAAGGTCCTATTTTGTGCATACCAAATGGTTCATGGATTGGTGCTGCGGGGATGAGTCCCAACCGACCAAACCTCCGTGCGGTCCTGTTATATTCCTCGAAGATAAAAAAAGGCGTAGAGTTCTTGGGGCGGTGGCCGGATGGCACCCTGCTAAAAAGGAAAACACGCAACACTATAAGCTGCACACTATTTATAGTTCTAAGGGCGACGTTGTTGCCAATTCCAAAGAGGCGGTTTTGTCTTTCGACCTGTTCCAGGGGTTTGGGGCGGGGGCTGTGAAGACCCCTTTCTACCAAGATCTCGCAGTGGGAGGTGTTGTTTCGGCACGAGAGTTTTTTGACTTGGTGGAGCAGAGGAATATCGACCTGGAGGAACCCTGCCACATTCAAGGCGACCAAGAGTTGTCGCAGCATCTTCAAATGTGCACCGGCTTCGAATCCAACGGTGCTCCCACGAAAGGGGGAGATTTGGGTTTCGGTCCTTCTTCCCAACTCCATCAGAGCGCAGTCCGTGGTCGCTTCGACGACAGCGACGATGAAGAACAGGAGCAGACGAGGCCTTCGCCGCCTAGGCTGGGAGACCGGTTTGTCCTGAGTATTCCTTGGGCGGAAGGACACACTCCGGTTCACGACCGGCCGTCGACATCAGTTGGGGGGGAAGAGGAGGGTGTACAGCAGCCTGCACATAAGAGAAGGGGAGGTCCTCAGGAAGAGGTGTCGGTTCTGCAAAGAAACATAAGGCAATGACCCCCCAGACGACGGGGGAAAAAAGGAAAGGAGGGCACATCGGGTCGGAAACGCCCGAGGTCGGTGCAGAAACAGCCTCAGCCGGGTGCTCTCGGGGCAAAGGGTCCCATCGACATCAACACCGCGTACTTCCTCGAATGGAAAGACGACGTGTGGACAAAGCGGGAGTTCTTCATTAGCCCATCGCGGGTCGTCGAGATCGGTGACTGGGAAGCGTCATACAACCGACGGTCACTGGATCCCGTGCACACGCAACTCATCATTGACACGATGATGATGGTCTTCTCGCAAGCCAAGAAGACGTACGAGTTGCCTACCCTTAAGTTGGCACCACTAGGGTTGGAGAAACCGAAGCCGGGCGTGCGGGCAGATCGTTTGAAGCCAGCGGACTGGAAGGACGACCTCGCAGGCCAAAACCATTATTACGTTATTTTCGGCCAGCACAACGCGGCTGCAGCCAAGGTGCTACTCGGCACGAACGTCGCATTGAGGTACAACTTCGAGAGGTGGCCTGCACGTATGGTTTACTTCTCGGACGAGGAGTTCGAAGGGTATTTTCTGGTCAGCTCGGGGGACAACAAGAAGGACTTGAAGGCGCCTCCTAGACAGATGAAACTCTCAATGAAGGACATTCGGTGGCTGTGGAAGGAAAAGGGTTTCCTGAAGACTGTTATGGGGAACCCCAGCGGAAAACAAGCTCAGGTGCAGAAATGGCATAAGTTCTGTGAGCAGGCGCTTCACAAAACGCCTTACTACCACTTGTAAGGGCGAGGACCATATTAAGAAGCAGAACGTTGCCCTTCACTCTTATTTTCCGCTGATGATGGTTGGAAATAGCGCATGGGAGCTGCGTATGGAAAAAGTCCCCGTCGAGGCGCCCCAAAAGAAAGGAAAGAAGGAGAAAGAGCCTGGCAATTGGTTTGTCCAGGTCACCGAGCCGGATCCGCACTGATGGAAGAGCATGGAAGCCCTTACCGACAACGAGAAATGTCGGTTGCTCAAGAAGGCCTCAACTGTGAGGTTGTATGGGTGCAAACAGGCTCCACTTCATTGGCGAAGCAAGGCAAGCTGGGAGTACAGAAAGCAGTGCACCTGCTGAAGTGCGATCACATCTTGGTGCGATTGTGGAACTACTATCAGTTTGTGTACGAGAATCATACCTTGGGTGCATGTGGCATCTGTGAGCGAGGGGGATCGAGGGTGTGAGTGATGCGAGAGACATACCTTGTGCTTGAGGCGAACGGCATTGGCCGAGATGTGCTCGTACTTCAAAAAGTTGTTGTCGTCAACTTCGGCATTGTAGTATAGGCTAGATTGGATCTGCCGTATGTAGTCCGGGCGTCGAGCACCAGATAGGATATCAACGCTGGTTCTTCGTTGATGACGAAGGGAGTATATTAGCATTGTCAATTATGAACTCTTGGTGTCTTCTCATTTGGTGAAACTCGTGATGCAATTCTGCTGTTGGTTAGAGGTCACGACTATCTCGTTTTGTGTATATGATGCTGTTTGATTGTTGAAGCTCGATATAGCTCATCTTTCTTGATTTATTATTATTATTATTATTATTATTATTGTTATTATTATTATTATTATTATGATAATTATTATTATTATTATTATTATTATTATTATTAGGTACATGGTGGTTCTGAGTGCAAGTGGCATCTGTGTATGGGGGATCGAGATGGTGAGTGATATGAGAGACATACCTTGTGCTGGAAGCGTGCGACATTGGTCGCTGTATGCTCGTACTTCGAAAAGTTGTTGACGTCATCAGCGACATTGTAGGATAGACTAGATAGGATCTGACATCTGTAGTCTGGGCATCGAGCGCCAGATAGGATACCAACATTGGTTCTTCGTTGATGATGATGAGAGTATTCCAATATTGTCAATTATGAGATTTTGCTATGCTCTTATTTGGTGAAACTCGTGATGCAATTCTGCTGTTGGTTCAAGGTCACGATTATCTGGTCTTGTGTATATGATGATGTTTGATTGCTGAAGTTCGCTATTGCTCATCTTCCTTGATTATTATTATTATTATTATTATTTTATTATTATTATTATTATTATTATTATTATTATTATTATTAGGTACATGGTGGTTCTGAGTGCAAGTGGCATCTGTGTGTGGGGGATCGAGATGGTGAGTGATATGAGAGACATACCTTGTGCTGGAAGCGTGCGGCATTGGTCGCTGTATGCTCGTACTTCGAAAAGTTGTTGACGTCATCAGCGACATTGTCGGATAGGCTAGATAGGATCTGACATCTGTAGTCTGGGCGTCGAGCGCCAGATAGGATACCAACATTGGTTCTTCGTTGATGATGATGAGAGTATTCCAGCATTGTCAATTATGAGATTTTGTTGTGCTCTTATTTGGTGAAACTCGTGATTCAATTCTGCTGTTGGTTCGAGGTCACGATTATCTGGTCTTGTGTATATGATGATGTTTGATTGCTGAAGTTCGCTATTGCCCATCTTCCTTTATTATTATTATTATTATTATTATTATTATTATTATTATTATTATTATTATTAGTGAAATCAGACTCGTCTTCATTCACAATTTTCATGCATGCAAACAGTAGCGCAGCAACTTTAGCTAGACATGCGCCTGCTCAAAACTTAGAGATATGGAGACCCAGATACGAGTTCACTCGGCGCCCAAACAACTCTCTATTCACATACACTGGATCACCCTGGATATCCCACACGCGATACTCTGCACTCATACATCGCACACACACACTACATACTAACTCTAGCTATGGCGGCTATGACCGCAACGACCCTATCGCTATGCTACGCTCCTTCTCTCTCGCCCACTTCGGCTCTGGGCTCACTGCAGACCTCCTTGCAAAGGTCGTTGTGGCAGCGCTTCCGCATGGCTCACGCCGGATTGAATGAAGGACTGGGCGCTCCCTCTTGATTTATACTTCTCAAGCTCGTTGGTCTGCCCTGTTCCATCGGCCCATGGTGCTCACTGTCCCTCGTAGTACTTGCTGAGCTGGACTGGGACTGACTGGACCGGTCTGTCACAGTCATTAAACCACCTTGTGCACCCGCTCATCCATGACTACATTGGCATGACTGCTAGTGTCGTCCTGACCCCACCCGCGTTGATGAAGTGCTTATAGGTATGTTTGTTTGTTTGTTCGTGTGTGAGTGTGTGTGTGCGTGCACGACATAAAGAGAGAGAGAGAGAGACAGGAGGAAAGACACAGATCGACACATAGGCAAACAAACATACCGGTCGAACATACATACGGGGCGACCAGACATACCGGGCAAACATATATACCAGGCAAACAGATATACCGGGTAACAGACACACCGGGAAAACAAATATACAATACATAGCAACATACGCACACAGACGAACAAACAGTAAACAGACGAACAGACAGAGGCAGGCAATCAGACAGACATATACAAATAGAAAGCGAGAGAGAAGGAGAAGAGGTAAGAAGAGAGAGAGGGAAAGAAAGAATGAGTGGGCATTACCTGGTTGTCACTGGTTGTCGATCCTCTAATGTAATGCCCCCAAATTGTAACTGTACCGGATTGGAAATTTAGCTTGTATATGTTGAGTTTATTATAATTATTATTATTATTATTATTATTATTATTATTATTATCATTATTATTATTATTATTATTAAAAACGAAGAACTTTTACCTGCTCCTCTGCTTACCGTCTGCAAAGGCGGAGACTGGCGGGATGTGTAGTGCATCAGTCGTTGGTATCGTGAGGAATGGGCATGTCATTCGCCCTACTCATAGGATGCACGCTCCTGCCTGTCGTATCCTTCATGTTGTGGTCTCGGTATGCTGCATTTAGTGATAAATCGAGTTACGTTGCGGTTCCATTGCACTTGGATGGGAAGGTGTCGCAACTTCGTAACGAGAGTCTGTGCTCCTGCCATCCGAATGCAGACAGATAGACAGACAGGGACAGACAGACAGACAGACAGACAGACATACAGAGAGACTTACCTGTGGCACCATACCTCTTATTTAGCTGATCGCCCTCCTCCTCGTCTGTGTATGTTTGGGGACTGGCGCATTCCTCCTGTGTGAGCGTCAGGACCGTTCACACCCTGCGATGATGATGATGAATGCTTGATCTGCATTGCGACATTGATTGGTCTGATCATTGGTATTTTAGCCTTCCGCTGCGCTATCCTGTACTATGTAAGAGAGGTCGGTTATTGTTCTGGTCTGCACCATTACGGTATGCGACATGCGTCCTGATGTCACACAGATACGCAGTGACTCATATGCGGTGACAGTCACAATGTGACACATACATAGTGACACACACGCAAACACATGATAACATACACAGAGACAACACACAGACGGACATACAGTGAAACAGACACGGTGTCAAATAGATACTGTGAGCACACACAAAATACTGTGACAATCACACAGTGACACACAGTCGCACAGTGGCATGGACACACGGTGAAGACATACTTTGACACGGACAGATACGGTGACACGCATAGACAGATGTTGTGACACAGACAGATACTGTAATACACACGGTGCACAGTAAAACACAAACGCAGTGGCGTACACAGACAGAGCGAAACCACGCAGATCTACAGATGCACAGCCACACAAAACACAGAAACACAGTGACACAGACTGTGACATATATACAGTAACGCATACACAAGTGACACACAACATACGGTAATACGCACACACGGTCACACTGTGACACATGCACAGTACGCAGTGAAAACACACGGTCACACTGTGACCTGCACACATACAACAGACATACACAGATACACAGTGACGGTGAGCGACACTGTGAAACCATGCGGTTACGCAGTGAGGCACACACAAACATAGTGAAACTCTGACAATCACACAGACACTGAAATACACGCACATGTATTGAGACAATGACGGTGACACTGTGACGCACGTAGACACAGTGGAGCAGACACAGTGAAACACTCTAACACACACAAACACACTCTGACATCTACAGCGGCGAATACACAAGTGACACACGACACACAATGAAAACACATAGTGACCGAGTTGCATGATGATACACATGCACCGTACACAGTGAAAACACACGGTCACACTGTGACAAACATACACAGACGCTGTGACAAACACAAACACATGATGTGACAAACACACAGGAATGTTATGACAAACATGAACAGATGGTATGGTACACAGACATTGTGCACGGTGACACTAAGACATAGGGTTTCTTCTAAGGGAATAAACTAGTAGTGTGGTAAGAGGAGAGAGGCTCCGAGAAGCCTGCCTTACCACAATAGTAACTAAGATTAGTATGGCAAGAGGAGCGAGGCTCCGAGAAGCGTGCCTTACCACTGTAGTAGCTAAGATTAATGTGGTAAGAGGAGCGAGGCTCCGAGAAACCTGCCTTACCACTGTAGTAACTAAGATTAGTGTGGTAAGAGGAGCGAGGCTCCGAGAAGCCTGCCTTACCACTATAGTAACTAAGATTAGTGTG
>BFEA01000011.1:0-16704 GCA_003427395.1 Chara braunii | reverse complement strand
TGCTACTATAGTAACTAAGATTAGTGTGGTAAGAGGAGCGAGGCTCTGAGAAGCCTGCCTTACCACTATAGTAACTAAGATTAGTGTGGTAAGAGTAGCGAGGCTCCAAGAAGCCTGCCTTACCACTATAGTAACTAAGATTAAGAGGAGCGAGGCTCCGAGAAGCCTGCCTTACCATTGTAATAACAAAGAACAGTGGTAGTAAGAGGAGCGCGGTTTTAAGAAGCCTGCCTTATTACCTCCTGACCTTGATCTAATGAAGGGCAGTGAATAGGAAGAGCAAGGCCCTCGAGGCCTGCCCTATCTCAATCAGACGCCAGTGAGAATGGGTAGATACCGAGTGGTCTACCTTATTGTTACTAGTCTTCTCGATAGATAGGGAACAGTGAAATTCCTGAAAAGAGATTGATCTATTATTGACAGACCACTTCCTGATTCTACTGAAGTGGAGGTAGAAGGAATGTGACCCCGTGTGACATGTCCTGCTACCTTAACCTATCGATTGATGTCAATCTTATGATTCTACTCCCTATGATATGGATAATATTTTGTCTATGTATGTCTGAAGGGGGAAGATTTTGCGACGATAGCTTTATACTTCTCTTCCTTCAGACGACTATCCCTAAAAGCCGCTCTGATAAGAGGTTAGAGAGGCTACGTAGAGGGAGTTTTATCTATCTATGTAGCATTATTCTCAACTAAAATGAAGTTAACTATATTGAACTTCGGACGGGATCATGTCGATGGCAGAGAGGTGTTGAGACCGTGTTGACCTGTGTGTGATTGCAGGTCATCCTGATGAAGAAGACTCATTATGAGTCTATACAAGACTACATGCTGTTGTCGTATGGTAACAGGTTGGTTATCCAACTCAACCCTTACTCACCTTCTACACCCACACTTTGCATCAGCCTTTGTACTAAATGGCATTTCTGTTTCGGGTCATCGTCTAAAGGGTCTGTGTTTGGTCAAAAAAGGTTCTTTAATGACTAAGTCGAAAAGGGAATGTCTGGTTAAAAGGTTTGGAAGTGGAAGTGTGATGTTTGTGAAAGTGGATGAATGGTTGACTCTGCTAGGATTGCGCATTGTGATTGACTCTTTGTTTGCAGGTCAGTAAAACAACCAGCCACGCTATTCGCTACAACCCATCGAGAAGCTTATGCTATTCCGGCCTTGATCCAAATGTTCCATCAGTGCGCGATTGGTTTCAGTACCCAACCTTGCGCCCTTTTCCTTGATTGTCAGGAACACTAGGATTATTGCTAAGGCGACAAACCTTATTCATTTCATGTTCATTTCATTTGTACACGTTTGAAAGGTCAATGATCTATGTTTTTCCCTTGATGAATTCGGAATGTTTGTGTGAATGTGTTATGTGTATATGACATCTCCTCGCCTAATTACTCAAGCCTTATCTCATTTTATGTGTGATGTGACAAAGGATTCTCATAGCGATATATATTGAATGAACTTAATCAGTAGGTAATGTGGGTATATGTTTTATAAGCAACCCCTGATAATTCAAGTACTGAGGGGATTGTGTTCCAATAAGGGGCTAGGTTGTCAGTCATACCTATAGAAACTATTTATATTCAAAGCATAGTATGCGCGAACGTCAGTCGGTCGAATCGATCTGAATTGTAAGTCAGTCCGGGAGATCATCGCCCCGATGCCCGACGCGTATACGGGTCAGTCTTAGGTGTTCAACCTCGCGTATGCCTATGCTACGACAATCGAGCAAACGCCCTCGGCTGGCTTACCTATGCGATTGCAAGTAAAATCCTTCGCACGTGAGTCAGTAGCTCAGCAGGGATACGCCCACCTAAGGGATTGTGACAGCTCCCGCAGGTGGAGGTAAGTTGTACCTCGCGGGGTCTCTGTCCTGTCGTAGGGAGCTACGAGAGGTATAGGTGGCGCGCACGGTTGGAGCTGGTCTTAGCTGAAATACTTTTAAGCTCCTGCGTGATGCGACCGTGAGGTTCAACACCAAAAATTACTTTGCGTCCGGTTGTGGGACCGCTGCGCCCGACAACTGCGCTTGACAACGTGAGATCTCGTCAGGCCTTCAAGTCTTTAGCTTTAATTCGTTCTTCTTTAGTAAACTTCAACTTCAAGGACACGGTGGGGTGTAGAGGTGGGCTAAAAACGTAGATCAAACCCTTCCTTTCCAGTCGTCAATGAATGCCTTATACGGGTTCGGTTCTCATAGGACGCTGGGACGCTGGTAGAAACTTTAAATTTATAAATGATAGCGTTTTAGAAAGTTTAGGTTACGGCCGCTCGTAGCATTTACTTTAGATGTCGATCAATCTTGAGTTGGCTGGTAGCATTTAATTTAGACGTAGTTTAATCTTGCATTTATGATTTCTTGCATGTGTCGGTATAATTTTCAACTCTTAATTTTTCATGATTACGATGTTTTTTGAAGTGAGACGACATCCTTGGTACTCACTTGAATTTAAGTTAAATATGATAGTGTCATGTCAGTTTATGATTATTTGTCGAAGTGCGTCGAAATCCATACTTAAACCATCTTGTTTACCGTGTGATTACGTTGACTCTTCGATTGACTTTCAGTTTCTGCTTCACACAATATCATGTAAAGTACATTCGACTCAATGGTCAGTGATATTAATCGAATTGTGATGCAGACTCTAAGGTCACTCACAATCTTGTAATGGTTTTTACTATTCGATTGAGTTCCAATTTATGCAAGTCACACCAACTTCGTTTTTTAAGTTAGTACATAAATTATCGAAGTGCGATAGAATCCATACTTGAACCATCTTGTTTACCGTGTGATTGCTTAAGGCTTAAGTTCACTCTTCGATTGAGTTTTTATTTAGTTCACTCTTCGATTGAGTTCCAATTTATGCAAGTCACACCAGTTATGTCTTTTAAGTTAGTGCATAAATTATCGATGTGCGACGGAATCCAAACTTAAACCATCTTGTTTACCATGTGATTGCCTTGAAGTCACACTTCGATTGAGTTTCAATAAATTAATGCAAATCACAATGTCGTCTAAAATAGGTCTGACTCAATGCTCACACAAAATTGAGCACGGTGTAATGAAATCGAGAGTTCAACATAGTTATTAAGTGTCTCATTGCATTGAGTGCAACAGTTGAACTTCTCTTGAGTTTCCATTTATGACAACTCCGTGTTAGTACCGTAACGGCTTTTAAGTTACAAAATTTATGGAAGTGCAATGGAATCCACACTTAATCCATCATGTTCAGTAAGTGATTGCCTTAAATCTCCAGCTAAGTTTCAATTTATGGTCTGTCAATTGCATTCTTCGGGTTCACTACTCGTATCCTAAGTTTCATTCAAGTACAAAATATGGCGATTTTAACATGAAATTATTAACTTGCGAGTACGAATTAAAAATATAATGTCTTGTTTTAACGAATAACATGTTTCTCCCACAACGTACGGGATGAGCGAAGGTGAACGCAACGATCCACAACTCATTACCACGACATAGGAAAGCCCCGACAACTGTGACCGCAGCCAACAACGAGCGAGCTGTCGTGAAAGCCCTCTGAGAAAGACGACTAGAGGCTCGAACAGTGCTATAAAAATGCTTGTTCGACCTCCAGAAAATGACTCGTTTGTCCCTCACAAACTGGAAACCGCCCAAAGCGTGTGCAGAGAGTCTCTTGTAACTCAAGTACAAAGACCCAAAACCCACACAACGGGAGTAAGTTTTCATCTCTTTCTTTTTCTTCTTCTCATTCTCATTTTTCTTCCTTCTCTTTAAACGATAAGGTTGACGAGCTTTCTAAGGTACTCTAGCAGCAATGCGTTGAGTAATACGGCGGTCAGTTGTTTTAATGAACTACTCAATCAGCGGGAGCGGTGCCGATATGTGCAAGGGGCAGAGATGTAATCAGTCTGATCTGATATCTCACGGTTACTAGGCAATCCTTGCTTCAGATCGATCAACCTACCTCAGCTTGCAACAATCCCTGAGCTTTTCGACTTAGGTAAGCGACTTGTTGGATTCATCAGTGTAGCTTCGTCGGCCCAGGGATGTAAACCTCCTTTTATAACACACTTACCTTCTTCTTTTGCACATTTTCCTTTTTCTTTGATTGCGCTTACGGTGTCTTCCCACTTGTAAAAATATCTTGCTTAGTCTACTTGCTCTTTCTCTTCTCCCTCCATGCACGTGTGCCCTGTCTTCTGTGGACACTCTTTCCCTTTTTTCCTTTTTCTTATGTTAGTCGCCCTATCCTCTCATGCGCCTCCCATTCCGCTCACTACTTTCTCCTTCCCTTTAGCTTTCCTTCGCCCGTCTTTTATGCTTGATGCAACATTTTCGTTTCACCCTCTTTAACCCATCTCTTGTTCCCGTTTATACTTACAAGCTCTTGCTGTGACCCGACTTCTATCTTCCCTTGATGACCCACCCTCTTACTTTCTCACACGCCTTCACCTCCACGCACATACACGAGGGTAGTATATATTTCCCTGTTCTAGCGGAAGACTCATCCGCTTTGGTCCTTTTTTTGGCGGAATTGCTATTGAGTAAGCCTCTGTCATCCTTCTCAGATTCTACGGGACGAGGGCACTGAAGTCGATCCTTGGTGATGCGCAATGTCACCCCCTTCTCCCGTACGTGACTACCCATCATCCTGCCATGGTCGATCATCTGACAGCTATCATGATAAGTCTAGCGAGGTAGCATGCAATAACTTTCAAGTCGAAACATTTCCCGCTATCGACTTTCAATTCCTACCCGACTGCCTATGTGATGTTTGACGTTCAAATCCATCAAAGACAACGACGTTCTAAGGTACATTATGCCAATTGTCGTCAAATAAGCGGAATATCTTTACACGACAACCTAAAAGGCGGTCGATCACCACGTTGCAACAACGTCGTAAACATCAACATGAACACCCCGCAACTAGCTTCATCCACTTGTCTCGGAACTCCATCCGCCACAACATTTCTCGCTATCGACTTCTAATTCCTACCCGACCGCCTATGTGATGTTTAACGTTCCAAATACTGTACAATTAACTCGAAAACACTAATGTAAAAACTCAAATCAGCTACAACAAGAGGAAAATAATCAAAAATTTCGAGAACATTATCTCTCAAGTTGACGTAAATGAGGATCAAGTGATCATTATCTTTATGGACAGGAACGAAGATAATATTGTATCTTCGTCACCACCCTCGAGAAGACCGAAATGTATTTCATCCTTACAAACCTACCGACACCTACCAAGGACTTACCGATGGCGTCATGCACACAACATGCCACTTGCTCTACCTCATGCCACTTGCTCTACCTCATGCCACTTATGAACCTCATCAATTTGACCGACAATCTCCAAATCGGACTGTCCTTTCTCGTCCAGAAGGCGCAAATTCCCCATGTTGCGACCATAGATTCTAAGCTCGTTGCAAGAAACTAGCACTACAGCGTCTACCAAAGTCCGCTTTCAGTTTGAACATGCCACACACAACACTGTGCAGAAGTCGGAACCGGCCACAAACAACCGTACGCAACAGTACAACACATCCTTTGCCCGTATTCTGACACCACGCAGCGAATATACTTCCAAAAATGGATTGTAGGATGCACAGTCCAACAACTCTTGTTTCAAGTCCGCAGACCACACGCGAGGTGACCTCGTGACGTTGTCAATGCGAAGGTAAAACCGCTTATTTTCTTCCTGTCTGAGTGCGGCACGCAGGGACGGAAGTTGCCTGACGCCAATGACATAATGAGGTACTTTGATTAGGCTCCCTCGCTCCATAGCGAAAGCAAACTTGTACTCCTTATGACATAGACATTTCCTTGCCAAGATCGCTCCATCCCATTCTGCCTTGGACCACTCATCGAGAGGCGTCCAAGAAGGGAACGACGCTCATCCACGGGTCGTTTTCGAACTCCGTTGTCATCGGCTCGATAATTTTGGTATCGCCACCTGCACCATGCAATCCGCATGCACAAGGGTGAATGAGATACGAATAATCATGGCAATGGGTCATGACTCCTAGCGCACTTCCTACACAAGACATGAAATGCAAACACCAACGAAAATAACATGTTGAAAAAGTAGAAAAACCGCCTTCACGATTAACTTAACTTCAAAAAACACTTAACCATCACCCAACCATCTTCAAAAAGTTGACCCTAGACGGTGGATTCCCATCCGAGTAGTCATTTTCAAAAATCTTATTCCCTCACTCTATTGGGCGGACGTGCACTCGTCGGTTTTGTCTCCTACATCGACACTCCCTTCAGCAGATGGACTCAGATCTCGAAGTGCAGCTTCAGCACTCAGTCGAACATTGGAAGGAATGACAAGTCCAGTCGTGAGCGGTTTTGTACCTCTACCTGGTCTCTCCCAACCAAAAGCAATCGAGTCAGCATGCTGCCATTGTCTGGTCAGTCATTTTTCATATTTTCTCCCATGCGTTATCATACAGTTGTTGAAGCGACTTTGCTCTCCCAGTCGGCACCCTGTATTCCACTAACACTTGATTGTAATTCTGCGAATCTTTTTCAACAACCACCCGAGTGAGAGCTTTGCCCACCCAGATAGGCACGCTGCTGGACAGATCATCGTCGGAGGGGCGAAGAATAAGAAAAGTGTCCATGTCTACATGCACGAGGGGGTCGAAACAAGTCTTCGGGCGATATTTTCTTCGTCCAACAAACAGGGGTTGCATGTCATCAATGTTAGAACTACCAGGAGAAGGTTGTTGATCGCTTCCGAGCGGTCATGGTCTTGGCTAAAAACTTTGTAGAGGTTGTGAGGACAACCCGTTGGCGATGATCTCGTCGGCATGTTTGATAACCTCCTTCCAATAACACAAAGGTCTTTCTTTCCTACTCACCTCATGGTCGTTGTACCATGTTGACTGCCTGCTCTCCAGCAACTCGCAGAATCAAATAACCTCATTTCTGCCGTTACAATAGTCGTTTCGAGGAAGGGGTTGCACAAGAGGTGGGTCAAATGACCACGATGGACCTGCATTATGCTGCATAGCTTTCATCGGGGTTTTGATTGAACCAATAAATCGGACCTTCCTCGGTCAACCAGTTTTCGTCATCGCAAAACTCCTTGTACAATTTACCCGGATTATCTCCAACCATCAAAAATTTAAGCAAGTACGGTTTTGAAATACCAGTAATGTCGGACACAACGCACGGGTCTATTATACTTATCCAATCTGCCAGTGTATCGAGAAAGATACATTAGGGAGGCTTTTTGTGGGATTGCTCTATGAGCCCGTTGAACTCGTCCATAGTATAAGTGTCTATGTCTTTCAAGTTCCTCGAGAAAACGCTGAAAGTAGCGTCCACTTCTGTATGGGTATGTCCCACCGGCATGAAACCTATTTCTACCTCTTGGAAAACTTTGAACTTAACCAAGAGTGTAGCTAGCGCACATATGTACTTGTTCTTGTTTTCCCGCCAACAATTATCTGCTTGAATACGCAAAAACGGTGGCACTGGCATCCCGCTCCCTTGAATTTCGACAAGGGTTCTCATAAGACAATTAGCGACTGTGTTTGAATCATGTTTGAAATACGGAAACCACATGTACACATAAGTACTCGGGTCTCTACCATGTGCAATGACACCTGTCAGATTCGTCTTCATCATCATCTCGTGCGTAAGTGCTTTCGAGTAGTTCGCTAGGCCAATATGGGGAATAGTCGTCTTTTTCTGATCCATGCCGTCAATGATGAGACACAAACGCTCATTCGGGCGGACCATGAAATTAGTTTTTGCCCAACTGTAGTCCAATCTGTGTTTGCCTGACGTGCCGCCTTTGGTGAGCTCTCATCTCCTCATGTGCGCGTTCTCGAGCTCGAGGAAGAGCAGCGTACTATATACGTTTTTTCAGTTCATGACAGACGACACACTTTGTGAATGTGTTTGAGTACTGTGTAACCATTTGAACGCTGTGAACGCGCGTTCTCATGCAAACGCGCACGTTGAATCCCCCTCTGCGAGCGTTCAAACGCGCCACGTGGCAGGGGGCAGGAAAATATCGAACGAGCACCCCCTCCCAGCATGCGCGCGTCGTGCACCACCCTGGGAAGCGTGACATTCAAAAAAAGAAGTAAAAAAAAAACACACGAAATACTCTCACCCAAACATATACACACGCACACCAATACACACAGATATTTACACACACACACACATGCACTCTTTTTTTTATTGGGGGCGGAGTGGGGGAATCTCCCTAACATGGCTCAGAAGGCCCATGCAGGCTATCTGAAGGGTCCTCGTAGACATGTAGGGCAGACCGCCCCACCAAAATCGAGGCAGGCAGCGAATATGAAATAGAGCACGAGCTGCCCGAATATATACCCGAGATTCGAATTCAGGTCTGTGTTTCAGCAGTTATGGGCTGCTCACGTAGCTAGGGGCTGTTGGTCTCTRCACGTGACTCTTAGGGCTTGGCTGCACTACTCACCAAATGTGCAAAACTAGAATGAATCTTCTGCAAAACATAGAATAATACGCCACCATATGTTTTGTCTTTTGTGCATGTGGTGAGTAGAGCCCCTTAGGGCCACTGCACGTATTCCTAAGAAAAGAAAAACGAGAAAAAATTTTCGTTTTTCTTTTTTTTCGTTTTTCTTTTCTTAGTAATACGTGCAGTAGCCCCGAGGGCCTCTACTCACCACATGCAAAAAAATATATACATATGGCGGCATGTTATTCCATGTTCTGCAGAAGATTCATTCTAGTTTTGCACATTTGGTGAGTAGTGCAGCCAAGCCCTAAGAGTCACGTGCGGAGACCAACAGGCCCTAGCCACCTGAGCAACCCGTAACTGCTGAAACACAGACGTGAATTCAAATCTCGAGTATATATTCGGCCAGCTCGTGCTCCATTTCATATTCACTGCCTGCCTCGATTATGGTGGGGCGGTCTGCGCTACATGTCTGCGAGGACCCTTCAGATATCCTGCATGGGCCTTCTGAGCCATGTTAGGGAGATTCCCCCACCCCGCCCCCAATAAAAAAAAGGAGTGCATGTGGCCACAATTTTTTTGCCACGTATGGATGCTTCGATTTTTTTTTTTGGCCATTACTTGGTCGCCTTTTTTATTTGTAGGGCCGTTGGCCGCTCCCCCGCCACCCAGTCCCCCCCACACCCCAAATCTGCTGCCCCCAACACTACATGGTTTATGCGCAAACGCGTCAAAAGCGTTCAGCCGCGTTCAGTGAACGCGCGTTCACCACGTTCAAAACCTGAACGCGAAACACACGTTCAATGAACGCGAAACACGCGTTCAATGAACGCGTGGTAACACAGTTTGAGTATGCGAGTAAGACGTGAAAAAAAAGTGTCTGCCACAATTTATAAAAGTTGGACTCAAACACGACTTCGAGGCCGGCAACCACGAAGTCTGATTTGATGGACTCATAAATTGAATGCTTTGTAAAAGCAGTTGACAGTCGAAGTTTCGGTCTGTAAATGCCGTCTTGATGGGCCACCTCATTCGGCATGCTATCTGCGTGATTGTCTATGAATGTTTTCATACTGGCAAGCATGGCGACCGTCTTATCTTTTGGTTTTTGTCTACCCGTCAGTTCGTGCTCGCAATGCACAAAGCCATTGTCCAATCGTTTTTTGTAACTATAACACACATTGCGAGAGACACCGAGAACATTGCAGTACGCCTTGACGCACATGTGGCGTTCCAACTCTACAGGACGGACACATTTTTGTCCACCTTCTTTCAACGTGAAATCTTTAAGGCTTTTCATCCACCACTCTGCTCGTTGTTTAGGACTCTTACTGTAAAATCCTTGTCTAACGTTTTGGACATCCTCCGGCGACACGTTGTAACAACAGCGAGCCTTGCAACATGCCATGCCGCGTACCATTAGCAGTTTCTTTTCGGACAGCATGTCTTTCACTTTTTTGTACTGCTCTACCTTCCTAGCATTCGTATTCGCCATGGTATATGGTCTTCTCTCCCCTGGTAGAGGTGCAGACAAAATTTGTAGTATTGCCGTTTGTTTTTTATCGGTCTTGCCAGACGCTTCAGACCCAGACTGACTCTCAACAGGAATGACATCACGAGATTGCACTTGCGTTGGACTTGCCCGCGCAGTGGACAACTCCTCTAAAGAATAGTCGGTGGCAACCAACTTTGTACAGTTGTGGCTAGGTTGCTGTAACGACTCACTTGAAGATGATTGTTGCCCGAATGAGTAATCAGTGCCCACCAACTTCTAGGTTTCAGCGTTAGAGGTTGTGAATGAAGCAGCCATCGGCACACAGCAGTTGTCCACGAAAGTTGCAGGGCGCACCTCGCCAGAAACGCGGAACTCGTTTCGGGAGGCAGACGGCTCCTCACCTGCAGACGATGTGGCCAACGCCCTAGGCAAATGGATGCAACTCCCAAAGCTCTCACGAAAAGCGAGACTACGTTTTCTGGTAAACGCAATAGTGATCTGTTGGAACGATGAACTATCGGAAGAGCTCGTTGGGGACAACTGCAGGTCTTCCAGGTGAAAATGCAAGTCGGTGGCTTGTTCGACGTCCATAGCCAGGTTCATGCGGTCGTTCCTTGAACCATCCTTTCCGCCTTCATGTAGTTGTCGGTGCCGCGGACGAGTTCCACGCTTGTGTAGTCGATCGAACTCTCCAGTGCGGAGTGAACGGGCGAGTTGAATTTGTCTCCACACCCTGCAAAACACCGAAGCAAAGTGTAAGCTCGGACACTAAGAACATGTGTCTTTCACCCCACCCCACCCGCCAACACCCCCCCTCCAACCCAACCCCCCCCCCCCCCCCCCCCCGCCCTCCCTGAATCCCCGATGCTGCAAGAGGAAGGCGCGAAAATGCAACGGGGTGGCACGAACGATCTGACAAACCGCGAGATGCGAAGTGCGTCGGCATCCGAACTTGCAAGAGATTTGAATCCTTTGACTGTGTTGATTTTATGTGCCAAAGGACATCTGAATATTTCTTGCCTCGACTCCGATGACAAGAATCGTATCGATAGAGAAGGGGGATCCCCTTCCACCTTGTGCTTTTTATAATTTTATGAGTTGGACGTTAAAGTCCGTAGCAGCTGCCAAACTCAAACCCCTTGACCTGTTTACAGACCTCCAATGATGGAACCCAACTGCTACAAAGGGCCTTGGCCCGACTACCGCTCATCCCTGCAGGTGGCTGAAGAGGGTAGGTCCCGCAACCGCCTTAGCGATTGTCTAGCGTCGAGAGGTTAGTCCCTCAAGGCACGTGTCAGCCAACACTTGAGTGTCGAACGGGACCGTTGAAACCATCGAGGGTATGGGCAGTACATAGTACGCTGTTACCACGACTGCTTGCGTAGTACGCTGTTACCACGACTGCTTGCGTACTCATGCATGGCTAGTCGTTATGAGGAAGGTTGCGTCCGCGCGGCATTTGTACACTGTCTAGCCTTGGACGGCCAAAGGATTTCCCTGACATTTGGTTATGGGTTTGACACCGTACAGAATACGGGAGTCTCGGTTTTGATAGTATCTCGATTCTTCGAGTTTTAGGTGTTGTGTGACGTGTTGACGCGTTCTAACAACCCCCCCGCCCTCAACCCCCCGCAGCATAGTGCCCACATCCGTGCACGGGTCCGATAGTGACGTGGGATCGTGCGTATCCCCAATGTCAAAGTGTATGAGAAACGCCCATCTGTTGGGCGTCATCTACGATTGTAACGCGAAGGCGTGGTTTGGGCGGGTGCAAGGAACGGCCCGACGGTTCTGGATCCTCAAAGTGCGTCGGGATCCGAAGTTGTAGGGTAACAGATTCAACGACGAACTGACATTCATCGGTTGCAATGAAATGACTGTCGGACAAACGTCATCACAACTGGAAGGCCATGAGTGGTTGCAGATGAAAAAGAACATGGTTGAATGACCCTCAAGCGACCCCAATCAACCCCGATGAACTCCACCGCCAATGCTAGGATGTGTGCTGGCGCTGCAAGCCTCGACAGCCCGCGCGGCTTAGAAACTCGTGTTCTTGCCAGGCGAAGTACACAAATGACCACAACAGCGTCTCGAACGGTAACACGTCGACGGGTTTGAGGCAGAAGAGATAGATCAAGGCCGAGCTTACCATCACCGGCCAGCCCATGTCTGGTTGCGAAAATGAAAATCATGGTTCAAGGTCCCATAAGTGACCCCCTATAAACCCCGATGAACTCCAGTGACAAGGCGAGGTTGTGTGTTGGAAATGCCCCTTATGCATCACCCACGAACCCCCTTTCTGTAACTCCAGCGACAAGGCGGCAGTACAGAAAACGACCAGAGCTCCAAGTGCAGTTATGCATCCCCCACGAACCCCCATTCTGCAAATCGACAATGCACACACGTGCGCTGGCAATGTCTACTTCCGCAGTCCTCGCTACGGTCGTGCGTCAACCGCGACAAATAGATGGCGGATCTCCGAATGGCCACAACAAGCGAGATCCTCGAAGTTCACCGGGATCCAAACTTGTCAGCAATCTGTGTCTCGGGATCGCAAACAGTGCACTGTCGGGAGGCCATTCAACAATCGTGTGTGATTAGAAAAGGACAAGGGTATATGCTCCTTCAACAACCCCCACAAAACCCGATTCAGGCACCCTCTAAACGACATGCAAGCTCGCAGTTTTTCCCGCCTTGGCAGCAGGATTCGCGTTGTTTCCCACTCCAGGCGCACACCTCAGAGGACTAAGAAGAACATGGTTGTCGGACCCTTAATCAGACCCTCACCAGACGCGACGACCGTTTTCTTATTTTGTGGTACTCGCCTGCAACGACCGTCAAACCCTGATGTTGCAGGAATGTGTTTTCACGAAGCGACGTTTCCAGGAAACATGGGGTGACCGTTGGTGACTGGGGCTCGCCGGGTTCGGAGAGGATAATTTTTGTGGCTCAACAGAAACGATTTGGGCAATGACAACCACATTTAATGTTGCTGAATTAGGGTCTTGCGAGGCGATGGATTCGGTGTCACAAATCACTTTAAGTCCGCCCCGATCCAAACTTTATGAAATCGGGCTTCGTGGCAACTGAGGCTAACTGCTTGTGCAGAAAGCGAGCAGTCGTGCCACCGGCAGACGGTTTCGCCGCCTGCACCTCCTGCCAAACCAGGAGAACAACAGGGCTGTGGCGCTGAACCGACAACTGTGGATGTGGAAGTTCGGATGCCGACGAACTTCGGTCGAGATGGGCGGAAGGACAGGATTGGCGGGCGGGGTTTAGAGGGGKCGAGGACGAACGATTTCTTTTTTGCTGCGAGTCGCCAGCAACGACTGTCAGACCCTGATGTTGTAGGAATGTAATTTTTTCAAAGCGACGTCCCCGAGGGGCAACCGTTGATGACTGGGGCTCATAGGGTTGAAGTGGAAAATCTACGAGGCTCGTCATGAACGTTGTTGGCAATGACAACATATTTGATGTTCCCGAATCGGGGTCTTCCGAGTAAATACATTTGCCGGTACACATTACCTAAAATCCGCCGGCTCGGCACCGGGATCCGAACTTTGTGAAACCATGGTTCTCGACAATTGGGGCTAACTGTAAGTTCGAAAAGCGAGCAGCCATGCCACCAGCGGGGAGGTTGCAACCTGCAAACCGTCCTAAACCGGAGTGGTAGGAAACCTGTAACCCGACCCTACTACTTTTAGAGCCGTTTGTGTATGTGCGCGTTTCAAATCAGTGGCCAAACCACAAGTCCGTCGGGATCCGAACTTCATGTTTACGACCTCGACCTTCACAATTCAACATGAAGGGCTTGCAGTCATGCTAGTCCGCCGGCATCCGAACTCTATGTGCTCGTGAGAAGGCACACGTGCAAGATCGGATCCCGGCGGACCACGACAATCACCTCCAGGACAGTTGCTCGTGAAAAGGCACACGTGTCGCACTCGCGATCATACGATTCACCATGCTCGCTTCGCTTTTATCGCGACCGTGCAATCAAGACTACACTGCGGGACACGCTTGAGCGCACATGTGTCGCACCCGTGATCACACGTGCCGCAATGGACAGTTGTTGAAGAGAATTCGAACGTATCGCACTCGTGACCAGATGCTTAATCGAGGTGGATGCAAGAAGAAGGCAGAAAACGATGGCCCAGTTTTACATTCTGGTCGATGCGGAACGAGGTTCTCGCCGTGGTCTGCCACGTGGACCGCAGCGCACCCTTCACGGTTGGAGAACCTCGTTCTGCATCGACGACATTTAACGACAGCGAATACAACTGAGGAAGCTGTATTCGTTATCGAGCAATGTCGGTGACGCGGCACGAAGTTCTTGTCCAGCCAGGAAGAGTGCCTTGCGGTCCACGTGGCAGACCACGGCGATAACCTAGTTCCGCATCGACTACAATGTACAACTGGGCCATCGTTTTCAGAACAAGACAATGAACCTAGTTGCCCCCTCCTCGCGAACAATCGTTGCTCAAGAACATTCATGATCGCTTGATCATGAAGATGCGTGATCATGATCGCGCGATCATGAAGATGCGTGTTCATGAAAATGTGCGCCGACGGGTGATACGAGCACACCACTGGCCTTTGTCAAGATGAAACCAGCAATTTCATCTACACACAGGGGACCCCAGCCATTGCTACCAACCGTCTGCTCTTCATCAACGAACAAAGCAGCTCTCGACGACAACCTTGCATTGCCTGCTGACGGCCAATCCCACGATGCATCAACGTGTTGGCACGAACGCATAGATGACTTGTGTGCGCTCATGCTTGCTCGAGCATGCCACCATGGGACTGGTTGACAACATGCACTGCCAGCCTCCCGTCGCTAGCAGCTTTGCTCATCAAAGAAGTTTGTGTTGTGGGCGTCAATGTCTCAGGTCGCCGGCATGTGGCGCACAGTAGTGGATGCTTTTTTCTTCCGCCACGTTGGGACCCTCGATCAGTTTCACGTGACGAGGCACAACTCCACATCACCCACGGTTGCCTGCGCGATCGGCTCTCCACACCACAGACAAGGAGCTAGACTGCGTGCGACGGACAAGGACATTACTGAAGAAGAAAAGCTGGGAGCGGCGAGAAAATTGAGAGAGGAGTGGATGGACAGGGAAACGCGACACGACCCGCAGCATTTCGAGACTGTCATGACGCGCAAAAGTCTCGTGCGAAATTGGCGAGAAGCGGGACTGTTTCCGGACACCATGGTGTCTTTGAGCACAACTCTGACGTACCTGGGAGGTCGATCGCCGAACGACGACGGCGTAGCGCAGCTCGGGGCGAACGACGACGATGGCGCAGCTCGGGGCAAACGGCGACGATGGCGCAACTCGGGGCACACGACGGCGATAGCGCAGCGCAGCGCACCGGAGCTGTCGTCGAGCACGATGGATTTCGGGAAATGGGAGGGTGAACTGGCAGGGCCTCTTGCGCAGAAGCCTTCGCGCGGCTGCCTCCGGGTTGCTCTCCAGTGTGACGTTCATCCTCCCGGTAGCCTCCAACCCCGCTCACCGGTGTCACGTTCAACCCGCAGGCCCTGTGCCCTCCCGAGAAACGGTCGTGTGATGCGCAAATCGGACGGCTCGTCCAGGGCTGGCCGTCCATTTCGTTTGTTGTCTCGGAGAATGGTCCTCCTCCCCGTCAGCGAACCCCCCCCCCCCCCCCCCCCCCCCCCCCCCCTACCACCCCCCGGTCGCCTGGTAGCGTCCGGAAAGGCCCGCTGTCAGGCGGCCACAAGTAGTGCGCCGCCTGAAAACGGCAGTTTAGGGGTTTAGGCTCAGGGTTGAGACCGCGTTTTGACAGTGCTTTGGGACGACCAGGCAGCAAGAATTATGAGAACTCAGGGTACCCCTGATTCTGGGCGCACTGGATTTTAAGAGTGACCCCCAAAGACAGCAAGATGGATGGGTGCGYTGAGCGCATCTAGAGACCGTCGTTTCCGGTCGTTYAGAGGACTGSAACCATTTTGGCCTGCTGCGGAGAGGGATCGCGGAAACAGACCTCGCCGCGACATTCTGACGGCATACAACCGGGCCCGAAATGAGGCCTCGGATTTTCGTCTTTTTAAACATCATAATTAAAAATTAAAGAAAGAGATTGAGGCCCGAAGAGGAGCGAAGAAAACGCAATATTCTTTATTTTCTTCATTTTTCACTACATTTAATCTTAGGGGAAATTCCCTTGTTATTCTATATTTTCGACAATGAAATTAAAAACATAAAAAAAAAAATATTAAAAATGGTAAAAGGGAGAGGAAACAAAACGAAATTGGTTATTTATAGAAATTTTCTTGGAGATTAATTTTGGCAAACTTACGATTAATTTATTATTTTCAACGATAGAATTAAGGAAAGAAAAGAATGATAAAAAGTGATGGAAAAGATGAGAATACATGATTATCGGAACGGTAGACTAATTTTGCCTTGATCAACCGCCACTACCTCTGAACCCAGATTGAACGTTTTTCCCGGATTCTGATGATTTTCACTGCCGCCGGTGGTCGGGGTTCCCTGAGTCGCTTTCCTTGGGTTGGCGGAGAGGCTACGTCTTGCGGTGTCTGATGTGACTCAGGCGCGGTATGGTCCCGGTGGTAGTTGTTTAATACGGTGACTTATTTGCAGGACCGGGACTACTACGACGGTTTCCCCGGGTTTGGAACCTTGGCGGCAGTTTATTTTTCAGGCTCGGTGATGGTATGGATTTCCTGGTTCGGCAGCGGTATGGCACGCCACTGTA
>BFEA01000010.1:7430652-7450802 GCA_003427395.1 Chara braunii | reverse complement strand
GGCCTAAGAATAGCCCTCCGTTTCAGGCTGGAAAAACTCTGGGTATGAAAGACCCAGAAATAGGCTGAAACGGAGTAGGGCCTGCAGGCCCTCGTTTTTCAGTTTTCAGGCTGAAACGACCGGGGCCTGTAGATCCTAAGTTTTAGGCTTTTAGGCTGAATGTCCGGGACGGGTCCTACAGGGCCCGTGTGGCTATGCAGTATGCCACATCCAGAGTAGTGTGCGTGTGAACAGTTGCTGTGAATACAGTGTTGGAAGGGTGATGTGAGGGCGCTCAGGTGCCACAGCCACTTTGAAGCGCGTTTGAATCTGAACTGTGTTCTCGGCCTTGATATCTCTGAGCTTTGTGTGGGCGCCTGGCGCCAGTGTGATTTGCCATCTGTTCTCATTCATGCCGAATAAGGAAGAAGACGAGTCTCATTGCAACATGCACCGAAAACCAAAAAATAAAGCACACACCTGACACTCTTTTCTCCTTCTTTGGATGCTGTTCAGAAAAAAAAAACATGGAGGAGACTTTTGCACTGGAAAGCAAAACAAAGGACGAACTTTGTCCTAGGAAAAGACAAAGACCACTGTCAAGCCTCGAGGGAGCCAAAAAGACCTCCTTCAAGCCTTGGGAAAAAAGGACCGCTTTCAGACCTTGGGAAAAAGAAGGAACGGGTCCTTTTCCCCTCTGCCCATCATGCAGCTCCCATACCACCAGACATCAACAATGACCCTGGAATGCTGCCACTCCGACATTCACCAAAAAACCTGGTGCACAACGTCATATTCAGCCAGCTCTTGTCGCCACTCCACTATAGTAAGTCATAGATGATTTCTACTCAGGAACCAATCAATAGAGAGCACAAAGGACTCTCTCTCTCTCTCTCTCTCTCTCTCTCTCTCTCTCTCTCTCTCTCTCTCTCTCTCTCTCTCTCTCTCTCTCTCCCGGTTCCCTCATACTCTATCCTTGCCTCTTCCTCATTCTCTGCCATCTTATCCCCTTCCCGCTCCATTTCCTCTCCTCTCTTCCTTGTGTCTCACCCGTGAGCACACGCCCCCTTGCCTCTTCCTAATTTTCTGCCATCTTCCCCCCTTCTCCCCTTCCCGCTCCATATCCACTCCTCTAGTCCTTGAGTCCCCCTCCCCCCAAATCCCCGCTCCCTCCCTCCCTTCTTTTCCCCAAGCCCATGAAGAGATTGTTCTTATTGTTGAATCACCTGCACACGACCTCCAGGTCAAAAAGAAAACAAAAGAAACATGCACTGTAAGGAAAGAAATATCTGAAGAGCACAATAGCAAAAGCCTCAAGAGAAAGAACAAAACACAATCTCTCACTCACTTTCTCCCTCTGGGACTGTTCTACAGGTGCAGAGCATGTTGGCATATTCACCACCAACATCATTTCTTCTACCAATGGCACCCTGGTACAATTTGGACGTGTCATACATGAATGGAGAAACAAACAACAAAGACAGTTCTTTGGTTACTTCTGAATCTGATGACAGTGACCTTCCTGTCTTCTATGTGTGGCCGCTGACTCCTTCCCGTGCTCTATGTCACAACAAAGAATCCTCTTACTGTTTTCTACTACATGTAACTGCACCGATCTTCTCTGTAAAAGCTATTGAAGCATGTGGAGCACAAGCATATCCCTAATAAGCTGACCTCTATTTTACCCCTAATCTTGAACTATTGTCACACCTGCCCTTCAAATACGGATAGTTGCTGACCTCTAACTACGTGTGCTAGAGGCTTCGCTACCAATAGTTCCTGAACAGCTTCCAGTCCGTGCCGCTGGCCCGGGGGCAACATCCAGGAGGCACGCAGCCACCCTTGCAGGGTCGAACATGGTGGGTACCGTAGGCTAGACAGCTTCCTACCGTCCATGTCCATCCTGAATATCCAGTAGCTACTACTACCCCATAACCGATATAAGCATCTTCAACCCCTATTCCTACTCCCATCATAACTACTCCAACCAACCTACAATACATCGACCTTACTCTAAGCTACCGTCTTCACCCGAATAGAACGCCCGGTCATTATCACTGCATCTGGACTGAAAGTGACACCAGATACAGCTACAATGACCGGCGTTCTATTCGGGTGAACACGGTAGCCATTCCAGTCGGTGGAGATCTATGCTCCAGTCAGGTTTGAAGTGGAGCACCATCTTTTGCCGTCCCCATCTCAACGGAGGCCAGAAGTGCTGAACTCCATATAGGCCTGAAGTGCCGGACTCCATGTAGGCCTGAAGTGCCGAACTCCATATAGGCCTGAAGTGCCGAACTTGAAGGAATGTTCGGCGCAGCCAGGGTGGGATGAACTGCTGACACTTCAGCGGAATGGCCTCAAGACTACCTCAGTACCCTATCGGTCACTACTGGGATGCATCCACATCTCTCATACACCAAAACACCGATCTCTTGACACGCGTGAGGAAGAATGCCTTTTCCAAGTGCCACACGGCAAAAAAAAATGCAACGATGACCTGAGATGAGACAAAAGAAGAAAACCAGATAAGGTGAAAGCAAGATAAACATGCCAGACGGCATGCATCACACAAATCAGGACAGCATGGCCCGAAGTGGACGCAAAGCCAGAACAGTGTCAACTATGGGCGATCATCTGAGGGTAAAAAGCAGAAGAACACAGTGACAAACGCGGACACAAATGCCACACAGCATGTCTGGCCGAGTGGTAATGTCATCGGCTGCGCACAAAAAAGCGCTTCAAGTCCAGACATATACTCAAGTGTAATGGAGAGGACGACACTGATGCAGTGGTATCCATAACTATCATCGGCGTATCCGTTTGCATACTCATGACCACATCCCACAGAGTAACTACTGACAGTCGTTGATACTGTGCTGCTGCTTCGCTCTGCATGTCCCACTCCTGCTCCAAAGCAGGCCTACCAGCGAGCTAGCTGTACATACGTACTAGGCAGCCAGGACCCCATCCCCTCTGACTGATTTCTGTTCAGCAGCCGGCTGTCCTGGTCAGATCTACCTTCGCCCAGGAAACCTCCTTAGAAAATTTCCCTCCCTCCCACTCGAGGTATAGCCGTTACCTTCATTCCAACTACTGGCATTTTTTTACAACTGAAACAATGGGACACTCCGTATCAAGCCAGGGCATCGTGCACAATGAAGACATCATGAATCATCAGAACAATTTCCCAGGGTTCATCTACGTCACTGGTATCACTACCATTAACCCCTACTCTCTCTTGTCTTTTTGGAGCATGATCCTCATGTCTGCCAATACCGAAGTCTGTATGGAATGATTGGTCCATGGGGTGGTCCATACCTGAGTCTCTGTGGAACGATTGATCCCTGAGGTAGCCCATTGTACCTGGGTCTGCAGAACCATAAGTTCCTCTCTCACAATCTTTCACCCTTTCAACCATCTCCTCCCACCTTGACCCCATTTCCCATGAAATGGATTCAGATGGGTTCAAGTTGCCGCGATTCATATCTGCGGAGGTGACTTTGGGGTCTGTTTGCTTGTGCAGATCCTCAACTGCTGGCCAAACCAGCAAACTATCCTGTCTGGATGCAGTCGATTGCGATTCTTCACCCAGACACAGTCTCGACAGAAGCTCCCATGATGCCGACAAACTGTCCCAAAGCCAGTATTTTGCTGAGCAGAGAAGCCATGCTGCCTCCCCAGTGGAGATAAGGCTGAACACCAACTCCGAAAGCGAAGACAGGAAGCGTGATGCAGCGCCTTGACCAGAACTGAAAACTGAGAAGGGACCTTGACTATGACAGGTTGATTCTGCATCCTGTGCTGTGTGCTGGCTCTCCCTTCTTGCAGTTGCCGATCTCTCAAACGCTTTTGGCTTTGCCGGTTCGGTTGTTGGCAGGATGGAACTCATCCATTCAACCTTCTTTCGAAGCTCCATGTTCTCTTTGGATAGAACCATGCATGTTGACTCTGCCTCTGATGTCCGTAAGCCATTTGCAATGGAACAAAAGGCCGCAGTGGTAAGCATGGAGTTTGAACACAGAAGTGAAGGTCACACAGACACATACACGTGTTATGAACTTGGTTGTTTGTCAGCGATTTGCCAACTCTCACACACAGATTCTCCCATGTACACCCATACACACACAGGACAGAGGGAGATCACATTACACAGAAGCAATATGCGCAGCAGAAGAGTTGTCCATGCAACATGATTATCACACTGACAGTGTGATTGCCCCTCAGAGTCTCCTCACAACCAATCACAAAAGAACCACCGAGTAGATCACATCCAGAGATACAATGAACACTGAAATAGCAAATTACCAAATATCAGAGTTTCGTCACATCAGTAATCGTCTCAGATCAGTATGGCACAGAGCAGCGCTATCCTTCCCTCTACTGGGTTAGTCGCCACTACTTCCCAGAGCCCAGAAACATCAATCGCCACTCAGAGTGTGCCACCCAACAAATGAAGAAGAAGACCAGTGCCACAGTGTCTGATGAAGATGGAGCGTCAGGCGACGTTCTAGATGAAGATCAACAGCTGTGCCACCCTTCCTGATGAAGAAGACGACCTCTGAGAACTAGCGCTGCAGCTATGGCTGCAGCCCACCACTTCGAAGCTTCCAGACCTCCTCCAGATAGCCCTGATCTCCTGACAGCCCCAACGTGCTGCAGGAGGATAGAGGAGCCCCAGCTATGGCTACCTCTCCAAGGGTAAGGCTATGGTCGACGTCTCTCACGTGCTCCCACGCGTAGTAGCAGTGAACAGTCTCTCGCCTGCAACAACAACCACGAGAAACGACCCAACTGCCAAAAGCCTCGAACAGTCTTCCACAATCTATTAATAGCTCTACTCTTAACCTAGACCAGACTGACTGGACCGACCGGTACCATTTCAGTTTCGGCCTCTCGGGCCTCTCCCTACCCGGCTATAGGCTATAGGACCGTCTAACGGCGTAGGCCTTAGGGCCCATCCATCCTAGTGGTAGCCCGGGCCTACTATTCACAGTTAGGGTAGCTGTAGGAAATTCGGGTTAGTGCGGGCCTCAAATTTGCCCAAATTTGCAGATATGTCCCTCACGGATTTTCCTCCCAGTCAGATATCTCGGTTAGCCCTCAGCCAAACAAAATTACGAATCTGTCCTACTTATGTTACAGCCTTGAATCGACGGGGCACCGGCAGCAGGATCAGCAAGTCATTGCAGACTTACCTTCCCCCGGAGCGAGGACCTCCGAGCTACGGGTGCAGGCGATGCGAGCGACGAAGGCCTTGACCTTTCTTAGCCGCTTCATACCTGAGGACAACAGATTTCGCAGACCTGAGAAGTTCCCTGCGTGGAAACCAGCGATCCTCAGTGTGAGGCTGGTACAGGAACTTTACCAAGTACTCGATGTCTGGTCCAGTTCCCATCTCATCCTCGATCTTTTCCACCTTATATCCCCGACCAGGGGTTGGTGGTCCGGATTGAGGGGGCCGGTCAGGGAATGCGTCAACTGAGATAAATGGTAACAGCTTAGACGCATGGAAGACCGGATAGGTCTGTAGATGCAGTGGGACGTCTACAACATATGACGGTCCAAACAGGTCGGCCCTTACGACATCTAAAACCTGCCATGGGCCCATATAGCGCGGCAGCAGCTTAGGCGAAAAATCTTCCTCTCTCGACAGCTCAGAACTGAGCACCCACCCCCGTCACCGGTACAAATAGTCGAGGGGCGTTGATGCCTATTAGCCTGCTGAATCATGGCCTTCTAAGCCTTCAACAGGTTGGCACGGGCACGCTCGGTGTCAATACGGTACCTCCTAGTGAACTCTGCAGTTCCAGGTGTCAGGGTAGGAGTCGCCTTATCGATGATATCATCGAGAGGCTGACGTGGTTCACGACCCCAATGTAGTCTGTAGGTTGTGAAACCAGTCGACAAGTGTACAGAGGTGTTGTACACAAGTTGTGCATGACCCAAACGCAGATCCCAGTCCTGTTGATCTGGGCTGATCACAGGATGCAGGAGCTGAAACAAAATCTGGTTCATCACTTCAGCTTGACCATTGGCCTCAGGATGACGACCAGATGTCATATGCAGACGAGAATGAAGGTAACCCCTGCAGTAGGATTGCCATTCATTGATGCAAAATTTGGGATCTCGGTCACTGACTATCGAGGTGGGTGGTCCATGATGTGTAACCCACCTGTCATCGAAAGTCGCCTGTACGGCTGGAACACAGGCCTCAATTGGTAAGGGGATAAACTCCGCGTATTTGGAGAACCGTTCCACGCATACCATAACCTAACGCATACCACGTGGCGTGGTTCTGCCCAAATCTGTGAAAACGATAGATACAGATTGTGCAGGTGCCTCAGGGATGGGAAGTGGATGGAGTAGGCCAAGGGGAGGCTTACGTACGACCTTATTTCTTTGGCATAACTTACAGGTTTCCACGTAGTGCAACATGTTACTCCTCATCTTCTTCCAGAAGAAGCGTTGCGACAGGGCTGCATACGATTTAAGGGCCCCAAAGTGACCACGAGCATCATGACACTCAGACATAAAGAGGGTTCTGAGCTTGCGATCAAAAGGGATGCACATACGTTCCTCACCTCTGTTGTGGGATGCACGGACGTTCCTCACCTCTGTTGTATGTGTACAACAGATCTGAAACCAGGATATAACCAGGTTCAGAGGTAGGATCGGCCTGCCGGTTCCTTACAATGGGTCTGAAAATCGGATCATGTGGCAACAAGCAACGAATGGTCTGACGCATTTTTCACCAAACGAATGAGTAAAGGAGATTAAGAAAAGTGCATCAGGTCTACGTGAGAGGGCATCTGCTACTCGATTATAGTAGCCCTTCTCGTGTTTCAGTTCAAAGTCAAACATGACAATGAACTGAATGAAGCGGGCAAGCTTGTCATTCAACTCTCCCTGGGACTTCATCCACTGTAGGGTGGAGTGATCTGAAAAGATCTTGAAGTGTCTTCCCAACAGGAAGTGCTTCAAATGCTTGAGCACTGACACAATGGCATATAGCTCATTTTCACAAGTAGAATCCTGCAACTTCTTTGATTTGATCTTTTTACTCATGTACTCAATTGGTTGCAGACCATTCCCACTATCATGCTGAAGTACAGCTCCTACACCATAGTTGCTAGCATCAGTAGTTAGCACAAAAGGTAACGTAGGATCTAGAAGCTTCAGAACAGGAGCACGAATCAAGATCTCCTTGAGACATGTGAAAGCCTGCTGACATTCAGATGTCCAAAGAAAGGAAGTGTCTTGCTTTGTAAGGTCAGTCAGAGGTGCAGCAAGAGAAGAAAAGTTCTTAACAAATTTCCTATAAACGATGCAAGCCTCATAAAAGATCGAACATCACAAATGTTCAACGGTTGTGGCCAGTCCCGAACTGCTGCAACTTTCGTTGCCTCAGGAGCTAACCCCTCTCCAGAGATAACATGACCCACGTAAGTCACATAAGTCACTCCAAAGAAGGATTTTTCTCTGTTGATCTTATACTTGTTGTCATGCAGAGCTTGGAGGACAAGAGCCAAATGTGTCGTATGCTCCTAGGCAGTCCGACTGAATACCAGGATATCATCTAGGTATACAACTACAAACTTGTCCAGGTAAGGCCTAAGTATGCGATGCATCTCTGTTTGGAATGTACCAAGGGCATTGCAAAGACCGAATGGCATCGCCGGATACTCACAAGTATCATACCTGGTTTTAAAGGTTGTCTTGTGGACATCACCTTCTGCCATCTCAATCTGGTGATAGCCAGATTTGAGGTCGATCTTACTGAATATTGTGCAGCCCTGTACCATATCCAACAGATCATCGATCCGAGGAAGAGGCTTTGTAGACTTCCTAGTGATCTTGTTGAGCCCTTTATAGTCCACACACATCCTGAACTCGCCATTCCCCTTTGGAACAAAGAGGACAGGGGCACCGAATTCAGAGACATTGGGACGGATTCAGCCTTTGTTGGTGAGGGTCTCCAATTGCTTCCTGAGCTTCTGCAACTCAGCAAGGGACATCCTGTAGACTCGGCCCTTAGGCGGGACTGATCCAGGCAATAGCTCGATCTTATGTTGGGTCTGGTTGTTGACAAGTCCAGTAGGCTCCTCCATAAGATCTGCGAATTGGTCCACCACCTACTGTACCTGAGAAGGACAAGGAGGAAGCTCCACATCCGTCTGTTTGACAAGAGCCACAAACAGACGATCATGGTTAGTCTGGCGTAACAGTTGGAAAAACTTATGTGCACGCATGCAAAAACAGTTGCTGGTCGGGTGGTACTCATCGGCTAGCATGCATGGCCGATATTCCCCTCGTCAATCAGGCAGCTCAACCCTAGGGATACGCCAGTCAACCCTGGGGTTGGTGGCTTCTAGCCACTTCAAAGAGAAGACAAGATCAAAGGGTAAGTTTGGGAACACAGAGAAATTCAGGCATTGCCTGATTTCTCCCTGCTGATCAAAGGTCACAGGCAGACCTTTCACCGTAGTTGTGATCCGGACTGTGGACGAGTCCCGTATGCGGACTTCAATCGGCTGCTGCAATTTCACCAATCTCCCATCCAGATGCAGCCTGCTGACTGTCTTGGGAGAGATGAAGCTGTGAGTTGCTCTACTGTCTAACAACCCTTTGATTCTGCCTCCTAGGATAGAGGGTCGAAGTAGGATGAGATCTGTCCTGTGCTTTTTCTTCTCCTGAAGTCTCAGCAAAAGATCAGCAATAAGATGCAGTTCATCCTCCTCCCACGTCTCATCCAACTTAGAGTCTTCATAGAGGAATGACCCTGAACTTGCAACTCCTACACAAGAACTAGAGCTCAGCGATGGTGCAGCATCTTCCTCATCAGAAGATGACCCACCATGACTCCACCAATCGCTGCTCTAGTTTTTTGCCCCGAGCCTGTGCCTGAGCCCCTACGTGGCATATGGGGACAATCCTTGAGAAAGTGGTCCCCGACATATCTTAGACAAACTCCCTGATCCTTCCTTTTCCTCCATACCCCTTCCTCGATCCTGAGTGCATGCCAGGGAAGGGCGGAAGCATCCAGGGGGTCAGCTGGCCATGAAATGTTTCCTGGTAGGCTTCCCTTGTTTGCAGGGGAGGAGGAACGTTTCCCACCTTGTCCCTTGCTGCTACTGGAAGAGGCTTTTGCAGGTCCTTTGCCTTTGATGAAGGCTGCAAAAGCGTCAGCCAGGGTCTGAACAGCTGGCTCAACAACTGATGGAGAGGCAGTCTTAGCAGGGGGGCTCCCACTCTGAGAAGTTGACTCATCATCTGAACTGGCAGTTGTCGCCAAAGGGCACTCTTCTTCTTCCTGCCCCTGAAGGAGGGTCCCTTCCTTCCTGAAGTTCCTGCGGAAAGGCCCTGGACCCGAAGTCTAGCCTCCTGGTCCAGTGCTGCCCGACCAAAGGATCTCCAATCCTTGTACTCTTTGGTGAACAAGGCCACTCAGTAGTCTGACGGAGGCGCCCTGGTGAAATGAATGAGTTGGTCTTCCTCAGTCATCTCTAGCCCAGGGGTGGAGGTCAGAGTCTCAAATGTGTTGTACAACTTGGACAGAGAGCCTTCCCACTTTCGCTGACCGATTTGCATCAACTTGTCAGCGGCCTTTCTAGCATGTTCCTTGTCCTCGAATCTGTCCTCCAGGGCCCTCAAAAATCCTTCCAATCCCAGGTTGCAGGCCCACTCTACCATTTGCATGTGTTGGCTGAGGGAGGTAGATGTGTCCCATTTCAGTGCAGCCTTCTCCAACCGGCCAAGCACAATGCTGATCTTCACTCGTTCATCACAAACGAACCCACTCAGGTAGGTTCTCTGTGCTGCAGTCCAATCTGTCACAATCACCTTAGGATCCTCACCTGAGTACATGGGTGGAGGTGTCATCTTGGGCTGCTGCACATCGCCTAGTGATGGAACAAAGGGAGATCGGGCATGTGGGGGACTGGAACGTGGGGATGGAGATTTGGGTTGTTGTTGTGGTTTTGGGATGATGACAGGAGTAGGTCTCTTGGGGGAAGGTTCAGGAGAGAGAGAGTCTCGTAAGGATACGATCAATTGGAACCCAGAGCATCAAGCTTGCACTCTATGGCAGACTGATGGATTTCCAAGGACGATATGCGGTCATCCCAGTTGGTAAAATAAGATTTGTTTAGTTTGTCCTGAAGGACAATCATCTCTGCACCAGTCTTATTGTACCCACTGGTGGTACCACTCTCCTGAATCTTTCCCAGTTCCTCCAGGAGCTCCTTTCTCCTGGTTTCATCTGCAGCTGCCTGCTCGTTCAGCTCCTTCTCTTCCTGTAACTTTTTCAGCACAACAGCCTTAGCCTCAAACTGTTTCTGAGCTTGCTGCAGCGCCTGATCCAGTTTTGAGAGAGGGGGTTGTGACGATTCCCCTTTCTCAGGCATGATGCCTAAGGTTAGTACCCAACAACAACAGACAAATGGAAAAAGTCAGAAGTGGAGGTCAACAACAACTAAGCTTCCCTTCAGGAGTGTCCTAGTCGTCTATCACCTGACTGAAAGTGGAATTGTGGTCAGATGAGTAAGCGAATATTTAGTCTCAGCAGACTGCTTGAGGGTCAGACTCGGTTTAGGGCAAACCCATCAAAAATCATTTCACGATTTTTCATTCATTGTCCTGACTCCACAATCAGATGCAATTCTCCAAACTCTGCTTTAGATAACTGACAGAGTGCAATCTAGGACTAATTAGTAGAGATTAGTGATAAGACAGAGTGATATTTGCCCAGAAACAAAGAGAATAGGGTACCCAAGGGATTACGATATACTGTAAATCTATTTTTAGACTACCCTAAACTCCTTCCACACTGTTTCACCTTGGAAGTCATGCCCTAGGTATGGCGATTCCACAATTTTCACTGTACTGCACCCAAAACTTCAAAACTGAACTTGCGATTTCACACAGATACAGAAGACTGAATTGCGATTTCAAGGAACCAATCAGATTCGAATTCTGACGGACATAAGGGGAGATATGACTAACCCTAGTCTATCCTATCTCTAGATATGGATGCCCAAAATTTGCAATTTGACTTTCACTGACAATTCGACAGAGAATTCAACCAATTACTGTATGGGATGGATCACAATACTGTATAGCAATCAAAGATGAAGTTTGAGTCAGAAGAGGGGTCAAACATAGTTAGTAGAAACAGAAGAAGATAGGTAGGAGAAACTAGCTATGGCTGTTAGGTAGTAGAATTTTCAAAATTCAACAGTAAACTGATAGACAGACTAGATTTCGACTTTCTAAAAATAGATACAGAATCGCCTCACTGAGTAGATGATGGAACACACTTACTTCATTTCATCTCTACAAAGGAAGATGGAGAACCGGCTATGGCCGACATCTCTCAGCCTGATCTCGACACTTTCTTCAACTGACAGTCTCTAGTGTTCCCACGTACAGAATCTTCCCAAACTTGGTTATCCTGCTCTTCACATTGTAACGCTTCACCTCCACTTGCCAGATTCATACAGAATCTTCTCAAACTTGGTTATCCTGCTCTTCACACTGTAGCGCTTCACCTCCACTTGCCAGATTCACTGAATTTGGGCGTCTGGGGGTTGGGAAATGAAACCCCAGTACTGCGCTGTCAAAACCTGCTCAGCCCTGGAGGGTAATTGGCCTGTTTCTGTCAATTCTTCTCGCCACACCCTCAAAAATGGACTGAATGCCCAATTGCCTGAAGAGGATGAATCGCCACGCTATTTTTAGCCCCTTAAGAGTCTTCCAGACCTCTGGAGGACTAACCAGTGTCAAACCCTGTGTATACACCACCTACACATACTCGCCACCATCAGGTCCATCACCCTACTGTCGCCACCCTGAAGATGGCAATTCGCCTTGAAATTCGCCTCCAAAGATCTTCCAAGTGATAATGGTTACTCCCACTCATCTCAATATCACTGCTCAGATCCATTTGCTCTGATATCAACTGTTATGAATTTGGTTGTTTGTCAATGATTTGCCAACTCTCACACACAGATTCTCCCATGTACGGCCATACACACACAGGAGAGAGGGGAGAGGAAGAGGGAGATCACATCACACAGAAGCAATTTGTGCAGCAAAAGACTTGTCCATGCAACATGATTATCACACTGACATTGTGATTGCCTCTTAGAGTCTCCTCTGGAGGACTAACCAGTGTCAAACCCTGTGTATATACCACCTACACATACTCGCCACCATCAGGTCCATCACCCTACTGTCACCACCCTGAGATGGCAATTCGCCTTGAAATTCGCCTTCAGAGATCTTCCAAGTGATAATGGTTACTCCCACTCATCTCAATATCACTGCTCAGATCCAATTGCTCTGATAGCAACTGTTATGAACTTGGTTGTTTGTCAACGATTTTCCAACTCTCACGCACAGATTCTCCCATGTACGGCCATACACACACAGGAGAGAGGGGAGAGGAAGAGGGAGATCACATCACACAGAAGCAATATGTGCAGCAGAAGACTTGTCCATGCAGCATGATTATCACACTGACATTGTGATTGCCTCTTAGAGTCTCCTCACAACCAATCACAAAAGAACCACCGAGTAGATAACATCCAGAGATACAATGAACACTGAAACATCAAATTACCAAATATCAGACTTTCGTCACATCAGTAATCGTCTCAAATCCGTATGGTGCTGCTCTGCAGGAGCAGCGCTTCCCTTCCCTCTACTGGGTTAGTCGCCACTACTTCCCAGAGCCCAAAAACATCAATCGCCACTCAAAGCTACCTCCTAAGGAACAACGCCACCCAACAAATGAAGAAGAAGACCAGCGCCGCAATGTCTGATGAAGATGGAGCGTCAGGCGACCTTCTAGATGAAGATCAACAGCTGCGCCACCGTTCCTGATGAAGAAGACGACCTTTGGGAACTAGCGCTGCAGCTATGGCTACAACCCACCATTTCGAAGCTTCCAGCAGACCTCCTCCAGATAGCCCTGATCTCCTGACAGCCCCAACGTGCCGCAGGAGGATAAGGAGCCCCAGCTATGGGTACCTCTCCAAGGGCCAGGCTATGGTCGACGTCTCTCACGTGCTCCCACTCGTAGTAGCAGTAAACAGTCTCTCGCCTGCAACGATCGACCGGTACCATTTCAGTTTCGGCCTCTCAGCCTCTCCCTACCCGGCTATAGGCTATAGGACCGTCTAACGGCGTAGGCCTTAGGGCCCGTCCGTCCTAGTGGTAGCCCGGGCCTGCTATTCGCAGTTAGGGTAGCTGTAGGCAATTCGGGTTAGTGCGGGCCTCAAATTTTCCCAAATTTGCAGATATGTCCCTCACGAATTTTCCTACTTATGTAAGTTATGTTACAGCCTCAAGTCGACGGGGCACCGGCAGTAGGATCAGCAAGTCATTGCACATGCACATAGAGTGCTCGGTTTCAGAAGACAATTGAGGAATGCTTCTTCTTTTTGGACCATTTCTCGATTTATGCGTGTCATCCTTGAGCAGGGGCCACGCTCATCATCTCTGTATCGTTCCTATTTTAACGAATGTTCCTTGTTTTCCAATTCTTTTTTCGTCTGTCCAGTTGTCAAGCTGAGGAAGATTCTCAAAATGGGTGCCATCACTGCCATCACCATTCTCTCCACCTCCCCGTCCCCCCCCCCCCCCCCCCCCCCCCCCCCCCCCCCCCCCCCCCCCCCCCCCCCCTGTCCTTTTGGTAATCCTGAATCAAATCTGAACACTTGCATACAGTTCTTCCCCCCATTTTTTGTAACCTCGAATTGCATACAATTCTCGAGTCCCATCTTCCTCTTCTTGGATTAACACAAAGTATCATCAATTTCCAAGCAATTATTGACCTCTGAATCTCTTTGATAATAAGCCATATCAGCAAGCACTACAGCCTTTCCCCGAATCGAACGTACGGTCATTATTGCTGCATCCGGACTGAAAGTAGCCCCAAACACATGCACAATCACTGTATGTTCTATTCGGGGGAAGAAGACAGTAGCTCTCTATGTTCCGAGAAGCAACACAATAGTCATTCGCCAGTTGCGAGGAAGGAACTCCTTGATGCCCTCGTTCCAGCATATGGTCACTGTCCTGAGGAGATGATTTAAGGACGACGGTTTTGAGATATCATCATGGAACTGACCGAGCCCAGGTAATTCAAAATTATTTTATTCTGGTCATCTGGTTGTGTCTGGATTCGAACTTGAGTCTGTATTTCAACAATTCGTGGGTATACCAACTGAGCTATGCCCGTCGGTTGCGGAGGTGATTTAGATGGCTCTGAGGGGTTGAAGTTAGTGCTTGCGGGCAGAGAGTGCTTGCACCTGCAATTGACAACGATGCATAATTGTTTGTTTGATAAGGACTGGAAGGAGATGTTTTTTGAGCCGCAAGATCTGAAATCATAAGGCCATTATTGATCGGATAAAGGAACCGAGGAAACATAGAAGCACCCGACTTTTGATGGACAATATATAATGGACAGTATGATAGTATATATAGTCTGCATTGGTTGTTTTCCCATGTACCTAGATAGTCCTTTTTGTTAAAATTGAAACGATACAGAGAAGGGAAAATTAGGATGGATGCCCCCTGCGGAAGCAAGGATGACTGTTGCATACTGTAACGTGCAGACCAGAACAAGAACCGACCACTTCAATACAAAGTACAAGATAATGCGGAAGACTTAGATACGAATGATCCGAACAATCAATATTGAATTGCAGCCCTGAACACACATCATCATCATCGTTATCCGGCGTGAAGGGGGTCTGGCGCTTCACACAAGAAGACTGCGCCAGCCCCAACCATACACAGACGAAGAAGGAGGGGTTAGACGAAAGAGGAGGGGAATATGGGAATGTCGTCAACACCAAGTCTCGGTACAGGCCCAAATAGTCCCTCGTCGAAATGTCTGAATCCCAATGCCCAGTCTGGATCCAATGTCGTCAAGTCTCAAGTCACAACTCTTTCTCTCTCTGTCGTAGTCTGAGACAATGTCGTCAAGTCTCAAGTCACAACTCTTTCTCTCTCTGTCGTAGTCTGAGAAGTCAGGTGGCGAGAGGGTGAGAAGAGATGGTGGACTTAGAAGAGGAAGAAGAAGAACTCTCTCTCTCTCTCTATGTCCAGTACTAACCTGTGAAGTTGGCGCCTTGATGCAGGTACCACGAAGATGGAGCTGGAGCGATGGCGCCACAGGTAAGAACCACTGGCCTCCGCCAGTATCTCTCCCACTCTACGATCTACCACCTACCAGCGCCCAGCGCTGAAGACTACAACTACAGCTATGGCGCCCAGCGCCGAAGACTACAGCTAGCGCTAACACTACTACCTAGCGCTGAAGACTACTGCAGCGCTCCTCCTGAGTGCTGCGGCCGAAATCCTGAAGACTACCCGTGCCTACTGACAACTACCTACCCGTGAAGTGCATGGGAACCTCCTATGTACTACCGGGTGTGCCTCCTGAGCCGTGCGAGCAGTTCAGGAGGCTGCTCTTGCCAATGCCGAAAGGAGGCAGGGGCTGCAGCTGCAGCTCCTGCTCGAGCTCGTGAGGAACAGGCTATTTCTGGCCTGTTCCGCATCCCTGTTTACATGCCTGAGTCTTAGGGGCAGGTCGAAACAGGGCCTGAAAATGGCCCTCCGTTTCAGGCTGGAAAAACTCTGGGTCTGAAAGACCCAGAAATAGGCTGAAACGGAGTAGGGCCTGCAGGCCCTCGTTTTTCAGCTTTCAGGCTGAAACGACCGGGGCCTGTAAGCCCTAAGTTTTAGGCTTTTAGGCTGAATGTCCGGGACGGGCCCTGCAGGGCCNCTCGTTTTTCAGCTTTCAGGCTGAAACGACCGGGGCCTGTAAGCCCTAAGTTTTAGGCTTTTAGGCTGAATGTCCGGGACGGGCCCTGCAGGGCCCGTGTGGCTATGCAGTATGCCACACCCCCCCCTCCTTGAAGAACCGAGCTTACCTGCGAGGGCGAAGCTGTCTGTCTGAGGGAGGGACCACAGTCCGGGTGGGAGGGACTGGTCGTGAAGCTTCCTGAGCTAACCTCCGCTTTTCATAATGCGCGTAGATCAGCGGTGCGGATGCTTTCAAATCTGCGCCTGAAATCCACCGAGTGTCGTCGCGATCGCATGCTTTGAATGTGACTTTGTACTGCCRCGGCTTGCTGCCGTACTTGCGATCGGAGATGRYGCGGTCAACTTCTTGATGACCATCCATAGAGGGAGGGTCCTGCGATCGTCGGCCCGGAAAGTCGTCGCTCTTGGCTGGCGTGTATGTTGCCAGCTTYGAGGCGTGGAAGACCGGATGGACCGTCAGATGCTCTAGAATGTTGATCACAAATGAAGGGCCATCGGGCTCATCGCCCGCGGCTGCTGTCACCGACCAAGGTCCAAACCACTTGGGAAGCAGTTTGCCTGAAATATCCTGTTCCAGTGCAAACTCTTCCCTGGAGACCCAAACCAGATCACCAGCGCGGATGGGACATGGTACGCGACGCGTGTTGGCTTGCTGTTGCATGCGGACTTGAGCCTTTTGCATATTTGCGCGGGCTTGAGTCAGCAATTCCCTGTACTTCCGGACCGAAGCGGGAGAGCAGGCAGCGTCAATGGCAGTTGGTCGATGGAGGAGAAGGTCGGCGAAGATACGTCCTTTCCGTCCACCGTGGTGCAACTCGAATGGRGTCACGCCGATCGCCGGGTGCACCGAAGTGTTGTAGGCGAACTCGATGTCGGGGAGGCGGTCAACCCAATCTTTCTGGTCCGGACGGATGAGCGTACGAAGCATCATTTGAGCGGTTTGATGTGCCCGCTCCGTCTGCCCGTCTGTCTGAGGATGCCGAGCCGAACTTGGTTTCATTGTTGTGTTGGACTCCTGCATGAGAGCAGTCCAAAATGCAGACATGAAACGAGTGTCACGGTCACTGACGATTCTTCTGGTACACCGTGGCCACAAATCCAACCAGTGTGCAGGAGGCGTGCCAGCTCRGGAGCCGTGGAGTAGTACTTGCAAGGGAGAAAACACGCGTACTTACTCAATCGGTCCACAACCGGGAGGATGCCGTCGTGCCCGAGCCGGTCGCGAGGAAACGGACTGGTGACATCCATGGCAATGGAGAGACCGGGTTCCCGTGGGATAGGCATCGGGTGTAACTCGCCGTAGGGATTGCGGTTGCGGGGTTTGCTGCATTGGCAAACTTCGCACGAGTCGCAATACCAAGTGACATCAGTAATGAGGTCGGGCCATCGGAATCGTTGTCGAAGACGTGCAATAGTGCGGTTGACTCCGAAATGGCCGGCAAGTCGTGAATCATGATACTCGCCGAGGAGGCGAGTCCGAAGAGACGGTCGCGTGGGACACACAATAAGTCCTTGCCTCTCAAGTGGAGGAGCAAGTATCCGTCAGCAATGCGATAGTGGCTGGCCGGCGGGTGATCCGAAGATAGTTGTGCGTACAACGTGACGAAGTCTGGATAAGACTCATATGCCCGGATGAAGTGTCGCTGAAACTCCTCGTCGAATGCGAAGGCATGATGTGTCATGGCGCAAAGATCTGGTCTTCGCGAGAGTGCATCTGCTGCGCGATTTGAGAGGCCGGGTAGATGTTTCGGTGTGAAGTCAAACTGGTCGATGAAGTACATCCATCGTCTGATCGTGCTGCTCACCGTATCCTGTGTCTTGTAGTAGGTCAATGGATTGTTGTCCGTAACCCATGTGAACCTACGACGCCCAAGGAGGAAGTGCCGCCATCGCTTGAGAGCCATGACGAACGCGAGTAGCTCCTTCTTCCTTGCATCATCAAGCGAGTTGATGGGAGGCACTTTGTGGCTGAAATACTCCACAGGGTGCCAGTCGTCGCCGTCGTGCTGTTCCAAGACTGCCCCAATGCCATAGCCGGAAGCGTCCGTAATCACTCTCGTCGGCAAGGTGGGCTGAGGACGGGTGCCATGAGCATGGCCGTCTTAAGTGCTTGGAATGACCGGCGTGCGTCGTCATCGAATACAAATGGCACCTTTGGCGACTGTAACCTCGTCATAGGTGCAGCAATCCTTGAGTATCCGGTGACGACTGTAACCTCGTCATAGGTGCAGCAATCCTTGAGTATCCGGTGATGAATCGCTGATAGTAGCCCGCCAATCCCATGAATGAACGAACGTCCGTGGTGTTGGTGGGCTCGGGCCATACTCGTAGGGCCTCGATCTTGTCCGCGAGCGGACGGATGCCTTGCGGCATCACATAATGGCCCAAGTACTCCAGCTCCTGCCGTGCGAACTCGCACTTGTCGCAGTTTGCTTTGTACTTGGCCTGTTGTAGCCGCTCCAAAACGGTGCGCACGTGTTCCACATGCTCCTCCAAACTCCGACTGTACACCAGGATGTCGTCGAGATAGATAAGTACGAATCGATCCAGCATGTGTCGGAACTCCGTTGTCATAGCCGCTTGGAAAGTGGCCAGGGCATTCGTAAGGCCAAATGGCATGACCAGCCATTCGAAATGCCCATATCGCGTCTTAAACGCGGTCTTGTAACGGTCCTCCTTGCGAATCTCGAGTTGGTGATATCCCGACTTGAGGTCCAGCTTGGAGAAAAACTTGGCGCCGCCCAGTCGCTCGAGAAGGTCGTCGATGCGTGGGAGAGGGTCGGCGTTCCTGATTGTCTGCGCGTTGAGCTTGCGATAATCGACGCACAACCGCAGGTCCTTGTTCTTCTTCCGGACGAAGAGAACAGGAGCACCATATGGCGATGAGCTAGGCCGAATCCAGCCTTTCTCCAGAAGGTCGTCGAGTTGTGCCCGAAGCACACTTAACTCTTCCTCGCTCATTCGGTAGATGCAACCGCGCGGAGGTACGGGCCCGTCCTCGAGGATGATCTCGTGGCGGATGGGTCGATCCGGTACTACTCCGTGCGGGCCTTCGAACACGTCGCTGTAGGCATCGAGAAGTTCGGTGATGCGTGGATCCGAAGGTGAGTCAGTCGATGAAGCGTCATGGGGCGGGAGTGCGTGGAGAAAACACACCCCCATCTCCTCGATGTCGTCTCTGATGATGGAAGCTCGCATGCTTGCGGCGGATACCACGTGGCAGCTGATCGAAGGATGAGGAAGAGGCACCGTGCATGGAACTAATACTCCGTTYCGGTCACGAACGTGAACGGTGCGGTTGAMGAAGTTCACCGGGTGATCCTTGCTTCGCAGCCATGACATGCCCAAGATCATGTCAAATTTGGTGTCCAGAATGTGAAAGGACACCGCCTCACTTGCGTGAGGGGCAAAGTACACTGGGACGCTGTCAATGCACCGGTCGATTGACTTGTGCGTGTGACCGTCCGCCAATGTGACTTGTGTAGGCTGCGGCTTCCTCCGGACGTGTGGGCCAAGGCCGGTGCGCACCATGAAGTCCTGGTTGATGTAGTTGCGAGATGCTCCGCAATCGATCAAAGCGTTGCAGGTCACTTCCCCGATCTGAATGCGTACATATAGCAATGGTGCGTCGATGTCGTCGTACCGTTGCGTCTTGAACTCGCGGTCGATCTTCGCAATGTAGACGTGAAGTTCGACAAACTCTACTCCGGCGTCCATCAACGGAGTCGGTACTGCAGTGTGCAAGTAATCTCGCAGTTGTGCCATGAGCACATTGCAATGCGTTTTCGGCAATCGTCCGGTCGGGGGAACGGGCATCCACTGGAAGTCCGTGAACGTCGATGGGTCGAGCACCTCAAGTCTTGACCACGACGATGAATCCCCGACGATAGATGGCGGCGAAGCTGCCGAATCGGTTGCCGATGGTGATGAAACCGTGCATGCGGTAGATTGTTGCACGTGGAGCGGTTGGTCCAGCGGTGGAACCAAGTGGACAGCATAGTCCTCGTAAGTGTAAAGAGAACTTGCGACTTTCGCGTTCTCCCCAGATGTGCAGGAGGCCGCTAGCAAGGCGGCCAAATCTGGCGGAGTAGGTGGAGTCGCCTCACCTTCCACGGAGCTCAGTTTCCCGAGCTGAGGCGGGGTCGCACATCCTCCTTGCCCTGATCCTGGCACAGGGAGGTCTTGTGCTTGGTGTTGTTGCACCAGTAGCAGCTGCCGTAGCGGCCGCGGACCTTGTACTCCGCCTCGGTCAAGCCGAACTTGACCCATGGAACTTGTACTGGCTGTCCATTTCCGGCCTGCGATGCGGATTTCGCCTTCCCATTGTTGCG
>BFEA01000010.1:7403632-7422554 GCA_003427395.1 Chara braunii | reverse complement strand
GGGCGTGGACGCGCGCAACCTCTCCCCGCTATCCCGCGGATGTGCGCGCGCGGGCGTGGACGCACGCAACCTCTCCCCGCTATCCCGCGGGTGTGCGTGCGCAGGCGTGGACGCGCACGACCTCCCCGTGCGCCTGTTGTTCGTCTGCCTTCCGTGCGCCCGTCACGTGCGCCTCTGTTCTCGTGTGCGAAGAATGTCCCCTGCGTCTCTCCTCCCTGTGCGCCTGTCTCCCCGTGCGCCTGTCCGTGAGTGCTCCGTTGTGCGCCTGGCAGCTCGTGCGTGCAGTCTCCTCATGCGCCAGTCCATGCGTGCTCCGTTGTGCGCCTGGCAGCTCGTGCGTGCGGTCTCCTCGTGCGCCAATGTCCCTCTCGCCTGTGTCGTGCGCCTGAAGTCCTGTGCCTCCGTCTCTGCATGCGAGAAGTGTCCCGTGCCCGGGCCCAGTTTGACTTATGTACTCCGCCGGACCCTTCCCACCAGTGTGTGTCCCCGGCCTCGAGTGCACCGAGGCTGCCAAACACTTGCAGTGCCTCGGTACCATGGCTGCGCCCGGGCCTGATTGGGCCTCCGAAAAGGCCCCGGTGGAAAGGGCCTTCCTATCAGAAACCGGGCCCTTTGCAACGCTCCGGTACCGAGCCTACTTCCGGGCCTGTCCCAGGCCGCCCGGGCCTAAGTGGTCCCAACGCAGTAGCGGTACCGCTCTTAGGGGAAAATCCAGCCGGGCCCCGTAAGTGAAAACTGGTCCCGTCATTCAATTGGACCCAGGCGGACCCCGCGTCCTAGCGGGACCGCCCCTTCGGGGAAAAATCAACCAGCCCAATGGGCCCCTTGCCCGTAGTGCCGGCCTGCGTCATGGTCGGTGAGTCCCGGCCGGAGAAAGTAGCCTCCTTGATCGTAGCGTCGGCCTGCCCCACGGTCGGTGAGTTCGGGCCATGTAAAAATACTGTAAAGCAAGGATGCCGCCGCCCCGTTCTTCGGAGTGTCGTTCCGCCGCGTGGTCGGTAAACGTCGGTAGCCCCGTTGGTCGTAGCGTTGGTCTGCCTCATGGTCGGTGAATCCCGGCCACGTAGAATACTGTCGAGTGAGGGTCTCGTTGCATGCCCTTATAAAGGAAGTAAAGGGCGGCGTAGTATTGGAGCCGCCCGACACCGTTTCGACTCTTAATGAGGCTCATAAAGTCAATTGAGATAGACTCACCTGGCTCACTTGGAATCGGCAGTGGTCGTAATAGTCCCATCGGATTCTCATGTGAGAGTTTGTTCCTCTGACAGACAAGACAAGTCCGCACATACGTTAGTACATCTTCCTTCATTCCCTTCCACTAAAAACATTCGCGTACATCGACATACATCTTCTTAAAACCAAAGTGACCTTCCGCATCATGGCATTCCCCAATGATTAAGCTCTTAATTGGTTCTAGGTGAGGAACACACAATTGTTCTTCGATTTTATCCACTAAGAAGAGTAAGCCACCAGTCATTCGATATTCTGAAAACAACTTAGGGTTCTTTCGTAAAGTTCCAATGATAGGACTCCAAATAGGATCACTCCCATAACCCTGGCGGATCTGTTCTTTCAGTTCATTTCCAACATCGAGATAGGAGACAATGGTTTCAAAGAAATCTGCACGTCTGGACAAAGCATTCGCAACCACGTTAGACTTACGTTTGATGGTTTTCACCTCAAAGTCAAATGTATCAAGGAATGTGGACCACCTTACCAACTTGTCGGAAAGCTTAGGCTGAGTCTTGATCCACTTTAACGTAGAGTGGTCAGAATAAACAGTGAAATGCCTCCCTAACAAGTAGTGCTTCCAGGTGTCTAGTGCATCAACTAAGGCATACAATTCCCTTTCATAGGTGGAGTTGGCCACTTTCTCTGACGGAAGTCTCCTGGATATAAACTCAATAGTTCTATATCCTTTACCGTCATCCTTCTGTAGCACAACCCTAATCCCATATTGACTTGCGTCAATCGTAACGATGAAAGGGAGAGAAGGATCAACAATTTTTAAGACAGGGTAGTGAGTCAAAGTATATTTTAACTTCCTAAACGATGACTCACAATCTTTATCCCACAACCAAGGTTTTTCCTTTTTCAGTAATCTTCTCATAGGAGCAGCTATCAAGGAGAAGTTTCTGACAAACTTCCTATAGTAGTTAGCAAGTTCTAAGAAAGATCTTAGTTCAGTTATAGTCTTGGGTTGTGGCCAATCTCTAATTGTTGTTATCTTCTTTTTTTCAGGCCTTAGTCCTTCTTCGTTTACTATATGCCCTAGGTACAATACTTCAGGCTTAACAAACTTTGACTTCTTCGGATTCAGTTTAAAGTTGTCCTCGCCCAACTTCTGCAAAACCATTAGTAGATGTTTCTCATGATCTTCTAGCGTTTTGCTATACACTAGAATGTCATCGGGATAGACTACTACGAATTGGTCAATCAATTGACGAAATAACTCATTCATGGATCTTTGGAATGTTGCAGGCACATTGGTCAGACCGAAAGGCATAACCACGAACTCGTAGTGACCATACCTGGTTCGAAAAATCGTCTTGTGTTGATCCTCAGGAGCCACCTCAATCTTGTCGTACCCTGATTTGAGATCAATCTTACTAAAATACCTGCATCCCTGCATCCCTGCAACTGATCCAATAGATCGTCAATGCGCGGAAGAGGTTCCGCGTTTTTAACAGTGACAGAATTCAGCCCACGATAGTCAATACATAAACGAAGTTCACCTTCCTTTTTAGGCACGAATAAGACAGGCGCACCATAAGGAGATGAACTCGGACGAATCCATACCTTGTCAGTAAGTTCTTGCAACTGCTTCCGAAGTTCCTCAAGTTCCCTGGGAGACATTCGGTAAATAGGACCCTTGGGAATCTTGCTTTCGGGAATAATCTCGATTGTGTGCTTAATAGCACACTCAGTGATTCCCGTCGGCTCAGTTTGCAAGTCCTTATATTCGTCAAGAGGTTTCTCGATAGAAGGTGGATCGGATGAGGAACACTCACTAACTCGCTTGACAAGCATCATCATCACCTCCTGATTCAACTTCTTCTTTATTACCATTGATCGGAAAGTTGGGTAACTCATACAACAGAAAGACAAAGTAGAGTCGGAGCCAGACCTATGATATAACTTTATCGCACGTAGTCCGGACTTCTAATCCTTGAGTTTGACAATTTTATCTTTGAACTTAACTTCTGGGTCGGCTTCCTCATGTCAATCCATACCCATAATTATGTCAAAGGGCAAATTCTTCTTAATTAGGAAGGATATCTCGTGTAGAATCTTCTTACCTTCATTTATCCTGAAATAGCACTTAACACGATCGACGTATTGAGAGACAGTGATCGTGCTTTTGTCATCCAGTATACACGTGATCGGTCTTGGTAAATCCTTTACGCTCATTCCCAGATGCAACTTACGAATTGCCTTCTTTGAGATATAAGACCGAGTCGATCCCGGATGTAACAGGGCACCTACTCGCGTGTGCGCAATCTCAATATCCGCGATCATCAATTCAGCCTTAGACTTCGCTTTCTTCGTCCACGAGCTCCGTAGTGCTATAAGTTCATTGTCGAGCTCATTAAGGGAATCGTCCAACGAAACAGAACAAAGTACTGTGTCAGGGTGTTCTGGACGACGGGCGGAAGAAGAGCCATTCTCTACCTTGAGAATCGAAGGGGTAGAAGGGGTTGTGGGCGCCTTACCTTTATCTTGGTCTAAACCCGTTGACTCAGTAGGGGCAGATGCTACTCCGACTGGCTGCACGCTTTTGGGTTTCTAATAAGTGGGCACCAGGATATCACATGTTCTACTGTGCCACACTTGAGGCAATGGCGGTTGTCCATCTTGAACTGCCATTCCTCATGTGTCATATTAATCTTTTCCTAGGGTCTCCCGAACGCGATGCCGGGATGCTCGGGAAACGAGCGTGGCCTCTTCTCCTTCTTCCATTGACTTTGGCCTCCCTTGTTGGCCATTACGGTAGCGATGTCACCCTTCCCAGCTCGCTGCCGCCATTACCTCCTCCTCCCTCATACTTGTCGAGGGGTAACTTCTCTACAATCTCATCGTCGAATAACACAAGCATGTGATCCTAGCGCTTTTGCCGCAAAAGGATCCGCTTGCCATAGCCACCCACCGGTCCCGATTTCACTACGGAAGCGTATGTCCCCTTTACCTGAGCGGTCATCTGCTCTCTCTGGAGAGCGAGATCACGAAACTGCCGATAGTTATACTTACCAGACTTCGATTCGACCACGAGCTGTCCACGAATGGGCTCGGGCAGTGCACGTGAGTAGATATAAAGAACCTGGTTGTCTTGAAGATTCAACCCAGGTACCTGCAGCAGACGATCCACTTCACGAGACAAGGCATCAACAGAAGTCCAATGATTTTGGCCTATCGTGGTGAGCTCATCAAAAGCTTTCTCAACCATCGTTTTGTCGAGAAATCTCTCCTTGATCTTTTGGAGAAATTGTCTCAACGTCAAGGTCTTAGCCCACTCACCTATATCTTTGAAACCAGCGGCATTGGCTTCCGCCACCACCCATTCCTTGGCCACTCCTCCCAGACAAGATGTGGAGAAAGCAACCTGATTTTCAGGCTCCACGGGTGTTGTCGCTACGTAAGTTTGTATTTCAACAATCCACAACAACAAGTTTTCTTCCTTTTTGTTGCTGTACGTGAATGGCAATTTCATCTTAACTTTTTCCTTTTTCTTCGGCTTCTCCGCTTCCTTAACCGGTTCTTCCTTCTTAGCCGGTTCTTCTTTCTTCTCGGCCGGTTCTTCTTTCTTTCTGCCGGTTCCTCGGTCTCTTTCTTCGAGGGTCCGGGTTTGTTTTCCTTCTGCACTGCATCTTTTAGAAGTTTCTCTTGGGGTGGTTGATTTTCTTTCCCCTTGGCCTCTTCCTCAACTAACACTTTATCTTTCCCTTTCACTAGTCTCAATACCGACTCCAATGCGGCAGTGTTATTATCAATCTTCAACTTAAGATGTCCCAGGTAGGCCATCAAGTTATCAAGAACAGATGCAAAGTCAGTTTCTGTTCTTTCAATGTGAAATTGTTGTCTAATTTTTTCCATTTTTCTTTCTCGCTGTTCTTTCTCAATTTATATCCTTCGGTACTCATCCATTCTTTTTCTTTCCGCGTCCAACGCTTCTTCCAATTGTCTAATGTTGGCCAACATTGTATCTTCATTCAGTTCTGGCCTTCTTACTTCTTCCCTCCTTTCTTCTCTTACTTCCCGTTCTTTCAGCTCGCCTGCAACAATCTTTGCCAGCTCCTCGGCGACATATTGATCAAGGGTCATTCGGCCCTGATCAATAGCCCGTTGCACTCTCGTACTGGCCTCCATCATCTGAACAGCCGTATCAGCCTCTTTAAGTTTGGTTTCTGCAGATCGAACTAGCTGCGTACGTGTTGTTCAGCCATGGCTCCAGCACCATGCAGCTCATTCAATAGCTGTTGAAGGCGATCTAGCATCAGCTGCCGTCGATTTTCAATCTGGGTACGTGTTCGGATTTCACCTTCCTCATCAGCGAAGAAGGTGACAGAGACAGGTAGGAAGAGATGAGGAATGAAGCGAGTCAGAATGGAGAGACGCAGAGAGTTCCACATGTAAGACATCTTCAGATGTGTTTACCGCACAATAAATAAACAATAATGATTCAATAATAAATTCCACGGTCACACCGGTCCAAATTTCTTCAGCAAGAAATAAATAACAATTCAGGAAACAGAAATAAAATCTTGTTCTAACCTCAGTTGTCTGATTCTATGTATGATGACGTCCTACTAAATGTACAGGTACCACAGCCACGGCCAGTGTGATCAAGACAACAGCATACTTACAAGTACACACAGCAACCACAGACAATAAACAAGTAAGTAGAAAGCCAACACAACCACACGAAAATGGTTAGCTCCTACTGTATCATCTGCAGAAGCAATGTAACTCTCAACAAACAAATGCTCAGTCTTTGCATGCCACATGTCACCCTTGGCATGCCAACACAGCAGCTCTGCCACGTCAGCGTCAAGGACCAGAACGATCTTCTAGGAGGGATGCCACGTCATCAATGCAATTCTGCCACACACTCAACACCAGCATACCGTGTCAGCACATCAATAGCAAGCAGTGATAACACAGGTACGTGCCACGTCAGACCGTGCCCTACATGCCACGTCATCATGAAATCTTCAATGTAGCCACGTCATCATCTTCAAGGGACAGATGCTCGCACGTGCAATACTACCATGTCTAGACTTGCGGTGTGACCGCGCGCATTAATAAACGCGTTTCGTTTTGCACATGCGGCACCTCCCACTTACTCTCCATGTCAACAATGATAGTAAACATATTCCTGATCACACACAGTAGTGCCACGTGGCACTTAATCTCGTGAAGACCATGAAGACATAGCAGATTCCAGTGATGACGTCAACCTCAGGTGAGTACCCGACCTCCTTCATNCGTGAAGACCATGAAGACATAGCAGATTCCAGTGATGACGTCAACCTCAGGTGAGTACCCGACCTCCTTCATCCACAGATCCCGATCTTCCTCCTCCTCGGAACCAGCCACCTCATGTAGACAGCGTGGACAATGCCACGTCAGCAGTCGAGACAAATGGCATACGCCTCATCTTCAATGAAGACCAGTAGCAGCACCACATCATACGATGTAGACCAAAGGCAGCGCCACATCAGCATGCCACATAGATCAAAGGCAGCGCCACGTCAGCATGCCACGTAGATCAAATGCAGCGCCACATAAACCAAAGGCAGTGCCACATCAGCATGCCACGTAGATCAAAGGCAGCGCCACATAGACCAAAGGCAGCGCCACATCAGCATGCCACGTAGATCAAGGGCAGCGCCACATAGACCAAAGGCAGCGCCACATCAGCATAGCCTGGCGCACTGAGGAAGCGCCAGCATGCTACCTCCATCTCGTGCTGTCGCCCGCAGCGCCGTGCACAGCCAGCATGTAGCCAGCGTCGCGCCAACATGAAACCAGCGTCTAGTCAAAGTCGAGCCAGCGTCAAAGCAGCATAGCAAGACTGAATGCTTGACTCACACGAGGTCAGCCTTAAGTAGCAGTCGTCGAGGCTGTCTGGCCTCGGGTGCCTTTCCCACAGTCGTCCAGATTGACTCACAGCTGAAGGCCCGGATTGTACAGTTGCAGACTTCTCCCTTGGACCTGATGCTGTCTGGGTACCTGCATACAAACAAGTGTGTGTACTTGACCAGCGGCCTGGGCTGGGTACCTTTGGACTTTGACTGTTGGAATTTCCGACAATTGACCAAAGTCAACCTTACGTCCAGGCCCTGAGTCCTTATGTGGGGTCGTGTGCCCCTGTTTGGCCTGGGCTGAGGGCGGTCGCGTTAGGCCTCAGTTTCCACGAGACATATGGCATGGGTTATTGCACAGCGGTATGACAGAGAGCTTCATGCAAACGCAAGCCAATTAATACAGTATTTGATTGATAAATCGGCTAGTCTGAGTAGCCTCCCTAATCGTCTATTTCAAAGATACGGCAGCCTCTTACATTGTCCATCGCTTTATCTGGCGCGAAGCGCCCTTGTTGAAGAAGAGTTGCTAAATGAGTAAACCATTCTTTTGCAAGTTCACCACAAACGTTTCACGCCTTTCCAGGCATCGCTCTTCATAGTCTCATGGCTGTAAATAAAGGCACTAGGACCCCGCTGCCTAATTAGAGGATCCAGAGATGCAAATGGTTCACCGGTTACACCATATGCTCTCATGTTTTTCATTCTCATTTAAGATTGAGTCTTCCGTGCGCATCAAGTGTGTAAGGTCTGTATTGGACTTGAGTTCTTTGCATGTGCTGGTAGGTATACCAATAATCAATTAACATGTGCTGGTAAGTATATCAATAATCAATTAACACGTGCTGGTAAGTATATCGATAATCAATTAGCATGTGCTGGTAAGTATATCAATAATCAACGTAAACACAGAGACGATGTTGTGTTGCCCCGTGCCTTCCTTGCCACATCTCGTCCGGTATCCCGCCTACACCTCGTGTTCACGAACTCCTGTCAACTGCATCTTAGAGACACGAAGGTGACACAGGAGCACAAGAACGAAATGTGAACAGGTAGTAGCTGGTGTTGTTAGTCCATGAGTTTTGGAATCCCGAATATCAACCAGGTCTTACATATGCTGGATGGGCTACTGATTGGCCAAGGGAAGGACTGGAGTTCTTGGGATATTACTCAGCCAGTCGTTGGGCATGATGCTGGTCTCTTAGACTGCCTCTCAGCCAGCTTGACCTGGCTGCTCAAAGGCTTCCCTATGACAACCTCTCTTGCAGTTCTCAGAGAGATGTTCTGCACAATCCAAAATGATTATTCATGTACTTGTTAACGCATAAAGGGATGCTTTCCACCGGCCTTTGGATTTTTCAGGGACCTGCAAGTCCACAGCTAACTGGTGCGAATGTTGGAGTTGGGATCACAAGTGGTAAAACCATCATAAGACACAACACGATGGAGAAGTGCTGAACTCTGTCCTACAGTTAATAATTTCATCGAACTCTGTCTAACGGTTAGTAGTTTCGCCCAACTCTGTCTGTGTTACATACTGGATTCCACACGGCCCGTGTTAGGCCCGACGGCTAGGTCTAGGGGGTTGTCCCCGACCGTGGCCATGCTGGGCCAGTCTGGCCTGGGCTAAAGGTCGGACCTTTGGAAAAGGCCGACCTTAGGCCTCCAGCAACCGGTTTTAGACCCGGGTCTGCAACTGCAGGCCCTGAGCGGGAAACCGGCCCAAACATTTTTCGTTTGGACCTGGCGGCCGAAGCTTGAGGCTGCAGTTTCCCTGGCCGGTCGGATCTGAACCGTCAGATTGATCTACGATTCAGATCACGGTGCGGGTTCTCAACAGCCAGGCTGAACAGGCCACCGCCGGTACTTAGTACCAGCCAGCGGTCTGTTCAGCACACTTGAGACCGCGGCTTTGAGGAGCTTCAGCGCTGTGCTAAGTTTGGTTTAGCCCAGCTCCAGGCAGTAGCGCTAGGTGTAGTGCTAGCTGCAGAGGCGAGAGAGAGGGTAGAGGGACTTACCTGATACTTACCTGTGAGCACCATAGCTCCAGCGTCGAAGGCAGGTCTTCAGCAGCTCCAAGGTGGCACTGTGCGCCAGCAGGTTGGTACCTGGACACTGACGAAGGGCAGTGAAAACTGTCCTCCTCCCCACCTCTCCATCTCCACCTTCTCCTCTGCCCCTCTCGGTTCTTCTTCTTCCTCTTCCTCTTCATCTTCATATCCTCCTCACCTTCTACATTCTTGGTTACTATCTGGACAGAGATCGGTGGTGAACTATCGGTGACATGAGGACTGAGACTATTCAGACTAGGACGTTGGGAGGACTATTTTCGGAGATTTGACATCAGCGGCATTTCGAGATTTTGTATCTTCGATATTTCGGGAATACTATTTCGGTGACATTTGTGTTGGTGCCATCTCCTCCTCCTCCCTACGTCTCTCCCCCTACATTTCGTCTGTGTGTGGTTCGCGCAGGCCCTGGCGCCATCTTCTATGCTTGGAGCGCCAGGCCTTCTCACCCGATGAATGTATGTGTGTGGGTCTGTGTATAGTCCGAATCAGATACGAGTCAGATCCATGTTTATCAGTCTTCCACTGCATTGTATTTCTCTTTGTTATTCGTCGGTTCTGGGTTCTGGATCATACTTGTGTTCGCTACACTAGTATGCAAAAGTTTGGTATCGGAGCAGACCAAGATTGGATCTGCTCACAGATTGATCGATCGATTGATTGATCCTTCGGAAATTCCGATTGATTGATTGATTAACTGATTGATTGATGGATGGATTCATTAACTGATTGATTGATTGATTGATTGATTGATGATTGATTGATTAACTGATTGATTGATTAACTGATTGCTTGATTGCTTGATTGATTGATTGGTTGGTTGATTGATTGATCGACTGATTGATTGATTGATTGATTGATTGATTGATAGATTGATAGATGTAGTTCTGATTAGTGAGAAGCAAGATAATTGATAAATCAGTTAATGCAAGTTGATTGAGTACTTGATTAGGATTGTTTCCGTTATCAGATCTGCAGTTGTCATCAATTTCCAAGTTGCAATTTTTTTTTTTCTTTCTGCTTCTGTAATTTGGTAATGCGCTAAAAATAGAGTTGTTGCAATCTGATTTTCGCGTCAATTTTAGGTTTGACACCAGGAATTTCGCAAAATTCACGGAATTTTAGGTCGGAAAATCCCAAAATTTTCACGGATTCTCTTCTTTCTTCTACGTCAGTTTGCATTGCTCGTTAGCTGCTTACCTCCGTGAATTCCGTACGGGATTTTTCGTGAATTCTCGGATGGTGGAAGGTCCGGACAGTTGCAGAACTGCAACTTCCCGGAAGTTTCACCTGCAATCAAGTTTAAAGTTAGCATTTTGATTATCAGTGAACTTTCGGACCACCTTGGGATCTCGGATTGACACCTAATTCCCGACGTATTTATTTATTTATTTATTTTAATTAATTAATTAAATTTCATTTGTTATTTTGTGAAAAATAAAATTCGTCAGGGGTGAAATTCTTTCCTATTGATTAGAGTGTCAGTCCACATTGGGGATTGGTGAGCAGCATGCTTGTCTATCCCCTGCTTCCCACCCCTTGTTCTCCTCTCCCGCTAATGGCCTAAAGGACACTACCCGGCTTCAGCCCCTGCAGTTACCAGCAGCAGCTCATGTCAGCACGTCTGCGACCTTGGGTACTTCCTCGACGCAGTCCTCGGATAGCAGCTCTTCTCAGCAGACAGCAGCAGTCGGCAGCACGCATCCAGACACCTACGGTACCAAGGAGGCGGCGAACGATGATCCTGCCGGCGTTTCCAGTCCAAGGCACCAATGAGGCGTCCGACGTGTTCTTGCAGCGCGTTCAGGCCTTCATGGACCTGGCCGCTGCCGAACAGGAGCGGATTGCCGCTGCAGCCGCTGAACAGCAGAGACTGCCCGAAGAGCCAGCCGGTGAGTAACAGAAGCTGGCCAACGAGGCTGCAGCCGAGGCACATCGTTTGGCCAATGAGGCAGCCGGCCAGGCGCAGGTACAGTGAGAAGCCGCCAAAGCAGTGCAACAGCAACAGCGTGCCGCAAGCACACAGGTCCTGCAGAATGAGGAGCAGTGTTTCAGCGAACTCCTCACGACGTGGACTTTTGTGCCATCAGGAGCACGATCAGCGCCAACAGCGGAAGAACAGGAGAAAGCAGAATTGGCTTACCTACTCAGACACTTGTTACGCACTGTGAACTGGCAGCAGAAGCAGTTGCGGCGGCACGCTCAGGCAGCATACCAGCAGCAACAGATCCTAAAAGCTTCCACGAACGACTTCAAGACACTCGCGACAGCGATCAATTCTGCCAAGACACAGCAACAGCAAGTCAACGATGCACTTACTTTGCGCCTGAGTACGGTCGAAGCACAGGCCCATGCACCAGCAGCACCACCAATCGGCTCATCAGCAGCTGGCCAGCAATGGGGCCCACGTGTAGCAGCAATTGAAAGTACAACCACCACCACTCAGTGCATTGATCACATCATCAGCCTGATTGGCGAGGTGGGCCAGTTCCAGGCTCCAACGACGCTCAGCAACCAAGTGACCATACTCAAAGCCGAGCTTGGTCAGCTGAAGTCAAGACCTGACAGCTGTCGGGCGTTCAAGATGCCCAAGTTCAACGTTGCCAAATTCGACGACTACCGCAAGACCGACGCATTGGCATGGTGGACCGCATTCAACACGGAGGCGGACGTGCATCATGTCCCCGACGATCAGCGCCTCGACGCGCTGTACCTCCAGCTGATTAGCGGCAGTCAGGCCTTCATGAACAATTTGGCGCTGCAAAAGGCCTGTACGATCGCAACACTGCACACGAAGATTACATGGGACGAGTTTGAGCAGCTGTGGCAGACGCGGTTCATGGTCCGGAACGTGAAGAAGACGGTCATGAACGAGCTCTACCATTGGAGCCAAGGCAACTATGCCTACCCGAGAATGGTTGACGAGGTGGAAAAAGTTTGTGGCCACTCCGAAATTCAACCTCGATCTCAGCGATTTGAGATCTGAGTTCTTCTCTTGGTCATGCGACGGGTTGACTACGGCTCTCGGCAACGAGTTGCAGTTCGACCTTCGACGCAGTCATTCAAGAGCTAACATTCTCATACAAACGGACCGGTGGGCGGCGAATGAAAGTCGCCAGCGGCAGCCGGCCTATGTGGCAAAGCCAGGATTTCAGTGGCACAATGCCAATGTGATCCTAACCGGATCACAAGAAGATCATGCCGCCGCAACAGCCTCTGGTGAAGGAGATGTTGTAGCAGCCATCCCTCCTCGACGCACGCGAGCTCGGAAGAAGAAGGCGACTACCCAGGCGCCGGAAGGAGCTGGACAGCTTCCGTGGACGAAGTATCACATTAGCGAGGAGGTCTACCACCTCCGCCTTAAGTACAACTACTGTCTTTGGTGCAATAGCGTCAAGCACGCGACCGCCCAATGCACGGACAAGGGCAAAGCTAGTGTGCCTCATCCAAACAGCTCTGGAAACTGAGCACGACGAGGAGTGCAGCGACGGCTCTCCCCACTCCGCCGGAAACGGTTGCCTTGCTAGCAACCGACTTCATCTCCGGGGAACATGCGGTAGTCAATGATTCTCGTTTGACGTACGAGGATTATGCAGTCCAGCTGGTCCCACCGTTGAACCAGCCTAGTCACGTGCATGAAGCCAGCATATGCGCAGCTTGCGCACCGTCAGCAAGTGAGCCGGTCTTTTCGCCTACACACTCCGAGGACTCGTCGGCATGGTCGAGACTAGAGGATCTCGACCCGCTAACAATAGAGGACTTCCAATGGTTGCCTCTTCCCTCGACCGGATCCTTGCCCAAGCCGCATTGCAATGACTTAATGGCCAACCTACACGCTTACTTGCACGCTGCAGTACCAGCTCCATGACGGACGACGGAGTTGCGGTTGTCGATATTCACGCCTATCTTGCGAAGATCGACCGCACGCATGCCTCCCAAAGGTACGTCAAAAGCGATGCACCCCTCCTCTATATCCGCATTCAGATCGGAAAGGAAACCTGCAATGCCTTGATTGATTTTGGAGCGTCTCGCAACTATATGAGCCAAGCTTTTATGGCCCGCGCTGGACTCGACCCCCGCGTTCGAAGGAAAACACCGCCAACGTATGTGACACTCACGGACGGACACACGCAAAAGTTGATTGACCGATTCGTTGATGGCATCCCGGTTTACTTTGCGCCACTTGCGTGCGAGCCGGTGTCTTTCGACATCCTCGACACCAAGCTCGACATGATTTTAGGCATGTCTTGGTTGCCTAATCCCGACCACGCGGTGAACTTCCATCACCGCACCGTTCACGTCCGTGATCGGAACCGTGAGCTAGTCCCGTGTACGGTCCCGCCCCCTCACACTTCGATTGGTTGCCACGTGGTCTCCGCAGCGAGGATTCGCAATGCTATTACTCAGAACAACGTCGATGAGATGGGAATATGCTTCTTGCATGCACTCCCTCCGACGGACGAACCGAAGACATCGTCGCTGGACCCATGTATTATTCAGCTCTTAGACGGTTATGGAGACGTTTTCGCAGCTCCCGCCGGAACAGTCCCGGATCGGCCCACACATCACGGGATTGCTCTCGAGGACAGTGTCATCCCTCCGGGCGGATGTATTCACCGGATGAGCGAAGAGGAACTCAAGGTGCTTCACGTACAAGGACGGTGCCATCCCTCCGTGCGAATGCATTCACCGGATGAGCGAAGAGGAACTCAAGGCGCTTCACGCACAACTCGATGACCTCTTAGACAAGGGTTGGATTTAGTCGAGTTGTTCGCCCTACGGTGCCTCAGTCCTCTTCGTCCGGAAGAAGAACAAGGACCTCCGATTGTGCATAGACTATCGAAAACTAAACACGCAAACCGTGAAGAACGTCAGCCCTCTCCCTCAGATTGATGATCTCCTGGAGAGATTGGGAGGCGCCATGTACTTCTTGAAGTTGGACTTGAAGTCCAGTTACCACCAGATTGAAATCCAGCCTCAAGATCGATACAATACCGCCTTCAAAATGCGGTATGGGCATTTTGAGTGGGTTGTGATGCCATTCGGCCTCACCAATCCCCCGGCGACCTTCCAAGCAGCTATGACGACCGAGTTTCGGGATCTGCTCGACCGCACCGTCCTCATTTACCTCGATGACGTCTTGGTTTATAGTTGGACATTCGACGAGCATCTTGAACACCTTTGCGCTGTCCTAGAAAGGCTTCACACGACAAAGTATAAAGCAAATTGTGACAAGTGTGAATTCGCACAGCAGGAGTTTGAATACTTGGGCCATTATGTTACCCTGCAAGGCATTCGTCCCTTAGGCGACAAGATCTAAGCCATCGTGGATTGGCCGGAACCCCGTACTACTACGGACGTATGCTCATTCATGGGTCTGGCTGGATATTACCAACGTTTTGTCGACTCTTACTCCAAAGTTGTTGCACCATTGTCGAGGCTTCAGTCTCCGAAGGTGCCCTTCGAGTTCGACGACGCAGCCCGGACTGCATTCCAGGCGATGAAGAACACGATGCTACACGCTGCCGCCGTCCGCATTTATGATCCTACCTTACGTACCCGAGTGACTACGGACACTTCCGGATACGACATTGGTGTGATATTGAAACATCATGACGGCGATGAATGACACCGGTCGCGTACTTCTCCCAAGAAGTGCCTCTCGTCCATTCTCTGGATGACGCTAGGAAGAAAGAGTTGCTGGCTTTCGCCACCGTTCTCAAACGCTGGCGACACTTTCTTCTCGGGCGTCGGTGTTTCACATGGAATTTGGACAATAATTCGTTGACCTAAATAAAACGCAAGACACGGTCACAAGCACGATCGGGTGATGGATGTATTTTATTGACCAATTCGACTTCGACCCCGTCCATATTCCAGGCTCCGCTAATCGAGCAGTGGACGCACTATCACGACGACACGATTTGTGTGCCTTGGTGCTCTACGTTTCAGGTCGACGACGATTTGCAGCAGCTTTTCGTCAATGGTTACAAGTCCAACCTAAAGTACTCAACACTTTATGCTGATCTTTCATCAGATCACACGCCGGCAGGTCACTATCGCATCACCGACGGGTACTTGCTTCTCCACACGCAAGGGAAGGACTTGTTATGGGTGCCATGCGATAGTATCTTGCGTACTCGCCTTCTCAGCGAATTCCACGACTCACGACTCTCGGCACACCTTGGCGTCACCCGTACTTTGGCACGTCTTCGCCAGGGTTTTCACTGGGAAGATGTTCTTCACGATGTCAATAAATATGTGCGGTCATGTGTGGTTTGCCAGCGCATCAAAGGACGACATCAGCATCCTTACGGTGAACTCAAACCATTGTCGATTCCTCAAGAACCGTGCCTCTCCATTACTATGGATGTTACAGGCTCGTTTCCCCGCGATCGCCTGGTCATGACAGCATCTTCACGGCCGTTGACCGTTTGAGCAAGTATGCTCGATTTTTTCCCTGCAAGTATCATGCTGCAGCACCCGAGCTCGCACGACTCTTGCACACTGGCTGAATTTGCAGCGATGGCATTCCGAAAGACATCGTGAGCGACCGCGACACTCGTTTCATGTCAACGTTTTGGACATCCCTCATGGTTGAGTCCGGTACGACAATGAAGCCGAGTTCCGCTCGGCACCCACAAACGGATGGACAGACGAAGAGGGCACATCAAACCGCCCAGATGATGCTCCGTACTCTCATCTGTCTGGACTAGAAAGATTGGGTTGACCGCCTTCCGGATATCGAGTTCGCCTGCAACACTTCGGTGCACCCCGCGATCTGTGTGACTCCATACGAGTTACATCACGGTGGACGGAAAGGTTGTATCTACGCTGATCTTCTTCTCCCTCGGGCCGCCGACATAGACGTCTCTTGCTCTTTCGCTTCCATTCGGAAGTACAGGGACTTGCTGATCAAAGCCCGAGCAAATATGCAAAAGGCTCAGGTCCGCATGCAATAGCAAGCTAATCGACGTCACCTCCCATGTGCTTTCCGTGAGGGTGACCTTGTCTTGGTCCTCGCTGAGGAATTTGCGCTGGAGCAAGATGTCTCTCGCGAACTCCTCCCCAAATGGTTCGGACCATGGAAGGTAATTTCTGCGCCCGGCGACGACCTTGCAGGCCCTTCCTTTGTGATTCACATTCCACCGCACCTCACCGTGCACCCGGTCTTTCATGCATCAAAGTTGGCTGTTTACACACCACCTTCTGCTGACGAGTTTCCGAGCAGACGATCACAGGATCCGTCCTCCATGGACGAACATCAGGAAGCTGACCGTGTCATCACACACCGCAAGCATGGCAACAAGCCAATGCAGTACCAAGTCGCATTCAAGCAATGTGATATCGATGACACTCGCTGGATCTTCCGACCAGATTTACAGGTATCTGCACCACTCATCTTCTCTGAGTATGAAAGACGACGGCTTGCCAAGGACAAAGTTCGTCCCTCACGACCCACCCAGGTTTTGGATAGACAACTTCACCCTTGCACGTAGCTCGGTCTTTTAAGGGGGGGAGTGTGTTACATCCTGGATTCCACACGGGCCCTGCTAGGCCCGATGGCTAGGTCTACGGAGTTGTCCCCGACCGTGGCCACAGTGGGCCAGTCCGGCCTGGGCTAAGGGTCGGACCTTTGGAAAAGGCCGACCTTAGGCCTCCAGCAACCGGTTTTAGACCCGGGTCTGCAACTGCAGGCCCTGAGCGGGAAACCGGTCCAAATGTTTTTCGTTTGACCTGGCGGCCAAAGCTTGAGGCTGCAGTTTCCCTGGTGGGTCAGATCTGAACCTTCAGATCGATCTACGGCTCAGATCACGGCGCGTGTTTCTCAACAGCCAGGCCGAACAGGCCACCGCCGGTACTTAGTACCGGCCAGCGGTCTGTTCAGCACACTTGAGACCGCGGCTTTAAGGAGCTTCAGCGCCGCGCTAAGTTTGGTTTAGCGCAGCTCCAGGCAGTAGCGTTAGGTGTAGCACCAGCTGCAGAGGTGAGAGAGAGGGTAGCTCCAGCGTCGAAGGCAGGTCTTCAGCAGCTCCAAGGTGGCACTTTGCGCCAGCAGGTTGGTACCTGGACGCTGAAGCAGGGCAGTGAGGACTGTCCTCCTCCCCACCTCTCCATCTCTACCTTCTCCTCTGCCCCTCTCGGTTCTTCTTCTTCCTCTTCCTCTTCATCTTTGTCTCCTCCTCACCTTCTACATTCTTGGTTACTATCTGGACAGAGATCGGTGGTGAACTATCGGTGACATGAGGACTGAGACTATTCAGACTAGGACATTGGGAGGACTATTTTCAGAGATCTGACATCAGCGGCATTTCGAGATTTTGTATCTTCGAGATTTCGGGATTACTATTTCGGTGACATTTGTGTTGGCGCCATCTCCTCCTCCTCCCTACGTCTCTCCCCATACATTTCGTCCGTGTGTGGTTTGTGCAGGCCCTGGCGCCATCTTCTATGTTTGGAGCGCCAGGCCTTCTCACCCGATGGCTGTATGTGTGTGAGTCTGTGTATAGCCCGAGTCAGATGTGAGTCAGATCCATGTTTATCAGTCTTCCGCTGCATTGTATTTCTCTTTGTTATTCGTCGGTTCTGGGTTCTGCATCATACTTGTGTTCGCTTCACTAGTATGCAACAGGCTGACAGTTAATAGTTTCAGATTGGTCCTTAGTACCTTGTTACAGATTGGATTCACAAGATTGAAATGCAGCAATTGACAACACATGGGATGGATGAAAGAGGCAAAGAACTAACCCTCTAGTTTTTGCTGCGTTGTTTTGGACTGCCATTGGCAGTTACGGAGTTCCATTGAGGTCCTGGCAAGAACTCGTTCTAGTTCCATTCTCGAAGCTGTTTCCCTGTGGACCTGCTGCATTGCATCGGCAACATTCCTCTCTGCATCTCGAAGTTGCTGGACAAGCACTCTAACGTCCCTTGGGTACTGATCAAACAAGCAAGTCCAAGATCAGCAGAGGATTGCAATAATGAGACAACACAACATAGATGTACTGTTCTCTGTGAAATAAATGCATCGGACAGTCCGATTGTGACATCAGCAAAAAAACGGCGCCTGTTCGGTAGCCACCACACCCCTCTGCATATTTGATGCATGCTCATCTGAAGATGAGTGATGCGCAGATCCGAAGGAGCACCAAGGTGAAGAGCAGGACTCAGGACAAAGAATGCGATCAGCAAATAAGCAATGTGCACCCAGAAAGAAACAATATAATGCAAAGTAGCACGGCGGAACACTCAAAGATATGACCTGACTCATCGGACTCAGACTCGACTCACACAGACATCATCACAAATGTCGAATCAGCGAGGAGGGGAGTCAAACACGGAAGAAACATCCCTCCTTCGCACACACATCGGGAGCAAACCACGGATGATGGAGGTGGGGAAGAGACGAAGAAGAGAGAGAGGCGACAAGAAAAAAATATAACTCGAAGTAGTCCAAAAATAGTCTCCCTATCAAATGTCCAATAATCGTCCCTCCCAGAATGTCGACTCAAATCCTGGGCACTCATAGGCCCGAAATAGTCACTGTCTCTCTCTCTCTCTCTCTCTCTCTGAAATAATAATAAAAATAAATAACTAAATCATTAATAATAATAATAGTAATGAGAAGAAGAAGAAGAGGAAGAGGAAGAAGAGTACTGGCTATGGAGGGTCCGGAGAAGAATCAGGGAGCAGCAGAAGAAGAAACAGATCTCTCTCTCTCTCTCTCTCTCTCTCTCTCTCTCTCTCTCTCTCTCTCTCTCTCTCTCTCTCTCT
>BFEA01000010.1:7369994-7403617 GCA_003427395.1 Chara braunii | reverse complement strand
TCTCTCTCTCTCTCTCTCTCTCTCTCTCTCTCTCTCACACACACACACACACACACACACACACACACACACACACACACACACACACACACTTGCACACACACACACGATCACAGGATTCGGGGCGGAGACAATCAGGAGAAACAATCGGGATCGGCAGAAGATGAGGAGCATAACACAAGACATTATCCTCAGCGGTTCTGACCCCGGCAGCCATATAGCACCGACCGTCAAGCTGAAGAAGCCTGCAAGTAAAAGGGCCTTTACCCGATACAGCCCCTGCCCGACGAAAGCAACATATTGGGGTACCTCGCCCAGAGCCCAGTTCGTGAAAGCAGATCAAACGACCTGTTCTCCGAGTCAAAAGTCACATCCTAACTAGAGCAAAGGACATTGTCAAAGGTCACAGTTGTGCCCTGGACGAACAGTTGCAATATCTAAAATATTTGAGTCGTATCTGTTCATCCAGGGGGTGTGTGAGTCATGTCTATTCATGCAGAGATGTGTCTGTACGTGCAGTCACTGTGTCTGTTCGTGCAGTAAGGATGTCTGTTCGTGCAAAAGATGTGTCTGTCTAAACGGAAGTCAAAGAGTTCAGTCCCAGTTCGGATTCAAGTCAGAAAGGAAGTCTAGATTCAGATTAGGAGTCCGAAATCAAGGCCTGAAGGCCGCAGCAGCAGCAACCCTTGAAGGAAAAAGGTCTGGGACACATACACAGAGGCTGGGACTGGGAAAGGACCCAGGACAGACAAGATTCAGCCCTCGTTTGGGGAGGCCAGCACTATAAGAAACGAGACTGCCTCCCCACATGACAGATTTTCCACTGGCATTGATGCGTGGAAGTGCTGCGGCACTTGTGCGCTAGCTGGCTGGACAGGTGCTGGCTGAAGTAGAGCTGCGCCAGGAAGAAGGGAGGCTGGGCGCTGGCTGCAGGGAATCCATAGCTGCGCCAGCCTATGTTAGTAGTAGAGAGTTAGTGAGTAGGATGGCTATGAGTGACATTCAAAGTAGATCTTCGTAGGTGAGAGTGTGCATGCAGAGTGAAGGGAGAGAACCAAGACATAGTTCTAGAGAGAGGAGATCCAGAGAGAGAGAAGACAGGCAGGAAGTGAATCTGGATATGTTGCATACTTACCTGTTGGCGCCATATATGTAATCCGAAGAAGGATGCTGGCTAAGCCAGATCCCATGCTGTTGTATGATGAGAGAGACTATCTTTTGTTGGCGCTGAATTCTGGAACTCATGATACTCTTTGTATTAAGTGACATTGTTAATATAAGCTGCGCTACTTGGTTCATTTCTCACCTCAATCTGGTTTTGAGTGAAGCCACTTTGTATGTGTGATGACATGTATGCATGCGATGTAATACTGTCAAGCAAGCTGTGAACAGTCAGGTTCCTTGCACAAGCAGGCCTGCCATGTCCCTGCTTTTCCATTGTTTTTTTTCTCTATTTTCCTTTTTGTCCCCCCCGTTTTTTCTTTTCCCTTTCTTTTTCTTTTGCTTTTTTCTTTTCCTTTCCTTTTCTCTTTTTCCTTTGTCGTTTCTGTTTCCCTTTCCCTTTCCTTCTCCCTTTTCCCTTTTCTTCTTTTCCTTTTTTTTCCTATTTTCTTGTCCCCCTTTTCCCTTTTTTGTCTTTGTCTTTTTCTTTCCCTTTCCTTTTCTTTTTCTTTTTCTTTTTTCTTTTTTCTTTTTTTCTTTTGTCTTTTTTCTCTTTTTTTCTCTCTTTTTTTCTTTTTTTCTCTCTTTTTTTTTCTTTTTTCTTTCGTTCTTTCTTTCCTTCTTTCTTTCTTTCTTTATTTCTCTCTCTCTTTTTTTTCGCTTTCCGGTAACAGCAGGTCCTCCAGGAGGAAGGGACCAAGCTGAGTTTCCAATAAAACTGGCCCTATCAGCAGCCGAAAGGGTACTCTGCTCAGCATTTCCGAGACATGAATATCGTGGCCAGGCGTGGGTTCGCCCGGGCTAATTGGACTTCGATGATATCCTGTTCGACAGACAGCAGCGCAAGCCTCGAAGGGCAATTAGCAAGAAGGCGCCAGAAAAAGCGCTTGGGCGGGGTGTCGTTTCAAAAGGTAGTCAGTAACAGTAGGCCCGAATGGTAAGTAGGCGTAGTATTTAGGGAGTACTGTAGCAGTAACCAAGCATCACCATCGAAGCGGACGCGACAATCCGCCGGTTTTCTCGGAAGACTTCTGACGCACTCTTCAGCAAGGCAGTTTTGAACGGCCGACATGGACTTCCCCTTGGACCTCGATGCGCTTGCGGCCCAAAGGGAGGTGCACGATCAGGAGACGGTATTACTCTGAGCCACACTTCCTCGATCCTCGCAGCATGGAGTGCCCAGCGCCGTCGTCCCTTCCACTGGAGCAGCTTCCCGCAGCAGCAGCACAGCACCTTGATTTCCTAGGACCGCACCGTCCCTCCTCGCTCGCCTTAACTCTTCTCGCACTAGCCCTCGCAGCTATGTTCTTGCTAGCACTCATCCCCAACCTTCTCATCCTCCGCCTCCTCTTCGTTCGGTGTCAATCAGAGCACATACTTCTCGCACCTGCTGTACACCTTAGGACGCATCTTTGTGCGCTTATTTGCACAACCTGCTTTATCGCCACAGCAGCAACGATATGTGTAGTCACGCTCGGAGTCGTGGCTAGCCTAATCACGGGGTCTGCAGCGTGAAGAGGAGCGCAACATGGAAAGAGATAAGGAGGGCGCGACTGCGCACGCTGACGCGCTCTGTCTGCTCTCAACCTTTATGACTTTCTTAGCATTTCTCGCCTTTTTTCTTTTCATTGTCATGCTTCCACCACCGCAGCAACCCTGCACCTGTGCAGAACGCCATATCCGATCCTCAACAGCTTCTCCACCGCTCTATACCTCGCCCTCCCCTTCCACCCCCGCTTCCAAACCGTTTGAGATCATGCAAAGTCCCTTCGTATGTTGCATTCTGCTTGGTTCTACACTTTTTTATCATGATGTATGCGCTTCAAACAGTTGCTTGGTCTTACGTCCTTTTTGTCATGATGTATGCACTTCGAGCAGTAGCTTCTTACCTACAAACGTAAGGAACACATTTGTACCTCCCTTTTCCTTCTTACGGTGTTTTTTCAAATCTGGCTTTGCTTTGCGGTTTGTGCTAGTAGTTATAGGATTGTATTAGACAAGTCTCATATGATTAAATGACTGTCAAAAGCTGGTCAAATGATCCGGCATGACCTCTATACATTCGTTTTTAAGCACACATTTAGTCGCTTATGAATGCGTCCCCAGGCTTCCCCCTCCCATGCCCCGCCTCAGCGACTGCCTCTTCTTGGCCTAAGTATGGATTCGAACGGAATTTCCAACTTTTCGTCAATTAAATTGCTCTCTGATATTCCCGGTATGATTGCCTAAAGTTTCGCGAGGAATAGAAATCTGTTCTGAAGTTTGTTCTATGTAACAATGGCGCATGATCAAGTTTCCACACCCGAATGCTTAGCACAACTTTTGCAATCCGGTGGTGACTGCTATTCTTGCAGGATATAAGCTTATTATTAATTTCTTTTGGCATGTTACAATACTTCATAACAAATATCGGGTTTTCTCGACCAGAGGCTCGATGCAACACTTCGCAATAAGTCCTACTAGCATGATTTTTTCAGGATCAGGTCTCCTCAACCGGAGGCTTGGCACAATACTACGCAACAAATATCGATTACTATCAGTCTTAATATTATTATTATTTTTAACCGACCATCCTCATCCTCCATAAGAACCCTACGCATAACATATATATGAACCTCCGTGTCGGATTTATAGACTAGCAACGGTAGACCGATAGATCGGGAGACAGCCTGACACATAGGACCTTTCACTAACAGAACCCCTGCATGCTCCCCGCCGCATGAGCCATCAGCAGACGCAAAAAAAGGGAGCTGCTCACGAATGGTAAGGACGACATAGCAACCAACCCTCGAAAGAAACCCTGGAGCTCTCTAATTACCGGGGTGAACTCCGCATCGAGACAAAGAAGCCACCAACCCCTGACAAAATTCCGCAGTATGCCGACCAAACCAATGTCGGAGCTCCACCATCCACAGTCATTACATGGCATGGCGTGCGCAACATGCACACACCCAAAACACACACACCCACCTGATGCTGATTATGTCCTCAACATTGACCAGCGAAGATAGAAGCCCCTCTGATGCAGGTCGCTGGAGTGAAGCCCGACTATGGCGCCAAGGTAAGTCTCCACCTCTCTCGTGGCCAAGGCCACCAGTCTCTGCGCTCCTACTCCTCCTCCTACTCTACCGCTACTCTAACATAACTCAACTCCAATTGGCGCTGCTCTCAGCAGCATGTCGCCCAATTGATGCCCCAACCAGAATGTTCCCAACTGGAGGACCGGTCGAGCTATGTACTGCTGGGCCTGGCTGGACTCTCCACACTCAGCAATCAGGACCGTCCAATCCATCATCTGATCGATGGTCCTGATCGCGGGCCCAAGTCCTGGTCCTGCATTCCTAGCCTAAAACGGCCTGCCTGGGTCCTTACCGGATGTTCGGGCGGCCCAGTCCAGAGTGGACGAAGACTGGGCCAGGCACAAACAGACGAGCGCCTGGTTCAGTCCCAGATGCGGACAAAGCTCAGCCTGGCCTACTACACCCAAAAGTGGAATACACTGGTCCGAACAAGCACCTACCTGTTCGGACAACTGTTGCACCTATGTAGTGTGGGCTTATATAGTCGGATCGACAGGGCGCTGAGTGATTATCGAGAAGAGCAACATTGGATACAGTGTTGGTGTAGCGAGAGAGTGTCGAGATTGACATTTGAGTTCATTGCACTGCTTTTATTTGGCTTGTATCTCGGTGCATGGTGCATTCTGCTTGGTACACGACTATCTGGTCTTCAGTGTGATGTTGCAATTTGGTTTATGTCTATTGCTCTCGCTCATTTTCCTTGCAATAACAATAACTAGGCTACCAGAGTGGCCCGGGACAACTTGCCCGACCGGGCCAAAAAAAGTAAAAAATAAAGATAAAAGATTGTTTTTTGCGAGGGTGTACCCCTTGGCATAAGGCCCTGCAGCAAGCGCATGACAGCCCTAAGTGAAGGCGGGCCCCCTGAATATCAATGAGCCCTGAACTCGTCAATTTTTGCAAACCTTGGTGGGCGTCAGACAGTTGCCACGCGCCAGTTGGTTACATCCGCTTTGCTCATGAGAATCGGAAATATGCTTGAGCCTTCCAGGCTCTTCCAGCAACGTGATTGAAGCAGGGAGCACCGCGCGTTTGTGCCTGGGTGGTTGGGCATGCCTAACCTATTCGGTCCCGGGCCATTGTCTGAACAGGCCTGGGCGCAAACACTTTGGCCGAGACAGAAGCTACTGAAAACTCGGTCTCACAGGGGAAGCACGGGAAAGCACCCGCCACTTTCCATATAGGAAAGGGTCGGGCTCCGGACACGGTAGTCGGGCACTACGTAGTGCATGCAGCAGCACTGCTTGAGGGTGAGCTCGCGGGCTGTGTGTTGTGCGCTAGCACTAGGTGCAAGGCGGGCGCACGCGGGTGTCGATATGAGGCAGGGTGCTGCTGAGGGCAGCGCCATAGCCAGCCCGACCATAGTCGGGCTCGGCTTGGACAGCCAGCGGGAGGTGGTGGTGGTCTTCGCGTATGAGGGTGAGTACGTGGGTGAGAAAGTCGAGGGTGAGAGAGAGAGAGAGATGGGGTTGATGATGTGAGGGCACGTACCTGGTCTTGGCGATGGTCTACAAGGGTCGACATCTTCATGTACTTCGGTTCTGTTGCTGACGTCAACTGGATGCATTGTCAATTCGTAGGCTGCTAGTAGGCTGTGTGATCGTAGTCTTGGCGCTGAGCTCCAAGTAGGAGGAAGAAATCTGGGTACATATGTTGGTGGTGGTGAGAGGATGCCCTCATTGACATTCGGAGTCAGTGCTTTGGTTCTCCGTTGGTGGAATATCAGTGCATTTCTTCTTTCTCGACAGCATTGGACTTGCTGGCTTTCAAAGTTAATTTTGCATTCTGGATTTCTGTCATTTCGTTATATCTCATTTTTCTTGCAATTTTGTATTAGAGCTGGTTCGTGCCGATCTGCTGGCTCCTTCGCAATAGTTGTTCGGTGCTTCGCTGGTCATGGTGCGGCAGTGATAACGCTTGTGCGTTGGTGAGAAGGCAGCCCAAGGTCGTGTGGGCGCGCCAGGAGGGGTATGTGGTGACATATAAGGGTGCACGTTGGATGATGAGAACTTGCTGACGTGGCATTTAAGCCGAGGTAGAACTGTATTGTATTGTGGGTTGTGCCGAGGCATCGACCAATCATCATAAATGCACGTCAGGTTACTGGTGAGAAATCTGTGGTTGGGGGCAGCACTATGAGGTAGGTTGCTCCTTGCCTTATCTACCCTCTTCATTGCTTCTTACCGTGAGGAAGTGAGTTTTGTCTTGAGAGTCCTCTCATTGTGAGGTGTCGCGAGCGCTCAACCTTGAGAATCGACATTCTTCCTTGAGAGCAAGCTGGTGGGAGATGGGCGTTGCCTCTGAAGGGCCCTGGACGAGGCACTCGGGTCACGGTCACCATGCCAACCTGCTAAACCTAGTACACTCATGCTTTGCCGCTTGTCCATTGGTCTGCTTGCTGCGCTGTAGAGGTGATGTCGGGCAGGCCAGCCCTATCAGGAAGAGACGAGTACCGGACCGTCTATAAAGAGACTCTGGCGGGGATAGACGGCTTGCGATGTATGAGAGTATAAAAATAGTATGGTCAGGGCTGGCCAGTTCTGCATACACTTGGGGTGGGCTGATTGGACACCTTCATACACGCCGCTGAACCAGAGTTTCAGGAAGTTGACACTAAGTGACTACTCAAGAGGGACACAGGGGGAGGGAAGATTCCATTAACTGTTCAATTGTTCATTATTGTATAAATTTCATTCTGCTTGCACATCAGCAAATGATTTATTTTTATTTTTGATTAGTTAGTTGTGACGGACGTTGCTAACAACTAACAGACAGCTGTAGATAGAGTAGTTAATATTCTTGGCTGCATTGCAATCTGTTTCAGACTAGTCAAAAGTGGGAGTAGAGTTGTTTGTAGGAATCTGAGATTATCTACTGTTACCACTTGGCTACTTTATTTTATTTTAATTGGTTGGATGCCATGCTGCGGTAGGTCCCAGCGAGGACTCTACTACAGATTGCAGACCACACATAGCTCATGAGTGGAGATGACAAAGAGGTTGAAGAACTAGACCAGGGAGATAGGAGACTTACCCGTAGACGTGCACTCGGTTGGCCGACCACTTTCTTGGTGTTACAATCAGGAGAGGAAAGAAGACTACGGAGAAAAGCCAGTGAGATGGGCATATTGCAGAGGGCTACGGCAGCAGCAGCCGACGCTGAGAGGGCACTAGCAGCAGCTAGAGCAGCAGAAGCTAGAGCCACAGCAGAGGCAGCCATGGCTACCGTCTCTGCTATGTCACAGGCCTCGTCTCAGGCCACTTCGTCAGGTGCAAGTTCGGGTATGTCAGGGTCTTCCATGAGTCAGAACGCTGGCTTGCAGGTCAGCCAGCAACAACCCATGTCTGACGAGGACTATGAGATTGCAGAAGCAAACGCACTCCACGCAGAGCTACAACGCCAGTCGCAGGAAGTACGGGAGAGAAGGGAAAGAACTAGAATTTAAAAAGCTAGACTAGGGGCAAGAATGCAGGAGCTAGGCAGACTAGAGGTTATAGATGAATCAACATTAGACCCTGTTCCTAGATCCCTTCGGAACTCTCTGTTGATTGTTGCAGAAGCACAGGCTGTGCAACAGGAGCTGTTGGCCGAGCTAGTGGCTGGCCAGAATAGGATTCTGGCTGCGGTACAGGTGCCTCGGCCAATGGTGAGGCAACCGCAAGTTGCTGTAGTGCCCCCGGTGGGACCATCCTTTTCCCCTATGTACGGCATACCTCCATCAAGTGGTTTAGTAGTAGGTAGTAGCGGGTAGATTCCAGTTCCTCCTTCACTTCCACTCTCAACAGCTGCTGCTACAGGGCAGCCGCATGTACAACATCCTGTGCAACAATTACCACCGCAGCGGCCTGGTCCACTGGTTTCACAACCAATGCAGCAGGCACATGACGCTATACAGCCCATGCAGTGGGCACCCAAGATACCCTTGCTGATTCCAAAACCGTGCTCTGGCGACAAGAAGAAGGAAGAGGACCTGGAGCGTATAATAATTGATTGATATACACAAAATGATCCCAAGTGTTCTCGTGGAGGTGATTGAGCGTTAAACATACGGACAACCTATCCATAGTAGCTCTCCACTGGTATCCTACGAAAACTGAAACAAAACTTAGAGAGTGGAAAAAAAAAAAAAAAAAAATCCAGTACGTACGCACAATCCCAAATGACCCACACTCGAAATTAGAATTTATATACAAGGTGAATCTCATATATCATCGGAAAGCTCATAGGCTCAGCCTTAATGGTAATGCAAAATAGATCATCGCCTATAAGTCTAGCAAGTGAGTCTTCCGTATGGTCATAACACTCTAAATGTCTATCTACAAGTCGTCTTGAAGCTACTGACGCGACTCTACCTTTTTCTTGCCATAGATGAGATAAGTGAGAAGATGATAACTATTAGGAGAAAAATTGACATTTATCTAGGGCAAACGCTCTCCTGTTTCGACTCTATCTTTCGCTCTCTTGCATTTGCGAGAAGTATGACCGACTTTCCCACAACAACCACATACAATCTTCGACCACTGTTCTCGCCGCTTGCTATTCTTTCGCCCTGTCCAACTAGCAGTTGATGATGCCTCCTTATCATCACACTCCTTTTTGGTATCAGATGCAGTGGGAGGTTGTGGCTCCCTTGCTTTTCTTTCCTCTTCCTGCTTGAGACGTCAATGGTCCTTTCACAGGTATGAGCCGCGACATTCCTCACTCTAGTCTGCACCTCCTATCTCTCAACACATAACTTCTCTTTCTTCTCTTCACCCGACTTATGATTCCGCTCGGTCATCAAGGGTATGCTCTACAAGATCATTTGTGTTTGATTGAGACCTTAATTGGTGACAGTTTAAGATTTGTAATAATTTGAAACTCGATGTAGTATGGATCTCCTTTGGGAATCATTTTGGAATGATGGTTCTCAGTTGTCGGTGAGGGCGTCGTTTGCGGCAGGGAAACCCGCCTGATTCTGGGACCCCTCATGACTGGCCTTTGGTTGTGAGTCACATATGGTTTTGTGTGCGGCGAGGGTAAGGAAAGAACCGCCAGAATCGGCATCCCCGCTTAGCTTAATCACATAATAGTCGGTGAAGGCGTCGTCTGCGGCAGGGAAACCTGCCTGATTCTAGGACCCTTAACTTATTATGGGCTGCAAGCGGTGTAGTCTGCGGCAGTGATTTCCATGATTATAAGGACTAAGTTTTGATTAATAGCTAGTGAGGGCATCGTCTGCGACAAGGAAGCCCGCCTGATTCTGGGACCCTCCATCTGGCTTTAGTCTATGATTGAAAGTGACATTGTCAACAAATGTGGAATTTTGAGAAGTAGAAACGTTGAGTTTTATTTGGAGGAAAGATTATGAGAGCTTACTCATTACGCAAAGCTTATGAATAGGATTGACAAAGCGTGTTACAAAAGTGAAAGACCCTACTTTAAAAGTAGGATTTATGGGCAAAAGGTGTGAATTTCAATTTCATTTATTTTGAAGACTTAATGAATATCCCTGCCCGTCTATTTTTTTGTGAATGACTAAAATGAGTGACTTGTATGCAACAATAATGGTCTGTGAGATTGGGCTGAACGGGGCCCGACCCATGAGGTACATCTGTGGCATGTATCATAAGGTCAATCAGGCTAACCATTTTTGGTTAGCCGTAAGAGTGAGATGTCTGATTATTCCCTATAATGGGGAGTTCGTTTGAGAGAGTTCAAAAAAGGGTATGTAAATGAGTTGAGTTTAAATCATCATCATGTGAGTTTTCAGATCTTCAATTAGAAACCCACCATTGAGTTGGGTTTTGTTTTTCTCATAGAACGATTTACGTGCCCGACGCGATAAAATATTGTTCAAAGGGACCGGGAATGGTGTAGTCTTAAGTATGACTTTGGGTGACTTCTTGTCCGTGATTATAGCTGGTGGAAAGTGACTTCATCCACTTTGTTGAATTAGAGGTTGAAGCGTGCCAGTGCTTAGCCGATTCGGCTATCGTAGATTTCTATTTTGGTCAGGAATTAAATTATATTTTCAACCGTTGAGATGCACTGACATTTGCCAAGTTATCCTGAGGAATTGAGGTTCGAAGTCGATATAACTGGATAACTGTTTTTAGTCAAATAAGTTATATTTAGAAAGTTATTGTACACGTTTCCTTGAGGCTATGTTTAAACGGTATTTGGTTTGGACACCCAAAGCGACGGTGTAAGGTCCGGGAGGACTGTCGTACCAAATACCCTTACAAGGGTATTTGGCGTGTTTTTTGTAATTTACGTTGGTGCGGCCTCGACCGAAGTTGACGGCGCGCTCCTGGGTGAGAGTTGAGTCCTCGACCGGCTGAGCGGCACGCGCGGGGTATCGACGGCAAGGCGCAACCATGCGAGACCTGGCGGGAAGCAGCGTCGCAGGCCAGTGGGACGCGCGACCCCTAGTCCCCTTACTTTTTGTGTTACCTCGCATTTATACTTATTTTGTTATTTTATTTTATATTTACTTTTTTATTCCGACTTTTATTTTTTGATATCTTTGACTTGGTAATCGGTTCCGAGACCGACATCAGACCCCACGGGCGTGGCTCGGCTACTACTTTGTCGGACACGGGTGGTCGTTACGGCAGTCGAGGACCTTGATCACGCGCCTCTTTCGATGGGCCTGCTCGGGTTCCGGCGTGTCCTGGATGCTGATAAAATTTCTCTATCTGCCCGTCTTCAAACTTGGACCGGGGAGTTCAACGTGCATGCGAGCCAGTGGGTAATTAGCCCACGAGGCGGAAAGAAACCTGGGTGGCGGGGGTCGCTGCAGGCACACCGTCCGCCAGCCACAATCTGTTGAGAGAGGGTTGAGTGTCAGTATACCCGCGAGGGCCCGCAAGGTGGTGAACTATGCCTGGGCGGGGCCAAGGGGCACCAGTAAAAGGTTGCCGCAGTGCTGGCTGCGCGGCCCATTCTGTCCCAGCAGCAGGCCACTTCGGCCTGCAGAGTTCTCAGTTAAAGATTTGCTACAGCGGGGCCAGGGGGCACCGGTGGGAGGCTGCCACAGTTTTGGCTGTGCAGCAGGCTATCCCAGCAGCAGGTGAGATGGAACCCGCCCCCACGCCGGCCTTCAAAGTTCTCATTTGAATATTTGCTACTACCGCCAAGATCTGCATCAGGACCTGCGGGGTGGTGGAAGCCTGGGCAGCCATGGCCAGGGGATATACCGCCCGTTCACCTCAGCTTGCTGTGAAAAGTGAGAGGGTTGGGTGTGAGAAGGCCTGTGGGACCAGCAGCTGAGGACCCAGCTCCGTTGGTACACCCGCGAACTGTGGATAACAGCCTAATAGGCCTGTGGGAACAACAACGGCGGGCCTAGCTCAGTGGTACCCCATGAACTATTGAACAGGCCTGTGGGACCAGCAGCTGCGTACCCAACTCAGTTGGTACACCCGCGAACTGCTGAAAATTGGCCTGTGGGAACTGCTGCCGGCGGGCCTAGGTCAGCGGTACCTCCATGAGCTGTTGAACAGGCCTGTGGGACCAGCTCCTGCGAACCTAGCTCAGACTGGTACACCCCCGGACTGTGTGAAACAGACCTGTGGGACCAGCACCTGAGGACCTAGCTCAGACTGGTACACTCGCACTGTGAAAAATAGGCCTATGGGAACAGCCGCAGGCGGGCCTCGCTCATTTGATACACCCACAAACTGTTGAAATGCAGACCTGAAGCTCGAACTCGACTGAAGGTGGGTGAATGGGAGCTTGCGCCGCATGCTGAAATACCGTTACTTTTATTTTTATTTTTTTTATTATTTTACTTATTTCGTAAGGTGGGACTGGGACTTTACCAAGGTGCAGGCGTTGTGGCAAGGCCGGTGCCCTCCCACTTGCTGCAGCGGCAGAACTGCCGTGACGGCCGAGCAATAGGCCGGGCGCTTGGGCGGCATCCATTCGGGACTGATTGATTCAGCAGGTGAGTTGATACGCACTCCTTTGCAGATTCTTGACTTCGGCGATCACCGGCCTGCGGTCTGTGCCCTTCGATACCCGTCCGTTGTACGGGATTAGCGCACAGTTTGGCAGTAGGTGGAGAGGAGAACAGGGTGAACGAACCTGGACGGGAATCTGCATAGGGGGCCTGCGGGACTAGAGGAAACGCAGTGACGGGGGAGCAGCAAGCTATGGCGGGAGAGAAGATGACTTTGCGCCCGTTTCTCGACAGAAACAGGTGAATGAAGACTCGCTTCTAATGTTCTAGAGCATGGCGAACCTAATGGTGAAGTCAGAATTCGAAGTTATTGGATGGTTTTGGCGCTGCAGAAGTAAGATGCTGCGCGGAGTTGCTGGGAAGCGGATATGGCAGGGAGCGGAAGTGACATATCTCAGTCGTTTCTTGGCCAATTTTGCCGAACCAAGATGATACATAGGGGTTTTGACCATTCCGATATGAATGGCTATGCCAGATTTCCGATTTGGGCGATGGTTCGGCCGGCATGAATAGCTAAGGCTGCGCGAGGAAGGGGGGGGGGTTGATGCAACAATGCATCTTTCCATATTTTAGCAAAAAAATCATTTTTTATATTCTTTTCTTCTTTTAGGGGCAATAATTGAAAACTTCTTTGTTCCTACTGAGCTGTCGTCGTTGTCGAGGTAGGGGGCGTCACCTTGCTAAGAGCTTCCTTGTCGCAACGAGGTCGTCGTCTTCTCTGATGGAATTTTCCCTCATGAATGGCAGTAGCAGCGTTTCGCTGCTCTTCGACATTGTAGTTGGGTTGGCTTCCGGGATATGAACTTGGTCTTGTTTGGTGCCCTGGTACGTTGGAAGGAGTGGGAAAGGGGGACGAACAGTAAGAGAGCGGAGGAGTCGAGGAGGAAGAAAGAGTGGGAAAGCGGGAGTAGAAACTGCATAGCTCGCTCGTTTCTCGATGAAAACGAGCGAGGGAGGAACCTAAAAGGGGGTTTCGAGGCGTTGCGAAGTGAATGGTCGAGACAGAATTGGATTTGGTCCTGCGGTCTGGCCGGTATGACCAGCAGGGGCTGCGCCCGAGAATAAGACTTCCTTTGGTGAGAATGTGCAATGTATCTTTCCACTTTTTAGGGAAAGATTCGTTCTCATTTTACACATCTGATGAAACTGGTAGCAGGGCCATGTCGCCACTGCCCGCTGTTGTGATTCCTGTCTGGCTGATGCCCGTGCCACTTGCCATGATCATCCCCGTTCCACCGTTGCTCCTCGCTGATTACGAACAATCCTGGCCGTGAAGACGGTCAGGTACGTTCATACACTGAGGCTGCGCCCTGCGTAGAGAGAGAGAGAGAGAGAGAGAGAGAGAGAGAGAGAGAGAGAGAGAGAGAGAGAGAGAGAGAGCTTCTACCGAAGACCGGGATGGCAATGCGAGATGAATCGGAAGTCGGCCTATCATGCAAACAGGGGGTGCGACAGTGCGTCCCCCCAACTTTTTCGCAGAAGATTCACTCCATCTACCTGATACTTGACAAGTGGTAATTAGTAGGTGTGAGCCGTGCTCTGCAGAGGAGGGTGCCCCACCCCTCATCGAGTAGCAGCAAAGGCTATGGCCAACATTCTCCCACACACCACACACCACCCACTCGCTCTCGCACTCACACCCGTGTTGGCCATAGACCCTGCTAATACCAATCAGGGGTATCCAGAGGACTGTCACAGTCTGTTTGCACTAAGTGCGCCACAGACAGTTATGGGGCTTGAACCCACAACCTCCTGAATGCCACTTGCATGCCTATAGCATGTCGAACCTCCATTTTTTACGAAGCGCACTATACACCCTTTCCATCAGCTGGTAGGCTGACACGTTTCTACCACTCGTGATATTTCTCGAGTTGTGTACGGACTTGTCAATCCCCGGTATGTCGTCTAACCTCGTACATCCGTGCCCCTGAAATTGTTCTAGATGGAAAGTTTGCGCACACACACACATTGTGCCCTCCCTCCAGAGTCTGGCTGAAATTGTGGATGACGTTGGCGACCGTCATGCTCTCTACCACAAGAAAACAAATAACTTCGTCTTGGATTGATAACAAGATGATTTTTTCGAGCAATGCAGACATGGCAATCTGTGTGGAGAACGGGACTTTAAGGATCAGTCTCCTTCTGATGTCAACCCCTCCCTTAATCTTCACGACGCATTCCAGTTTTTGTAGCAGCCAGCAACGTGTTGCATGTTTGAAGAACAGTCCCGCTGTCCTGTACAAATCTACCAATCTACTAATTGATAGCTTATACAAATGCTTCACTTGCCATGGTTGTGCAAGTAGATCGCCCAGGTACCTCTTGTTTCGTTGTGTGCCCGTCGGCGTTGCAACCACCTTCAGGACCCGAAGAACCACAACTCACTACGACCATTGTCTCCTCAAACCTCTCCCGAATCTTCTTCCATGACTCAATCCAGATAGTGCCCACACTTGTTACCAACTCGAGCTCGACCTTAGTGCTGGCAAGTTGCACAAGTAACCCGAGTAAGGAGGCATACTTCCACCCTTCATAGTTGACCTCAACCACACCCACCAAATAGTGGGCACTACCCACCCTCACTCCTCTTTTTCGCCGTCCCCTTCGAACCCGGTCCTTCACGCCTCCAATGGTGTTTAGAGACAACGAGAACCTCCGAATCAACTCACGCTCCACCTCTAATCCGTCCTGTACATCGCTTACGAGCGAAACAGCAACATAGTTATTCCATCCATAAAATCGAAGCCACGTGTGCAGCTTTGGTGCGTTGCCAGTATTCCCAGATACAACGCATCTAACGTGTTCGACCCACCTAGTAATAACTCTACTTACTGTACATCCGATGTATATTTTCCTACACCTACAATACGGGCTTACAACTATATATACACCAAGTAAGTTCACATATATCCTGCTTACATCAACCATCCACAAGATCTTCCTAAACCAAGGTATGACGCCCCTAACTGCTAACAGCAGCAACAATAACGCTAGCCCATTCTCCTCAGTCCTCTCATTAATGGTTGGACCTTTTTTGTCTCCCTCCGTTTTTTTCACCTAGTCAGCTCACATAATCGACTCATTGCTGCCTTGGACGATAGTTGCATACTTACCTTCATGCAGCGTTTAGATCTCCAGGCGCTGGTTTTTGTCCTTACGTCAACAGAACCTTACGCTCAAAGAAGCCCTCATATGTGAGCCTGGTTCGACACTGCACCAGTTCTTCGACTGCTTGATCCTTCGGTATCTAGTATGTACTCAATCCCTTCACGGTCAGAGAGTTTCCTAACTTCATTCACCTTTAGGCCGCTAAGGTGCCTTGCTTGCGTTAATGCATATTCAACGAGGCCATCAGTTGGGCACGCCTTCTTTCGGGTCTCATATCCTTCCTCGACTTGTGTTGGCGCTACTTCCTTCGCCTTCCCCCTCCTTGTCTTAGGGCTCCTTCTCACCATTTGGCTAGCTTCCCCCTGCACCTGATTTGTGGCCTTCTTGCCCTTCTTCCGTGTCCCTAGGGCCTCAATCAAATCTATCGGCCTCAAGCTTTACTTCATCGTTGTCATCTTCGGACTCGGCGGTATAACTGCTGATTCCTGCAGCATCGATGCCTTCGATCGTGGCGAACGCTTCCTTGTTTGATTACTTGTTTGTGGTGCTGCCACGATCATCACTAGCTCACGCCGTTGTGACAAGATCCATAAAATTGTGGCTTCCAACTTTGCCTCCCTCAACTCCTCCTCCCGTATCTTCTCTCCTTCCCTCCTCTCCTCCTTCTTCGCCTCTTCGGATTCCCACTGTCTTCTATTCCCTTCCTCTTCCTCCCTCAACGACATTTTTTGAAAAATCTCCCTCATCCTCGAGTTGTCATCATCCGTGTTCGGTCGGTTCCCAACTTGCCAACAATTCCGGGCGTAATGCCTGTTCTTGCCGGATATGAAACACGTCACTAACCCATACAGTGATGCTGGAGCACTACCCGAAGCTACCATATTCTCACCGGCAAGATTCGATGGGCCCATACTTGGGTTCCCCATCGCTTGTCCGATCATCCCTTGGTTACCCATGCCCATCGCCTGACCACCCTTGCCTATCCCTTGCCCTCCCATGCCCATCCTGCCCACTCCTGCCATATCAATTGCCATTCCAGACACTACGCTGCTGGAGCACCAGATGGCGCTGTGAGAACTGACTGGGGCTTTCAACCCTCAATTCAGCTGACGGTTCCCGTTTTAAACGGGCGACCGTTTTTTTTAAAGGTAAGTTTCTTTTCTTTTTCTTTTTTTCTTCTTTAGATTTTTTTAAGATTTGCTTTAGATTTATTCTTTTAGATTTTTTTTAGAGTCTTTTTTTTAGATTCCCCTCGTCTCGTTTTACGAGCTGCCGCTTTCTCTCTGCGCCCGTTCGTTTCAGAGAAATGGGCTGCAGAGAGGGTACTTCCATCGACAAGTAGAGCAAAATCGAATGAATCTACTCCTAGGACCTGGAACTATACACTACGACATGTGTGTGTGTGTGTGTGTGTGTGTGTGTGTGAGAGAGAGAGAGAGAGAGAGAGAGAGAGAGAGACCAACCTGGCAGTTCGCCTCACGTTACTTCCATTGATAGGATGAGCAAAATTGAATGAATCTACTGCTAGAACATGGAAGTATACACTTCCACTCAGTCCCCTCCCTACGAGTTGAGTCCACGCCCGTTGGTCGGACAGGGAAAGGTTGTTGACAACGCGCCTGAATTTGGCGCCTGAACTGCGCCAGATACACGCGCGTGATGGAGGAAGGGGAAAGTCAACCGCCATATGGCGCGATTAAATGAGACAGGGGCTTTAGTCCCCTGACGGTGTAGAGTGGTGCCCGTTTTCACGGGCTGCCACAACGGTAAAGGTAAGTTTTTTCCTTTTGTTTTTCTTTCTTTTCTTCTTTCCCGTTTTTTTTCTTCTTTTGGATTTCTTTAATGTCGGCTCTTCCTATCATGGAAACCACCATGCGCGCCTGTTCGCTTGGGAATGAGCTGCGAACGGACACCTGGATCTGGTGCTCTCCCTGTGCCGGATACAAGCGCGACAGGAGGAATGAAGACCCTGTTGAGCTTGGCTCTGGTTCGACTGAAGTGTCCCCTTCACGAGGAAACCGAGGGGGTGGAGACAGAAAAATAATAATAATAATAATAAGGAAGGGGAAGAAAAGAAAACGGCCGCGTATGTGGCCGCGATCGTGGGATAGGTGCAGGGGGTGGAAGGTTCTGGCAGGGGGGAAAATACTGCAACTGTTCATTTTGAACAGGTTGCAACAAATGGTTGAATACAACCATTTTCAGAAGCATTTGCCCTACGAGAAAAGCCAAATGCTTCTGGGTATTCGGGATCTTGGTTCCCCTAGGGGAACATCAAGATTCCTGGCCCTTGATCGTGGCTCAGATCAAGGGCCAAGGCCAATTACAAATTTTGGTTGTGGGCAAAGCAGTTGCCCACAGCCATCGACCGGCTATAAAAGTCAGCATTCAGCCCAGCAGCCAAGCACGTCTTGGCAATGCTGCTGAGGAGAAGGGAGGCAGCCATAGCTGAGGGCTGGGAGTTTTTTGCCCCATCCTTGTGCGTGCGCTGTGCGTCTGGGCAGGTGCTGCGACAACAACACTTTCAGTAGGGAGGTGCTGCCCGACTGGTGGTGCGGCAGCATCAAGGCCTTCCTAAGGGGAAGTGCTATCCGTTTGGAGGCGCGACAGCAACGACAATTTTAGTGGGGCAGTTGTACTGCCGAAATTACGGCGCGGCCAGGACATTAAAACGTTCTTTTTGGTGGGGAGAAGGACACTACGTTCGAGGGGCAGTGCTGCCAGTTGGAGGAGGAGAACGGAGGCAGCCATAGCTGAGGGCTGGGAGCTTTTTGCCCCATTCTTGTGCGTCTGGGCAGGCGCTGAGGGCTGGGAGCTTTTTGCCCCATCCTTGTGCGCACACTGTGCGTCTGGGCAGGTGCTGCGACAGCAGCACTTTCAGTAGGGAGGTGCTGCCCGACTGGTGGTGCAGCAGCATCAAGGCCTTCCTAAGGGCAAGTGCTATCCATTTGGAGGCACGACAGCAACGACAGTTTTAGTGGGGCAGTTGTACTGCCGAAATTACGGCAGCGGCCGGGACATTAAAGCATCCTTTTTGGTGGGGAGATGATGTCGGAGTGCCGGCTTGTCAAGGACACTATGTTCGAGGGGCAGTGCTGCCAGTTGGAGGAGGAGAAGGGAGGCAGCCATAGCTGAGGGCTAGGAGTTTTTTTCCCCATCCTTGTGCGTGCGTTGTGCGTCTGGGCAGGTGCTGCGACAACAACACTTTCAGTAGGGAGGTGCTGCCCGACTGGGGGTGCGGCAGCATCAAGGCCTTCCTAAGGGGAAGTGCTATCCGTTTGGACGCACGACAACAACGACAGTTTTAGTGGGGCAATTGTACTGCCAAAATTACAGCGCGGCTGGGACATTAAAGCGTTCTTTTTGGTGGGGAGATGATGTCGGAGTGTCGGCTTGTCAACGACACTATGTTCGAGGGGCAGTGCTGCCAAAATTTTGCAGTGTGGTGGAACCGTTTTTTTGTGTGTGATTAGGCAATGGTGCCGCACAGCGACGTGGTCCTCTGTTTTTTTTTTTTATATGAGCAGCGGTTATGGTGGAGTCCAATGTGGCCTAGAGGTTGGGCTAGCGCTGGTGCATGGTTGGGATCGTGCGGCAGTGGTGCGTGGTCAGGCGGTATGAAGAGATTGCGAAGTGAGTACACATGGCAGTAGTCATTGGGGCTCGCAACACATGCGGTTTTGAGCCAGGGCCACCTTTATTTTTTTTGTGGCACGCAGTACAAGCGATTTCGGTGTTGGAACCATCCAGTGATGTGGGCGATGATATGGGACCGACCTGGAACCATTTTGGGACCAATGTGGACCAACTTGAAGTCGGGACACACGTGGTTGTTGAGGTTATTTTGAGCGGACGTGGTGATTCGAGGCGGCGTGGACTTGCGGCTGGTTAGGGAGTATCCTTGGTGGTTATAGTGTAGTTGGGATTGTGTTAGGACAACCCGCGGCATTCGTACCAGTTTAAGCAGGGACCAGTTTGGGACATTGGGACCACCTGAAAACTCGTTTGTGGGAACACCCTCCTGGAGAGCTACCTTGCTTGAGTTTTTTTGTGGCCCAACCTCTGCTCATTTGAGCACTTGGAAAAGACGCGGACCGTCGTTCAATGAAAAGGCCACAACTCGTGGAGTTGTGTGGCAGTCATTTTCTTTTGATTGGAGTATTACTCAGCTTTCTTGAGTAAGTCGATTCAAACTTCACTCAAGGTCAGTTGATTGACTCAGATTTCCCTTCACACCTGTGTGAACCCACGCTTTGCTTGACCTTGTTGTTTTGAATGTTCGAAAGAAAAGGTAAAGCAAATTTGTGCGAGTCATGCATGTGAATGGAAAGGTCCGACTTGAGTGTGGGATTGTACTGGTTTCTTTTGAACTTGTTTTCTTTGCGCTTTGTGCAGGTAGGTAGAAGGATGCTTGCAAAGGAGATTGATTATGCCTATTTGAGAAAAGGGAAAAGGATTATCTTTTTTTTACTTCTCACCTGCTTGCGTGTCAAAAAGGATTCGTTGTTTTGAAAAACTTTGGCACCGTGAAACGAATTTCATTGAAATAAAGCAGATAAGGTTAGATAAACTTAGCCTTTTCCCGAGGATGGACCCTTTCTATCCCAAATGACCTTATCTACCTATACCTGTCCAAATGGTTCTCATTCTCTATCTCCTTCGATTTTTTTTTGTCCAAGTTACCCTGAACTTAGGAATGAGAATAACTGAAAGTTACTCGCAATGGACATATTTTCTTTCTCTAGGAAGAATCTAAGGCGGGGGTTCGTTGCTTTAGGGGCCGGCCCTGTTATCGACCCAGAGTGGACCGTTCTACGGGGAGGGTACTTGTCGATTCGGTGGAGACGCCCCGACTTTTGAAATCCGAGTCTTATGCTCCGACGAGAAGTACCCAGACCACTTCCCAGAGGAAGAGGCATGAAACACTTCAAGCAATGCACATGATTAAGAATCATCCGCAAAGTAGTCCGTCATCCAAGAAGATTGGGAACGCATGGAGATGGTTGTGTGCGTGCATAATCTTAGGTCGACTTCCACGAGCACGGGCCGATCGTGCTCTGATGTGCAGCAGGGCGCCAAGTTCACGTGGACCAAACGAAAGTCCATTGGCACAACCCCCTTTTTTTTGTTGTGGTAGTGCCAGCCAGACCAGTCCAGGAACAGGTTGCGCACAAGATGAGTCTGGCATGATGTTGAGGGTCGTGAATGAGGTGTGCCTGGTACACCGCGAAGGGTCGGGATACCGTGTCGTCCGACATAATACCAAACCCCCGCCCAACGTCCTCGTTGGGCCAAAACAAACCCAGCAAGCAGAATAAAGTAGTAACAATTAGTAATGCTAACATTCATTTCTGAGTATCAAAGTAATGAATCTCTCGTAGCGAGTTAGTGCTAACACCTAATTCTCCTAACGCTTGCGCAAGTATAGTAGTGACAATGTAGGGTTTCTCTCGCTAAAGCAACTCTTTCCTCTTACACGTCGTTTAGTAGTGACCTACCTTGCATCATGCTTGAAGCACGTCGAGGATAAGGAAAAGGAGAGGGCGGTAGGGGAGGAAAGGCTCCTGAGGAGCCCGCGCTGCGTGCCATAAGACACTACAGTTCAGAGGAGGAGGAAGATCATAAGTACAGTTATGAAACCCACTCAAGGGTCTACCCGCGCCACTCATTCACAGCCGGGTACGAACGAACTTCATCTCCCACGAGGATGAAGTATTATCAGAAAAAGTTTGAGGCGTGTTATGGCGCCCCAAGCTCTCCTGTCCTCAGTACTCCCCTAAAGCTCCGACTATACTTGGGGCAAGCAAGGCGTAAGTGCCAGTATCGTCACCCTCCATCCCATGTTCAGTTTCTTCTCAATCTCAACTTAGTAACTACACTCTCTTTTGCATTTTCTTTCTTCTTGTTTTGCTCCAGATAGAATTTATGGTTATCTTTTATATCTTGTATAAGCACAACAAATTTCCTTGATTTTTATGATTTTCTCCTCTTGAAATTTTCAGTCCATATCATACTCCATAGCATCTCTCGCTTGAGAGATTTAATACCTTAAGGTCGAGGATGCAGGTTCCTTGTTAATCAGGCCACTTTGTCGGCCACCAAAATAATTCAAGAAGGATTATATCTCAATTTCTCATTTGCAATTCCTCTTGTCATTCCGAAATCTGATTTTTTCTGATCTTTCCTCGATGGAGAAGTTACCTCGTCACATCTTGACAATAATGCAGGGGATATTCTCAAACTATCATCAGTGTTGAGGGCACTTACTCTGTCAGTTGTGTTGAGGATAAGGTATACCAAACCCTTTTCTTGTTCTTTGGTCTGAGTGAGATGTCTTCTCAACTTCTCAAGCAATCGAGGGGGATACCAAATCCCGTTCTCTTTCTCTAATCTAAGTGAGGCATCTCCTCAAGTTTTTAGATAAACAAAAGCGATACCAAACCCCTTTTTCTTTCTCTGGTCTAGGAACTTTGAGTGAACCTGCATAAACCTGCAAACAATAGGTTCCACAAACCACCAAACAAGATCCAATAAGCAAGTTCCCTAACAAACAGTAGTTAAGTAGAAATAAAATAAAATAAAATAAATTAAACCTCATAATAAAATAATAAACAACATAAATATTAAATAGTTCTTCACACCAAGAACTCATCGATTGCCTTGGTTTTGGCCCACCATTGGTAAGGGTTGACATACCTCCCTTCAGTCTGATATCCCTCATTCGGTCGGCGTCAGGCCATGACTAATATGACCATATGTCCTGACAACACCTTTAACCTGCTTCAATGGCAGGCCGCACCATACCCACTACAGGAATATGATGACCCTTTGGTGCGCCTCACGCGAGGACATCCAGACTATAACGGGTCTGGTCACCCTAACATAGTAAACCTCCCGTCAGACCAACTATCATATACCAGATTTGACCACGACGGTCGGGTCTGGCTCACCCGCCAAATTTTGGCCTAGGGCGCTGGCTGCCATGCCCAAATTTCGTACGCAGCTACGATTCGGGTTTTTGCTAACCCACTTGATTGCAACCTCTGACTGCGGTAGGGTTCCAACTGACCCCTTCTGGCTTTCTAGGTTAGATTCCCGGAGCCTTAGCCTAAGCCAACTACGGAATTTAACACTCGAGTCGGGGACTTGCTGACCCCACCAGATTGCAACCTGTTACGGTAAGGCTCTGGCTAGCCCCGACAATCAATAATGACTTAGGCTAAAAAGAAGAAAACCTCAGGCACAGGCAAATAACAAGCATACAAAGCCCAAAAGCAGACTGCCCATGCGCCAAACAAATGAACAACCGTTTCTCAAGAGACGTCCTTTCAGTCTCATGCGGCATTGAACAACAACAAGACAACAAATAACAAAGTATTTGCAAGAGACCTCCCTTCAGTCTCAAGGAAATACAATGTGCTGGTCCAAGAGAGGTCCCTTCCCTCATTTGAGAATTCTCCAAGAGACCTCCCGCGAGCCTCAAGGAGATATCGAGACAATGGTCTCAGAGTGGTCCCTTCCCTCGTCTAAGACAGAAGATAGGCAACTTAGTCAAAAAACACGAAGTCCCTTTGCTGACAACTCTTTGTCAAGTAGAGCTGGAGTTTTTTATGCCTGTCCTCATGAGAATTTTCTTGGACAAGCAACTTAGTCAAACGACATGAGGTCCTTTTACTGACAACTCTTGGTCAAGCAAAGTTGAACTTCTTTATGCCCATCAAACTTTCTCTTCATTACAAAAATGATACTATTTATATCCTTAATGTGCCACAGCCACGAGTTTTTCAAACTTGACACTGAGTCACTACTTAGGAAAGTGATATCCCATCACTTCCTACTGCAACTGCATCTCATAGTTACTCCCTACTCTGAGGGATCTAACACTCGTGGATCGACTATGACTCTGCATCAGTGATACTTTAATCTCGTTAGTTTTGTCAATTATAGAAATAAGAAAATTAGTTCACATGCAGAAACAAATACAAACTGTCTGAAGATTTTTCCTTAGTCCTTCGTGTCAAAACTGACATGATGGAAATTGACTTATTGAATTGACAATGCAAGATTAGTCATTGTCGACTGAAAATTCATTCTTGCAGCCTCAGTTCTCTGCAAGATTAGTCATGAATTGTCCTACAAATCAGGATCTAAAAAGATAAACTTATGAAGTCTCGACCCTGATCCCATATCATGAATTCTTGAACCATCCATCTTGGATATCTGATAGACTTTACCTTCTGCTTCACCAGTGTAAGGATCAAACCATCTAGGTTCCAAACATTTAATCCATCGAGTCTCTAATGAATTGTCATAAAGTAAGACGACGTCACTTCTTTTTTACTTTTTTTTTTCTTATGTATCTCTTTTTATTCCACCTCTTTTGATCAGATAGTCGAGTAGTGACCATCATCTCTGCAACATCTAACACAACCTGATCAACTTTCAATATCTGTCTCATTCTGATGTATAGAAGTTATGAGATGAAATATTCTTTGTTTCTTTCTTGACTTGACAAAGTTTTGATTATGCTTTTAATATGTAAAGTACCATACCGACCATACCACAAACTGAATGGTGCATAGTTAACAGTCCTCTTAATTGTGATATTGTCAGCACAAACTGCAACTTTTAACTTCTTTAGCCAGCTGTTGAGATTTCCTTCACACCGCTTTGCTAGTGAATACTTCCAAGTTTTCTGACCGCTCTCAACAGGTGAATTGGTTTGAGGATGATAAGCAGTTACGTATGTGATTCTGACACTCAGTCTGATAGTGGTTCTCCTTACAACTTCATTTCTAAATTTTGATCCATTTTCTGAACTAAACTCTCTGATAAAAGGATATCTGAGATATATTTTCTCTATCGAATAAGCCATTTGTTCGGCTGTGTTCCTTTTCAGAGTTTTTGCTTCAACATAGCCAGATAAATTGTCTCTCATGTTCAGTATGTATCTCATCCTGCATTCGCCTTAGGGCATAGTGATGAGATCCAAATGAACTCAACTACCAAATTCTACCAGGATAGTGGGAAATAGAAATAGAGGCTTAAACCAATCTCGTTGTAGACCTCTTTTGACACTGTAGACACGACTTACAAAATATGTAAATCACATCTCTCATACCAGACCAGAAATAAAGCTTAGCAGTTTTGGTGTAGGTTGCTTCAGCAACTCTGTGACCTCCTACAACTCCGTATAGGGCAGCAATGATTTCTAACCGTCTTTCATTCTCGCACACTACTCTTAATGGAGGCAACCCACTTTTGCCATCCACAAAGAGGTGTCCTCTTTTAAGTTTGAACTTCTTCTTCAAGTTTTTGCCGTAGTATTTTTTCATCTTCTCTCTTTCTGTTGCTTTCCCAATTTTTTGACAACCCCCTTCGTATTCTTTGAGGATAAACATAATTTCTTCCTCATTCTTTTCAATCTCCTCCTCATCCTTTAACCGAAACTTTCTCATAGTTCATGGACAGCCACAATCGCTGCATTAATTCTTGCGTACCAGTCATTCTTATTTTTTTCGTCCTCTTTCTCAAAAATTATTTCATAGATATAAGCCTCAGGAACTTCACCCTAGTAGTCTCTTTCTTCAGGCCTCAAACTTTTCTTGTATGAGTTTGGTGTCTTGTAATCTTCATCGTTTTCTTCATTCGAAAATTTATCAACATAAGTTGACTCTTCAGTAATTTCCTCAATATCTTCGTCATTATCTGTTCTCCACTCAATTTGGCTTAAACCATCTGGTCAAATTTTCTCAGTTGGATTTTTTTCCAACTTAAAGTTAAATGTCCAGATAAAGGCAATTCATTTGCTTATTGTTGGATCAACCTATTTGTGTTTTTTTTAATGACATAAATCACTGCAGATGCATCGGTTCTCAAAATGAATCTTCTTTCAATCACATAGTGTCTCAAACACATAAAGGAGTGGATGAGTGTCAGTAGCTCTTTCCTAAATTGGATGTAGCCTCTTTTAATCGAATTGAGAATCATGCCCTCAAACCTTAGAGGTATTTCTCTACCATTCTCATCTTCTTGTATAAGTACACCATCAAGAGCAACTGGCCCTCCATCTGTCTCGATCATGAAGAGTCTTCCCTCCTTATCATCATAGTAGGGCATTCTCAGTACTACACCTCTATCTTTCAATTTCTCTTGTAGATCTTTAGCAACGATTTGTCTTTGACAAGTTAGCCTCTTGCCTTACCATCTTCCTTAGAGGCTCTGCAAGGGTAGCAAAATGAGGAATGAAGATCCTCTAAAACCCACAAACACCAAAGAAGCTTCTGACGTTTATCACTCGCTTAAGAGGCAAAGGCCAGTACAGGATCTTACCTATTTTCTTGGGATTGGGGTTTCTACCCTCAGAGAAGCATCTGAAGCTTAGGATGGTCACTCCTGCTTGAAAGAGAAGAGACTTTAGTCTGCTGCCAGTCAGGACCAAGTTTACACCATTAGCATGTTCCCGGACAAACTTCCTAATACCATCACCAACCAATATATCATCTCTTTTTATAGACTGTTTTGTTGGAATATCATCAATATAAGGGCTAGTCATTTCAGGAGAAATATTATGCATAATTTGGATCATGTCTCTTTGTGTCTCTGTCACACCATTAGTCCACCCTTGTCGTACTAGACACATCTGAATAAGTCCTCTTGGCGTGTGCATGACAATCATGGGTCGACTAGTGGGATCAATGAGAAACTGATCGTAGCCTGGATATGCATAGGGGTCGATAGTCGACCCATGACTGTCATGCACCCAGGATAGCCATGGGTCGATCGTCGACCCATGACTGTCATGCACCTTCCTGGCTACGATCGTAGCCAGGATATTTCAAACCAGAAGGTGCACCTTCATGACTGTCACACCATTAGTCCACCCTATGATAGCCATGGGTCGACTAGTGGGACCACCTCTGCTTTTTTTTTTTGACATATTTAGTTGTGCTATCATTCCAAGGGATATGATCTACTGTCCAGATCTTCGTCATTTTAAACCACCAGTACTTCGCTCAGCTATTGATGCTGAGCGTGAAATCGATCTGCGTGTCGTTTTTTTCCGAGCCTGTTGTGGGAGCAAAACGATTTGGAACATTTGTAGGTTGGCACTAGTACCGCCCCTTATTTTGGATCTGTTGTCAGCAGGAGGAACGAGATGGGTTGTAGCTCACTAGTTTTCACGCATGCAGGCGTGAGACTGCCTGATGTTGCATTGGTGACAGGACTTCAATGCCCCCCGTTTCTCACGGGGAGTTAATCAGATAGTATCGATATTCTTTTTTTTTTTCTATTGCAACAACGAAAATGGAAAAAAACGACATTTTAAGTGACGGCCTTTAGTTTCATGAGTGCATGGCAAGGATTCAGGGAGGATACATTCTCGAGAGAGTTCTTGAGTCACATGAGATATAGTTGGGGCGTGGTCTCACTAGCAAAGAGGAGTTGGATCGAATGACTGAATCTGAACGATTTCCTGAAAAGGTGTTGGGAATCGAGATTGAACTGCTTATCTGCATCTCTGCATAAAGCACATCCAGATTCAGGAGCTTGATCCTATCCTCTTTGCTAGTGGGACCTCGACCCTGAGGTATTTTTACTTTAGTTGCAAGAAGAAAAAAAAAACGACAGAAAAGGTGGTTGCACGTCCTCCTTCCTATTCATGAGTATCTGACCACAACTGAGGGAGAATACATTCTCGGGGTAGTGCTTCCCTTTGGGGCACGCGAGATACAACCCAAATTCTTTTTTTTCCCCCTTTCTTTCACAACAAATAAACAAACAAAAACGTGAAAAAATTGTGTTCACCGCTAGTGTCTTCAGATTTCACAACAAATAAACAAACAAAAACGTGAAAAAATTGTGTTCACCGCTAGTGTCTTCAGATTCATGACAGGAACTTGAATGCTCCCACAATTGAGGAAGGATACATACTCGGGAAAGTGCCTAAAATATTCATTTTGTGGCAAGGACTTTGATGCTCCCCGTTTCTCATAGGGAGTCGGCCGAGAAACTGCCAAGATTCTCTCTTTCGTGAAAAAAAGAAAAGGAAAGCAATGAAAATGTCATTGGTTTTCAGGTGAAACTACATTCAGATACATATGTCGAAGTGTTATCATGAAAATGCTCTGCCAACAATACTTTTCCTTTATTCTTTTTTTTTTTCTTTTTTCATTTCACGTCCTTGTAAGTTTTTTTTTTTTTCAATGACATTGCATACAGCGACGTGCATGTTTCCACATACACAAAAATCCAAGAGGACATACTGGAGTCCATTGGACAGTTTTCCCTAGGCCCGCCACCTTCCTCTCCCATAGCGCTTCCAACCCTCCACCGAACCCCTAAGAATGCAGCGCGTTAACGTGCAAAGCCCGCGACTGATGTATGGCCTAAGTACTGGTGGTTTAATCATATCCACATCTCGTCGCCCTCTCTCTTCATCATTAAAGGAAAATGCACCAGAGAATTCATGACACACCTTGAAGATATATTCCTTTTCCTTAGGCTAGATAAATTCAATCTTCATTGCGTCAAATCTCTCTCTAGTAACCTTATTCCCATGTTTTGTTGACTCCCTTAGTGCTTTGATGATTCTCCTTTCCTTTTTCAATGCTTCATTATAGTCATTTCCTATTAAAATGGCAACTAGTTCTTCTTCACCCCTTTGAGTTTATATTTTCTCTTTGACCCAGTAACTATCTTTCTAAAAAGGATGAGTTGATGCAAATCTCAATTTTATTTTACCACTCTACGTAGATTCAACAGCCTTCTTCAATGCATCACTTTGTCCATTATCATCTTTCAGTCAGTCAAAAACTTCATCATTTTTTAGATCTGATTAATGTCCAGTGAAATTTATTATTTCCCTTCTAATAGAGTTAATTGACATTTTATGTTTAGGACTAGGTTACCAATGGTCCGGGGGCCGGTCGTCTCCCCCGAACGTCTCCCCCATACGTCCGGTACCCCCGTCGTCCCGAAAAAGAATTTTTCTTTTTTCGTAAAAAAAAAATTTATTTTTTTTTGGTTTTCGATTTTTAACTCATGATTGACTGCGAATTTGAATATGACTCCAAGGCAAAAGTTGCTTGTATTGTTATGTTACATAATATATATTGTTTTCAGATTTTTCTGAGACCTTTTTTTTTTTTTTTTTTTTTTNCTTTTTTTTTTTTTTTTTTTTTTTTTTGCCCTCGATCGGACATCTCGGACGGTCAGGGGGGTCCCGGACGTCCGATCCAACAACCTAGGTTTAGGATGATTTGAGGTACAACCATAAAGATCTGTTTCAGACCAATCTCTGAATCTTGCAGAGCTATCCAAGATGACCCTTCATGACTGAAGAACTAAGCAGCTTTCATTCTATGCAAGAATGAAGCACCAAAGATACAATCATGATCCAACTTTGAAACCACGAATCCCAATAGTTCAACAGAAACAGTTCCAACCTTATGACCAAATCATCAATGAAGCCTCTCAAATAAAGATTTTCAACAATGTTACTCAATGGATGTTTTGAGCTTCTATGAATAGTCAGATCACAAGCTTTCGTAGTTCTTTGGGAAAGACGAACCTTTTCTGCCTCAAAGTCTATTAAGGCTCCGATCTTTACTTTATTGATGTAGATAGTCAAATATCCACAACCTATGGTTGCAAATCTCATTTTGCACCCTGCAAGTGACCTATTCACTTGAGCAAGGAAATCCGAACCCAAGTAGTCGACTTCCACCTTTTTCTTTTGAATTAATCTCTTAAGTTCTTCTCTTAGCTTAGGTGTTAAGGTCATTGCCTCCTTAAAGGCCAGAGTTACATCAATTTCTTCCAACATCTTTGTGATCACATCACTGATTACCACCTCATCTTCGAGTTCATTCTTAATATGAATTTTATCTTCTTCTGTTGTTCATTCTTTCGAGATGAAAAGTTTTGTTCCGAATCATCAAGAATTTCGTCAAAAGTCTTTTCAATTTTTTTCCTTTTTTTTTCTTCGATCATTTGAGGTGTCATGTTTGCCTTAAGGTTTCTTACTTCACCAATCACCATACTAGGGTTCATGACAACTTAATATGGTAAGATGCCTTTAAAAGTCATCATGTTAACTGAACAAGTGGACCTACCTGGGGAAAACCCCGTCAACCCAGAAGAGCATTGAGATGCAAGTTCTTCTCCTGGTAGGCCACTACTTGATGAAGTATTTTCAGAGAAGTCTTCTTTTAACATCATGGACTGCAAAGACAATTCAATTGTAGCAGTTTTCGCACAAAGTTTTCAGGCACTTCGTCAATGAGAAAATAAACATTCACATTTTTTTATTTTTTTTTCTTCTCTTAATGTTTAAGAGCAAGCAATCTCATACTCCCAGGATGTCTTGGATCCAGTTAGTTCCAAAAGTTGCCACAAACATGACTCATAGCGTTATTTTTCACAACCCCATTCTTCACATCCTCTTCCAGAGGTTTACAATAGGTGGTGGTATGACCTCCTTCACCACAATAGTAATAAGTGAAACTTTCATTGGTCGATCTTCATATTTACTTCTTTCTTTGTTACCTATACCACCATTACCTCCATTCCTTTTGAATTTGAATATGTTTCCTCTCTTTCCATAATCATCATCATCATCATCTTCTCCATCTTCACTTTTCGTTTTCTTTTTCTCTTTCTCATCTGAAGTAGGGACAACAGGCATGTAATTTGTTATAACTCATTGAACAGTATTCTTTGTGCTCACGTTAATCCCTCTGTTCATGTCGTTTTCTGTTTCCCAATCCTTAGCTAGAGTACTGATCTGATTCAGTGACCACTTCTTGTGAGAAATTGTAGGTCGATACATGACTATTGCCACCATCTCATCCCATCTGAGAGGGTAATGTTGAGCCTTGTTCAATACCATCTGTCTCTCACTGTCCGTGAAATTAGTCAAGAAGATGTGACATCTTTGAGCCTCATCCTCGTATGAAATTCTTCTGGTTATTCGGATAAACGTCTGAATAAAAAACATTGAATGTATCATATTTAGCTCTTCTCATGTTAGGAAGGTCCTTGACAGTAGTCGGAACAAAGTATTTCTCAAACTCTCTTCTTATTCTATCTTTGACTTTTTCCCAAGTAGTAGCTCCTTCCATCAACTCTTAAACTGCCAATATTGAATCAAAATCGTAGCATGACAGAAGATGTTTGAGTCGTTGTCTACCAGCCTAACCATAACTAAGTCAAACAATTCATACTTCTCCAAGAAATCATTGACTTGTAGTCCTCTAAACAGAAAATTTTCTAATCAGGTCGTTCTGTTTTTGCAATATCTGATCTTCCTTCATTGTATCAACCTTTGTAGCACACCGAACATGTTCGGAGCTTTTCCGAACGTCCGAACATGTTCAGAGCTTTTCTGAACGTCCGAACATGTTTGGGTGTTCGGCCGAACGCCCCCGGAACGTGTTCGGTCAAACATATTAAAAAAAATAATAATAATAAAAATTGGTTTTTGATTTCTTACTCGAGTTTGGTTACAAATTTGAGCATACCCCCAAGGTGAAAGTTGTTTGTTTTATTATTTAACATAACATATATTGGTTATCATATTTTTTTGAGAACGTTTTTTTTTTTTTTATGTTCACGTTCGGGGGGTTTTGGCGCTCGTTTACGTTCGATCGCGAACGTTTGGGTTCGGTCACCGAACCCGAACACGATGCTAGACAGGTATCAACCCTTTCAACCAATTCTCGTATGACACCCACAAAAGTCTCTTCATGGGTTTTTGTGGAGGAGCTACGTCTTCCTTTCCCAGCCATCTTAAACATCAATTTCTCTTAATACCCTTTTTTCTTTCTTCTCTTGTCACCTTTTAACCTCTTCTTTTTTATTTTCAATCCCTCACTCTCATTGAGATACAGGTTCGTCTTTTTTTTCTTGTCTATTCCACCCCTTGAGAATTTTGTAGATAGAAAGTGTAGGCAATAATAGTCTATGTATAGATTAGAGGCAAAGCAACTCTTCTCAACCTCCCAATATAATCCTCAATTAATTATCTCTCACTGTTTTTGCTCATTCTTCTATTGTATCCCTTCACAATCCCTTAAATTATAAAATACCTTGTCAGATCAATAATCTCGTAATCAAATTGCATCGCTTACGGACCACTGCTAACTCTTCTGGCAAGAGAGACTTGTTCCCTGGAGATGTGATAGAATACTCTCTCAACAGTTCTCACTCTCACTACTTTTAATAAGTAATTCATCTTTGCCTGATCAGTAACAATTTTCAAAGCAGAGTTCCTCATTGGATCAAGAAAAGGTTGCAAATACTCAAAATCATCCAGAGTAGAAAGATTCCTATCAAAGATCCGAAGAATAACTTTTGTCTTGACTGTCCTCTCTTCTACTATAATCCCAAAGGTAAGTTGCTCAACTGGACCAAACATTATCACTCATCTTCAGAGTATCGTAAACAACATCAAGAGAGGTAGATCTCAAGATGAATGTAATCAACAATCTCAAACATGTGCTCAAAAGCACTAAGTGGAAAAACCTTTGCTCTTCCAATGATATCATTCTCTCTTGCTTTTCCAATCACGGCAATGGTTTCCAGTAAAGGCATCCAACCTCTTTGTCTTCAAATCCATTAGTAGTTCGAAAATCAGGGAGTCTCTCAAATCGTCTCACTCCTGCCCCCCAAAATACCTTCCTGTCCAATTTCTCAAGCCATTCTTTTGTTCTTATAAAACTGATGTGAGCCCCTCTTAGGCATTCTAAATAATTAACCTCCTTCGAGCATAAATTATCGCATCCAGACTACCAGTATTAAAAAATTTAATCACTGGAATGTAGAATATCATATGACCTCTCCTACAAGTCTCACATCTCAAAATCATGAAACAATTATCAGACTCGGTCACTTTGTCCAACCAGCCTTTCACAATGGATATCCATGCTACTGACAACATTCCTGATACCTTTTCACTTTCCATACAAAATCCACCATAGTTGATCAATTATTCATTGGAAGATGAAGTCCTTTCATAGGAGGACAAGGTATTCCACAAAAGGGTTTGACATGAGTACTCCAAGTGAAGTTTTTGTTCTCTTGTTCAAGAATTTTTCTCTCTTCTAGTACAATGTTGACTACTCATTCCCAACATATGTCATATTCACAACCCTCAAACCTCTCTTGTGGAACATAAATTCTGACATCATATTAGAACATAAATTCTGACATCATATTCATCAAGCTCGAGGTATCGACTGGTGAGGATATATAGACTATTCTGCTCTCATCCTCTCCTTTTCACTGCTTCATACCTCACAATCATATAGGGGAATACTTCTTCCCCTAGAGAGTTAAGGAAACTCAATAACTTTTTTGTTCTTTCTTCGCTCAATCTCCCATGTCCTCTTCCTAGTCTCAACCAAGGCTCTTTTGAAGGCAAGTACTGTAGATCCATCAATGTCTCTGATTTCTTCTCACTTTCAGAGCAAACTCAACTATAGCAGACCAGTTGTTCCTTGATAGACTGTTATCAAGTAAAGGAGTTGGAATCCCTTAAAGACAACAAACCGAGTGGATCTAGTGAAGCACTTCTTCTCCTTTTCAAGTCTTTCCTTCTCTTTCACCACAACTTCATCAACAAATCCCCAACATCTCCCATATGTAACATCAACACTTCTCTCTCTGGGAACATAAGTTCTCATGTCGTATGTATTCAATCCATAGCATAGCTACGATCCGGACCACCGGACAGGGATCCGGACCGTCCGTTGTCCGGGGTCCGGGGTCCGGGTCCGGATCTTGGTCCGGATGTGAGGGTCCCAGCCCAATGGCCAAAAAAATTTTAGGTGGTCCAGGGTGTTTGTTCACGCCCTGGGCCACCCCAAAAAAATAGTGCCTTATTTTTTACCACCCTCACCCACGATCCAGACGGCTCGGAAAGTCTACGAGGGGGTTTGTACATCTGAGTATTAATGTCCTCATTATATCCAGCCTCTTTTCCGAAGGATCCCTCCAGCGTATTAGATGGGACCCTATGTCATGCAGAGGTGCAACTCAAACGTGTACTTTGTGAGCGTGGGCAGAGAGTATATAGTCTATATTCAAATTCAGGTCTCTGCATCTCGGTTATGGGTCACTATTTCTGTGTTTTCTCGTTTTGCTTTCCTTTTCTCGTTTTTCTTTTCTTCTTTCGTTTTTTTTTTCTTTTCTCGTTTTTCTTTTCTTTTCTCGTTTTTCTTTTCTTAGGAATACGTGCAGTGGCCCTAAGGGCCTCTACTCACCAAATGCACAAAAGACAAAACATATGGTGGCGTATTATTCCACGTTCTGCAGAAGATTCATTT
>BFEA01000010.1:7325931-7363431 GCA_003427395.1 Chara braunii | reverse complement strand
AACTGACAACCCTCAAGGGAGGCTCCTTCGGTCACGAGCACGACAGTTCGATAATGCACTTGCACTGGTGTCACAAATTGTCCAGGAGCCGCATGCGCCACCAGGTCCATGGTCGGGCATGGTCCGAATCACAGGGCAACTCCACCACAATCTCGGCCCTTTGTTCCCCGAGCAACATCGCGACCCTGCGTATACGATCCACAGGATGAACATGGTGCAACTATTATACGATTAAGCAGATTTGACCTGCCGCCTGATATACCCCTCGCTGTTGTTCAACGTATTAAAACCCTGCTGAGCAAATTGCATCGCCTTCTTTCTATATGCAACGTGTGGGTCCGTGACTTTATAACTGTGTCAGAGCTACCTAAGGATATGATCCATGAACGTCATATTGTTATTAATCCAGATGTCCGCTCGACAGGAGAACATGAACGTCGGTACAACAAACCTCAAGGCTTGCGAGAAATTTGCTTACTCATACACGACGAACCGATTAATCGCGAAATAATAATACATCGTCGTGGAGGTGGCATTCGTTCAATTTCCGAAACAAACTGCGCTTTCGACCCGCTCCACTATGTGCTCCTTTTTCCCTCAAGTGAGGATGGTTGGACATCTGGCACAGATGACGAAGATAACCGCGACATTCGGCGAATCACCGCGGGCGAATTTTATGCGTTCCACCTCAACATACGCGCAACCGAACACACAACAATATTCCGAGCGTCACGCCTTTTTCAAGAATACGTTTGCATGGCCTATGCAAAAATCGAAAATGGTCGACTCCTTTATAACCGATTGCACCAAACTGAAATTCGCGCTGACTTTTGCCAAAACCTTCGCAACCACGCCATGCAATATGACAACGCCGAAAATGTTGGGCAGCGTGTCATCTTACCTGGCACGTTCATCGGTGGTCCGCGAGACATGCACCATCGATATCAGGACTCGATGGCAACCGTTCAAGAATATGGACCTCCTGATCTCTTCATCACGATGACATGCAATCCCCATTGGCCAGAAATTGAAAACGAACTACTCTTGAACCAACAAGCATCTGACAGACCTGACTTACTAGCCCGTGTTTTCAAAGGTTACTTGCAACATCTTATATCTGATATCCATCGCACACATATTTTTGGTCCAACAATCTCATATATATATGTTATTGAATTAAAAAAATGGGGCCTTCCACACTCCCATATCGTGATCACATTTGCCAATAAACACAAAATCTCAACACCGGAACACATCGACTCGATTGTTTCTGCGGAGATTCCTACCAATCCAACCCTTCATGACCTGGTGCTTTTACATATGATTCATAATCCCTATGGCCCATATAATATGCAAGCTCCGTGTATAAATAATGACCGTTGCGCACATCACTTCCCTAAAGATTTTTCCGACCGTACACTATGGAATGAAGAAACCGGTTACCCGATCTACCGACGTCGTGCTCCCGACGATGGCGGCGAGACTGTTCTCCGCGAACGTCACCAACTCGATAACTCTTGGGTTGTGCCATACAATCCATATCTCCTTCTTCGATATCGTTGTCATTTAAACGTTGAAATATGTGCTTCGACAGCTGCTTACAAATATATGTTTGAATATATCATGAAAGGTCCCGACCGAGCCATGGTCGGTGATATGACAACCAGCAATGATGAAATTTAAACTTTTCAAGACATGCGAACGATTGGTGATGCCAAAGCATGCTGGCGCATATTTGAATTCGCATTGTTCGAACGATACCCTGTCGTTACTACGTTGCCTGTCCACGCAGAAAACCGTCAGCGAGTGTATTTCCGGCAGCGACAAGCAGCACACCTTGCACACCGACCGGCGCCTGATACTGAACTCACTGCTTGGTTCAAATGGAATCATGCACATCGAAATGACGCTGACGCCACAAAACCTTTATACAAAGATATGATTTTCCGCTTTCGCTTCAACAAAAGCAAAAAAGAATGGACTTTACGTCGAAACGCCGTGCACACTATAGGTCGCATGTACACGATTCATCCGAACGCAGGCGATACTTTCTACCTGCGAATGCTTCTTCTATCCCCTCACTCTCGCGGTGCAACGTCGTTTTCACACATTCGAACCGTTGACGCAGAGGTTCACCCTACATTCCAATCAACATGTCGTGCCCTGGGCCTTCTCAACGACAACACACAATTCGACGTTGTTCTCCGTGATGCAATCTTTACAGCGTCTTCCACAATAATTCGCGACCTTTTCGTCCATATCGTTCTGCATTGCGCACCCGCTGACCCCAACGAATTGCTTGAAACACACATGCAACAAATGGTCGATGATTTCCACAGAAACCTTCGCGATGCTAATGTCGCACTCCCTATCATCAAAACCATGCTTTTACTCAACATAGAAAATCGTCTTCAAAAAGAGGGAAAACAACTCAAGGATGTTGGTCTGATGTCGCCGCCTATTGCTGATCGCGATGAAGCGAACCGCCTCTCTGAAAGACCACGTCAACATAACATTCCGCAAGTTATAGAAGATGAAATTTCGTACGATAAGCAAACCCTCCAACGCACTCTAGAAACAAATCTCCCGCTCTTGCGCCCATCGCAACATGCTGTCTTCCGCCGAGTTGTTGCCGCAATTGAAACTAATGAACCATGTTGCCTTTTCATTGACGCACCAACAGGAACTGGCAAAACCTTCTGCTTCAGTACAATCCTCGCATATCTTCGTAATCAAAATAATGTCGCGTTGGCTGTTGCTTCTAGTGGCATTGCTGCCACGCTGTTTGACAGTGGCCGCACCTTTCACTCCCGCTTCAAAGCTTCTCTCAATCCGACCGCGACTTCCACACTCGATATTCCCAAACAATCCGCATTCGCAGATCTCATTCGAATGGCCGTCATTATCGTTTGGGACGAGGCGCCAATGATACATAGATTCCATATCGAAGCCCTCGACCAAACACTTCGCGACATTTGTTCCTCTCAATCCCCTTTTGGCAACAAAATTGTCGTGCTCGCTGGCGATTTTCGCTAGATCCTTCCTGTTAATACCAAAGGAACACGCGCACAAACTGTCAACGCCTGCATCAAATCTTCTGTTGTCTGGCAACACTTCGAAATAATGCACCTGACCGAAAATATGCGAGTCCTTAGTCAAGTTAATACACCCGAAGGCCACAAATAATAGCTTCTCAAACTCGGCAACGGCGAACTGAACCCGCCGCCAAATGCACAGCCCACATCCATACAACTTCCTGCACATCTCTGCTCGACTGAAGGCACTCACCCGCTAATTGCTTGGACATTTCTGCATCTCCAAACAAACAGTCAGAATCCACAATGGCTGGCCGAACGCCTAATCCTCTCACCCACAAACAAATCTGCATCGGCCTTCAATTCTATCATTCTCGACCAATTCCCAGGTCCCTTCATCACATCACTCAGCTCCGATTCTCTGCTTCCCAATGAACAATATCCCGATGTCCCCACGGACGCTCTAAACGCAATTGACATCCCATCCCTCCCCTCACATCTACTGCGAATCAAAAAAGGAGCCCCTGTTATCCTCTTACGCAACATTGCCAAACGGTTTATGCAACGACACACGTCTCATCGTTGACTCTATTACAAATAACAGACTGCTCAACGCGTGTCTCCTCCCATCACTCCAATCTATCCTCCTTCCGCGTATTCTCCTCACTGTAACAGACCAGACTAGCCCGTTCCCTTGGCAACGTCGACAATTCCCGATTCGACCAGCGTTCGTGATCACCATAAACAAATGACAAGGCCAATCAATCAAACATGCAGGCATTAACCTCCAACAAGCACCATTTGCGCACGGTCAACTATACGTGGCTGCATCACGAGTTGGTGACCCTTCGCATATTCGTTTTGCAATCCCTTTGCACAACAACCAGACAACAAATATTGTTTACAAAGAGATTTTGACACAACACCTACAACTGACTACATAGACTCTATTAAATCCTATCGCTGACCCTTTACCCGACAATCACACAACAAATATTGTTTACAAAAAAATTTCGACATGGCACATACAACTGACTGCATGAACTCTGTCGAACCCTGTCATTAGCCACTTCCTCGAATTCCTACTAACTATCCTCGTGGTTTCCTTTTTTCCCTTGCAGGTTCTCCAGAAAATTCGCCATCACAAAAAAAACTCAAAACATCGTTGTCAGCCACTGTTACCGACCTCCAAGATCCTATCGCTTCGACATCCGACTCTGTGACTTCCCTCGCTGCATCTACTGGACTCGATGACGTCACACTCAGTCAAATCCCTCTCCCATCCTCGTGCCTTTCCACATCACAAATGGCTACATCCATCGCCACAACCTCCACACCAGTTAGATGGGATGCTTGGGTACCCCTCATTACTAAAGATAACATAGAACATATTATCGAACAACTTCTCTGGGAAGATTTCCTCGCGACTGACCATGCAGCTTTCTCGCCCTGCATATACGAATTCTTTTTGGCGTACAAAGACACCCGCTCCCGTTCTCTGCGACGTCCGGATCCCTCGCCCAATCCCAACATCAATTACGCGCAAACCAGATCTTTCTTGCTAAGAATCATCAACGACGATTACAATCGAACCCCTTCCCCCGCACGCCGCGCCCCCAATACCAATATGAACGCATCACCACAACCCACTACAAACAGTCATTCATCCGCTCTACACCGCCGCCACAACAACCCTTCCTTCGCCCTCACACTACACCTCAACCCGGCCCCCCCTGGTGGTTCCCGCTCAAACCCTGGCGCGTCACACGTGCAACATCCCTCATCCATGATATCCTTGCCTCACGGCACACATTTGCCATCTATAACATTCCTCACGAACCGCGCATCTGGGATTACCTCGACGACCTCATTTTCCTTCATCATCATAGCATACAACAACCGCTCCCGCCCTTCTCTATCTACAGAGCTGACATTGTCCACCGAGCTCTAACATACCTCCAAGCCCTTGATCCCGTGCCGCCACACTAAACCCTCTACAACCTGCTACAACAGTTTCCCGCCCCCTTCCAAACACAGACTGGACAAAAGCCTTACAAAGATGGACATCGAGAGAGCGACAAATAGCAGCGGACATGGCCGATCGTCACCGCCCCGCAAGAAACACAAGGGCTCACGGAGCATCCGAATTGACACCGAGGATCGACCACAAACACGAAAGGAGAGCATTTAGCAATGTACCGCGGAGGACACAATCGGGCACATATCAACCAGATTGAAGGACACAAAGAAACACGACGACAGTTGACCGAACAGACGGAGCTGCGACATTCGAGACCGAATGTCGACCTGTCCCTTCCAATATGCAAGCGCTTTCGAGTCACCTTCTCAACTGCGATATTTGTGACAACTAGAAAGAGAAAGACAGAAAGAGAGACAAAGAGAGAGAAAAACAGAAAGCGACGGAGAGAGAGAGAGAGAGACACAGAGAAAGAGAAAAAGAGAGAGAAAGAGAAAAACAGATGCAAACACTACAACGGGGTCGCGTTACTGCCGAGAGAAAACAGTGGACACAGAGACACACAGAGAAAGCGAGAGGAAAGAGCGACAGATACCGCAAAATTTTACTTCTCTTTTTTCGTTTCGATACGTTGACATTTTCAGTGCTTGCTTCTACAATTCTCTTTGTCTTTGCCACTCAAAACTCGCATTCGTGATTTTGTCATGTCCTTCAGTTTCCTACTATTGTCATGTGCTTCTTCTTTCAGTGTGTCACAAAAGAAATGACCCTTTCATCCCTCCCTCCGCGCCCTCTTTTGCACCGCGGGTCTACTTGTAAAATTAAAATTAAATATGTCATGCACTTATCAAGTTTGTCAATTTTAGAGTTTGAGAATTGTGACAAGATCAACAGAGAACGCAACATCATGCAATGCCAAAGAGAACAAATCAGGACTAACTGGCTCAAGGCAAAAACAAGATGGATGAGGGAAGGTGATAACTTATAATAATCTCAGAAAGTACAGATTAAAAAACAAAGTCACTCATCAATAGTCCTCACTCTCCCTCTAAGGTCTCATCCTCAATCCCTTTTTTCATCGTGGGTCTCTTATGCCTTCAGGCACGTCAATGCACCCCCTGAGATTGTGGTATACTAATATAGAGCCACCTAAAGCCGATTAGTTTCGAATACGTCCATCCAAGACCAAAGATTCTGAAGTCAAGCATACCACAGAACTCCTCTCACAGAGTAGGGAGATATGGTCTGGAGAAGATCCCTCGTCTTAGATGTCGAAACTCTAAAGGTTCAACCACCGCCTCATCATGAATCTCTGCCAGTGAGACATACCTCTTTTCCAGATTAACCAATTTACCCTTGTAAGAACCATCGATGAGGTAGAAAGGGACCGGAGGCCTAGGGTAGTCAGTGTATAACTTAGGACCAAAGTTATGAATCAACTTTGTTTCCTGTTGAAGCATCCTTGCTGTCTCCTGAACATACTGAGTTGTTGTAACCCAAACTGGATCGAAATGTGCATGTGTCTCTTTCATATTTTTCACATAGATCCTTAAGTTCTGGATAGTTCTTTCTACAAACTCAGCGAGGACCACGAAGATTGACAAATCTTCTTGCTTCAAACCAACTGCATTGACATACTGATGATGGAAAGCATCTTTGGAAGTAATCCTGTTGAGGTTGGTCAAGACTGTCTGCTGAACTGGAAAAGAAGTGATAACACTCATGTGTTGATATGAATACTGGAATTTATCTGATTGGTGTTAAATTCAGATCGAGGATGATCAGAGGAAGCCTGATAATAATTTAAATGACTGAATGTCACTGATGAAAGTTCGGATTGATTGATACAGATGTGAAAACTAGTTGAAAATGATTAACTGTTGATTGGTTTTGATATATGATGATGTATAAGATGATTGGAAGATGTCAAGTAACTGTCCACTGATAGCTGAAGACGGAGACAAATTCCAAATTACTAGATGATGCTTGCTGAAAAATTCGCTGATAGAATATTTGAGAGAAAAGAGTATAGAGTATTCACATTCATTTAAGTTTCGCCCTGCCTTGCTTAATGGTCTCTAGTGATGCGCCATTGTTGTGCAACTTGCCATTGCGATTGTGAAAGAAAAAGACATACTCGATTTATTTCTTCTATCCAATTCTCTGAACTGCACGCTCCCTCAAGACTGACTTGTGGAACTCCATGTCCTGATGGGTTTTCATCTCTCATCCATCATATTTATCCTTGTTAATTATGCATTTCACCACTAGAATTTCCTCATCCCTCATGATCTCTTCCCTGCTCTGATGGCTTACGTTTGGTAGGAAGCGGATGAAAAGGGTGTAATGACCAACAAGCTAGTAGAGTTTGCACGTGAAGAGAGTCTACAACTTTCACACTCTAGGTTGTTATGCGCTTCGTTTAAGATATTTACCAAAATTCCTCACTGTGTAGACCTGACTCTACGTTGCCAACATCAAGCTACAAGCAGTTTCTATCTAACCTTGTCTTCTCAACTTTCCATTTCATTATGACAGAAAGTACAGGTCATCACCGAAGTGTCCATGCTACTCATGATTTTTCCTCTCCTATGTGATAGAGATAACCTTTAAATTTTTCCAGTTGAGAAAAAGATAATTCTTCGTTCGAAAGAGTCTGGTTGTTGTGAGTCAACCATGAAACTTTTGTTATGGACCCTTCAACCACAAGAGTATGTTGCTGTAGTATCTTTACTGCAAGGCCTCACTCCAAATAGTTACACTGTTGAATTCACCTTCAGCCGAACGACTGAAATCAAAATTGCGATCTCGCAACGGTGGCGTGAAAATCCGGCAGCCAAGGACCATCGTCTCATCAGACGAAGAAGAAAGGTCTCGCAGCGGTGGAGTGAAAACCCGGCAGCTTAGGACCATGGTCTCATCAGACGAAGAAGAAAAAGCTAAGCTGAAGGATGCCTGTGCTGTTGAACCTGGAATCATCAGAGAGGCACCTAAACTCGAGGACATAATGAAGATGTTATCTGTAATCGCAAGTAAAATGCAAACAGTGAATATGAACACAGTGACGGTTGCCGAGGAGAAGGGAAAATGGAACGTCGTTGTAAAGAAAGAGGAAGGAAACGAGAGTGATGAATTGGACGAGGAAAAATATAAACTCAAGCTCAATCGTGGGAGTTGCTCGAAGAGCGATATAACAAAGGTTGGGATTGTGGAGTACATGAGCCAGAGACTGGATCACTACATGGAGATGAACGGAAGAAAAATCAAGAGCCAGTGCGCAAAGAGGAACATGAAGTGGGAAAGGAAAGACAAGTGTGCTTGGGAACTAGCGGAGCAAGACACAAACGAATTCACCAAGCCAGTGCATGGAGAAACAGGACATGAGACTGAACCCGAGGAAGAAGATGAGGAACCAACCTCCGAAGGTGATGAAGATGTCGACGATGTTATTGACAACTAGATCACGAAGAGAGGTCTACTTCATCTCCTTAGAAGAATCGGTGACAGGATTCCATCGCTGGTGGGCGAAACCCAGAGACTGTATGAAACTGTCTGTAGGATAGGGACTGTTCTCGCTTGTGCCTTAGGGTACTTGCCATGGGGTATTACCTATCTGAAGTATTGGCTAGGATTAGACTGAGATTGTTTTCTCGGTAGTCGGGATTGTTCGTCTTCCGTTTATGTGTTGATTTCACCATTTTGTCGGCAGACCTATGTTGGACAGACGAGTAGAACTTTGTCAGATAGATGGCTGGAACATGTTATAGCTCGAGCTGCGATGCTGTGTATAAGGTACATAGATGGTTAAGAAAGCAAGGGACGCATAGCTATACAACTATTCTCTTGCAGTTGTGCAAGAAAGACAAACTGAATAGTATTGAATCTAAGATTATAGGCGATGAGAATCCTAGGCTAAACTGCACGAAAAACAATCAGAGAGCTCCTCCGAGGAAAACCAAGAAGCAACCGAGAATAACAATTTTTTTCGACAAAGAATGGGCTCCTATTTCTTCTGGTAACGACCTTTCTAATGAATTTTACTTTGACCTTTTGAGAATGTTGAATTCGCTAAAAGGTAAAACCCGTCCCTTCAGGATTCGTAGTTTTGGTGGGAACAAATGGGTTACGCCTTGGAGGCTGATTAAACTTATTTTTTGAGAGTCGAAGTTTAAAAATGAGGAAGAGTATTTTCTGTTGAAAGACATGAAGAATGAATTTGAAAACGGAGGGGAACGGAATCTGACTTGCCTCTTTAAAACAAAAATTGAAGCCGCAAAGAGGAAAGGCGAAATGATCTCTCTCTTAAGAGCACCCTGAAAAAGAAAGGCAGTTCTTAACGGTAAACACTTCGAAGAATTATTTGTCATTCTAAAAAGCCTAAAGTGCATTAACACGAAACGGGGACGACATATCATACGTGGACTAATCTCTACTGAGTTGAAGAAAAGATTGGGACTTAATCCAAGACAACGAATTGTTATTAAGTTGCCCTTCGGTCCTACCATTGATAAAAAAAGTGAAGCTTGTGAATGGATGAACAAGAGGATTAGGTCGCCTGGATTATCTGACCTGATGCAGCGAAAGCTACGAACCGTCTGGACTAAGGCAAAAACCGTGGCTGCTCTACTGCATAATCATAGGGCTCACGCAACTAGTCCAAGTGTTGAATGTGTTTGCCACAGATTTCAACTACACAAGGAAAACGAACATGTTCTAGTCATATTAAATGAGGTTCCAAATATTGTGCCTTTCGTTCACAATTCAAGAAATATGCCTTATCCAGATCAAATTATGAATCTGAATAAAATTAAACAACTTTGAAGGTTCTCATGAAAATAGGCGTGAAGGACACCTTTAGGATATCAGCAACCACATTAACAAGACCTGCACCTGTCGTACTGGTTGGCGCAGTGTTAAGTGAGTATGTGTCGGGGTTGAAAGATGCACTTGACGGATTGGTGTTGTCCCCTATAGATTGAAATCATGGGGTAACACTTGTTAAATGTCCAATCCTATATCAAGATGGGACGAGATCTACATCCAATGACAATGCTGATTTTGAAAGAAAAGAAACAAGGGGAAAAAATGCACTAAAGGAGATGAAGACTGACTTTAAACTGGGGAGGATTGCTGGATGGGATTGCAAAGGCAAGCTTCAAAATGCGTTCATAATGAGCAAGGATAAGGACCTGAATAAAAAAAAGACCGATTTGCCCCTCGTTTTTCAGTCCTGTCAGACACTGTAATAGACAGTAAAAGTTTTGAATCTGCTCATAAGGAATACGAAACGTCAACATTTCAATATGATGGTTTGAAGCAAATTAAAAAACTCTTCGCACGGTGTTAATAAAAAAACTCAAAAAATGAACCTGAAAATCATGGCCCAGACATTTGATATAAAAGAAATATTTTCTAGGATCCCTCACGAAGAAGTACGTCGGGTTGTACGATGGATTTTATCGAGAGCAAGAGACAAAGGCAAACATTGGGCTAGAACAAAAAACAGAGGAAAAGGTGCTGTTTTGGGGAAGTCCACGGGAGAAGGCATTTGGAAGTCGGTTCAACTATACAACGTAGAGAACTTGGTCGATTTTATTTTGAAACACAACTTCAAATTACGTGGCGAAATCCTGAAACGGAACAGGGGCATCCCTATAGGGGGGCAAGCAAGCCTTCCACTTCCCTGCCTGGTTTGCATGTTTGCAAGAAACCAGCTGCTAAGAAGCCTAGGAAAATATGCTAAGATGTTGTTTGGGAACCGGTACGTTGATGACCTATTACTGATCGGGTTTTCAGAAGCCGGGAAGAGAAAGCTACCACTCGAATGCAAAAAATTAATACTTGCTATCACAAAGATCTGAGACTTGAACGGACTGACAACGGATACAATATTGTTGAGTTCTTGGAAACAAAAATCTTTGTGCTTGAGGAACCCCTAGAAATTATCTCCATGCACAAATCCAAAAATTCAGACAACATCTGGGAGGACCCCGAAAAGCCTAGGTATATGATTACAAGACTTTTCTCATCTTCTGGACCCAAAGAACAGAAGGTCGCGACACTAATGGGAACCATATATCGAATTAATGTGAACACAAGCTGCGAGGCTCTATTACCCTTTGCCATTAGAACCTTCCAACGAGAGCAGAAGGGTGCGGGTTTTCCGGGCCTGATGATTTTTTCCGCCTTAAAAAAGGTGGCCGAAAACTTTGGGGGTGTTTGGCCTCAGATGGTACAGAACATCGCCAAGTGTTACGAGGGACGGGTCTGATGTTTCATCACCCCTCCAGGTTTTATTTTTATTTTTATTTTTATTTTTATTTTTATTTTTATTTTCGTGTATGAACTTACCACACCAGGTATTGTCGACTTTCAAAACCACTAGAAACGGACGTCTGTCGGTTAATTGAATCTGGTGGATCATCCGCTATGCACGAGGCTAAGTTGTCGTGAGGTCGATTTGCGCATCCATATATCGGTCCTGAGAGGGACGTGGAAATACCTTTTGGCGTAAAGACAAGTGAGACAGAACCTTACCGGGTACTTCCAACATTTGTATCCTCCCATCACAACTCTGCTACTAACTTCGTCCCATCCCTCGTTGGCGAACAGCTTGCCTTGACTCATCCAGACCAAACCATGCTCTGTACGTTGGATGTGTCTGAAGCCTTAGAAAATTTGGAAAGTGAGTGGTCAAGTAAGGACCCTCGTGAATCTTGGGTGGCACTCAGGAAAGGTCCTAGAGGGGAGCATTTCGTTGTGGAAGTTGAGGTAAGAGGCCGCAAATGTGGTGCCTTCATAGACATCAGCTCCACGCGGAACTACATAAGTCGCGACTGTTTGGAAAGGCTGCACCTACAGGACCGGGTACAACACCTTAGTAGACCCGTAGCATCTACTTTGGCCAATAAGGAGCGCATGATTGTCACAGACTATATCAAGGATGTAGTCTGCACATTCTCCTATGGAGGAGGGGAACTTAATTTCGTTCCTGGTTAGCGACGACTTACTGTTTGATATGTTGTTAGGAATGTACTACCTTGAGGTTGCCAAGCCCCAGTTTGACTGGGACAAGAAGGTGCTAAAGCATAAGTTGCCTGATGGAAGAACAGTTAGACTAAGTTCAAAGCCAGTAGTATAATCGATACCTATGGCTGCTTGTGTGCATCAGCGTTCTATAACTATTATAAACAGAACCAAGAGGAGGGTATGTACCTAGTGTATGTCTCTGAGAAAGGGGCGACCATCAAAACACCCCCAGAGATCGAACACGTCGTTGCTAAGTTCCCTGATCTGTTTAAGGAGCCTACAGGAGTCGTAGAGAGGGAGATTGTCCACGCCATAGAAATCATTCCAGGAAGTAAAACCCCAAAGGGAAGGATCTATAGGATGGCTCCAGCCGAGTTGAACGAGCTTCGGCGACAACTGAAAGAGCTTACAGAGAAGGGATGGATCCGACCGAGTACTTCCGCCTACGGATCTCCAGTACTATTTGTACCAAAGAAGGGGGGTACCTTGAGGATGTGCATTGATTATAGAGGCCTCAATGCCATCACCGTGAAAAACGCAGAGCCTCTACCTTGCATAGACGACCTATTGGATAGGGTGCAGGGATGTAAGTACTATAGTAAGATAGACTTAAAATCCGGCTACCATCATATCGCAATAAGACCTGAGGATCAACACAACACTGCTTTTCTGACCAGATACGGTCTGTATGAGTTTGTAGTGATGCCCTTTGGCATTTGCAATGCGCCGGGTACATTCCAGCATGCTATGAATAGGATCTTCCATGACCACTTAGATAAGTTTGTCGTTGTCTATCTCGACGATATTCTTATCTTTAGTAAGTCTGTCGAGGAGCATGCACARCACGTTGAGACTGTACYTTCACTYCTGCGACAACACAAGTATAAGGTCAACCTAGAGAAATGTGAGTTCGGACGCACTAAGATCTTATACTTGGGTCATGAAGTATCCGCGGAAGGTATTAGGTCGGAAGATGCGAAGGTGGCTAGTATCAGGGACTGGCCTCGACCTCGGACTGTTACTGAGGTCAGATCTTTCTTAGGAATGTGCGGCTACTATAGGAACTTTGTAAAGAACTATTCTACAGTCGCCTCTCCTTTGACCGATCTAACTCGACTTAACACGCCGTGGGACTGGAGTGATGAGTGCGAGGCTGCTTTCAAACGATTCAAGCATGCACTCATGAATCATGAGGTTCTCATGGTGCCCGATCCTCAGAAGCCTTTCATCGTAACTACTGACGCAAGCCAATACGGCATTGGCGCAGTACTGGCTCAGCAGGATGGGAAAAAGTTGAGACCGATTGAGTATATGAGCAAAAAGATGCCATCAAAGAAACTGGCAAAGTCCACCTATGAAAGGGAACTCTATGCTCTTTACAAAGCACTTGTTCATTGGAGACACTTCCTGTTGGGACGGTTTTTCTACTTGAGAACTGACCATCAGACCCTCAAATGGATAAAGACTCAACCGACTCTTTCTGATGCACTCAAGCGTTGGATTGAGGTCATAGATCAGTATGACTTCAAGCTAGAGTATCTAAAGGGAGAGTACAACAAGGTTGCAGATGCGCTGTCACGTAGAGCAGACTACCTAGGGGCGCTAGTTTCTGAGTTTGGTGTATCTGAGGAACTAACTCAATTGCTGGTGGGAGCCTATCAGGAAGACCCTGTCACAATGGACATCATATGCAAACTTCAGGCGAAAGACAAGGCCACAAAAGATGAGTTTGTGATGGTGGACGGGCTTCTCTTTCTTGATAAGGCCGGTTGTAAAAGATTAGTGATTCCATCTAGTGAACGTTTGCGTAGTTTGTTTCTAGGAGAATGTCATGACGCAACCGGACACTTTGGTTACAAAAAAACGAGTGTCAATCTAGTACAGCGATTTTGGTGGCCTGGAATGCTAGATGACACAAAGAAGTATGTAGAGATCTGTCAAGTCTGTCAGCGGGACAAGCCGCGAACTCAAGCACCGCTTGGGTTGCTAAAGCCCTTGCCTATCCCCGATGGTGTTTCCGTGGACTTCATGGACACCCTGGTGACTAGTAAGAGTGGCAAGAGGCACATCTTTGTCGTCATTGATTGATTCACCAAATACGCTAGACTAATTGCCATGCCAGCGACCGCAAGGACTGACCACGTCATCAAGTTGTTCATGGACAACTGGGTGCGTGATTTTGGTTTACCAAAGTCAATCGTTAGTGACAGAGATGTCCACTTCACAAGTGAGTTGTGGAAGAAGACTGCTGAACAGATGGGCAGTGAACTTCAGATGACTTCAGGGAATCATCCCGAAGCCAACGGACAGGCCGAGAAGATGAACAGAGTTGTACAACACCTGCTGAGGCATTACATCAAGCCCAACCAGGATGACTGGGATGAGAAGTTGCCTCTCATCGCCAGCCTGTACAACAACGTTGTACACAGCAGTACCGACGTTAGTCCTAACCAGCTGCACTTGGGATGGAAGCCTAGATCAGCTCTGGACTTCCTCCTACCTGAAAACCGACCCTCTGCAACTCCAATCAATAAGTTGCCACGGTGACTTACTTCACGGGCGAGGACTCTGGTTCACGGTGTGCAGTATGAGAAGTTGCTGCAGCAAGTTGTCGAGCACCTCAAGAAAGCTCAGCAAGCAATGATCGCTTCTGAGAACAAACATCGTCGACAGTCCTCATTTCAGGTAGGGGAACGTGTCTGGGTCAAGGCTAGTGAGCTAGGACAGGAATTCGGTATCTCTCGCAAACTAATGCCTCAGTATTTTGGTCCATGGGAAGTCCTGGATATAGTTGGGGATGAGATGGATGGTCCTACCTATGTTATCCGTATCCCTGGTCACTTACGCACTCACCCTGTCTTTCATGCCTCAAAGCTTGCACCTTTCGCTGAGACAGATCAATTTCGTTCCAGGAGATCAATGCTGCCCCCAACCATGGATGGTCAAGTGGACATCGACGACATTGTGGATCACAGAGATCTGCCTGTTCCAAAGCCACTGGGTAGAGGAAGACCTCCAAAACCCAAGCGGGAGTATCGCGTCCGATTCAGGCATCATACGGATCCGAAGGAAGATCGGTGGTTCACCAGAAAGGAACTGATTGACACAGCTCCTCAAGTGGTGGCAGATTATGAGAGAATGTTAAAAGGGAAGGCACCTGCGAAGTAAGCATCTCAGCGGACTTTCGAAGTAAGGGGGATGGAATGTGATGATTGAGCCCTCAAGAAGGGGCCTTGCCATGATGTACATGTTCTGGGCTAAGGCCCCAGCAAGCCTCGTGCCCGCCCTAAGTGAAGGCGGACCAGCAAATCAACAAGAGCCCTTTGTGCAAACATTTCACGAAGTGGGGTCCATACAATTGCAGCACGCCAGTTGGTTGGAGTGCACCGAGTATCGAAGCTCTGCAAATGCAGAAATCCCAGGGGCCCAGAGTTGGTTAGGCCCTGGGCACATAAACGTGAGGCCGACATTGCATACTGGAAATAGAGGCCGAAAATGCCAATGGGATACCGGTCCACTATCTGAATCTGGACGTAGGCCTGGCAAAACTGTACTGCGTGGGCCCCAACCACATTGGGCCTGGGTGCAGGTACTAGGGCCCAGGCGCAGGCTCAAGGGAGGCCGCCCACATGCAACACTTGCATATAGGCAGAGAGGGCGAGTGGGCAGGGATCTTGGCCATTGCGGGCAATGTCGGCACGCGGCGCGAATGCGAGGTGCTGTGCTGCGCAGGCTGAGGTAGAGGCAGGCTGCGCTAAGCGGTAGAGCGTTGCCTGGGCGCAGGGCGTTGGCTGCCATAGCCGGGCTGCCTGTGGGCGCAGAGGAAGTGAAGGGCGAAGGTGGTTCTTCGGAGGTGAAGGGCGCTGTGTGGGATAACAAGGGAGAGTGAGGGTGAAGAGAGAGACGTACCTGGTGAAGAGGAGGTCGACATTGGAGTTGACATCATCACTCGGTGGTCGTCAAGTTGTCTGGTTGCTTTCATGCTGTAGTTGTAGTGATAGGCTGTAGAGTAGGTAGGGCGCCTGGCGCCATTCAAGAGAGAGAGCTACATTGGGTTATGTTGTTGGTGTTGCCCGATTGGGCTTGGACATTGACTCACGATTCTTCTGTATCGTTCTCAAATGGATGGTTACTCGGTTCCATTGTGCTATCTGCTCTTGCTCTGACTACTTGGACTTCAGTGTGATTTTGCAATCTGGATTTTTGTGCTTCGTCCACATTCATGTTCCTTGCATAATTGTCTTGTCTTTCGAATTTGGAAATGCAGATGAGCGGCCTAGACTGGCTTGACCCCTCACGTCTTAGTTGCCATGAGTGTGACCTGCTAGGCCTCACAATGTAGGACCCCAAAAAGGGGGCGACCCGCGACCGCTTTGGTAGGAGGCTTATCACCATCGCAAAAGGTCATACATAAGCCCCCTCTTTGCCATTGGACATAGGTACCCACTAGGAGTAGCCCGATGGCCTTTTTTGAAGGGAGGGGGGCGTCAATCGGTATCCCGTTATGGGACCACAACGCACCAGACCCACATGTCTTTTCATACCAAACTGGAAAGGCGGAGGTCGTAGGTCGTATAGTCATGTTCTCGTACCGACTCTTGAGTTTAAATGTAATTAATATTTTCAAGTAAAGTGTTATTACAATGTTTTCGAATTGTTACTTTTTATTGCATTTATTTTATTTGTGCCCGAGTTCCCTCGTTTAGTTCACGAGGACCGTGGCGCCTTTAAAGCATATAAAAAGATGGTGGCCAAATCACTCGACTATTAGTTGGGACTGGCTTATGGGGACGCGTACCATTGGTACGTTGTGCTATAAATTGGTATACTGGTGTAGGGAGTCAGAGATCTCGATGGCTTATGCACATTGTGTGCGAAGTGGGTAAATAGCCATTGGGAGAAGCCAAAAATACGCAGCTATGGCGCATTGCAATGATCTTCATGGCTATAAGTCGGACTGGTAAAGACTCCTGGGGCGCTCGACCTTAATGTCAGGGGAAGGGCCCTAGATCACGACAATTTAGAACTCTGACGGCGACGAGGCAAAATTAAAGATAAACGTAGAAGAGGGTAGAGAAGAGGAAATGAGTGAGGATCAAAGATTGTAGGGGGCTATTACAGAGGCAAAGAACCGAGCAAAAAGGAGGTGCAGAAGAGATGGGGTTATTGTAGAGGTTCAGGTGACAGTCTCATATCATGAGACTGAAACCTCAATTGGAACCACTGACCACGAGCAATAGTTCCTAGATCAGGACTCGGAAGCCGAGAATGAAGCCAGTGACGCGAGGACTCAGTCCTGGGAAGGGCTGGATAAGTGGCGACGAGACCACCCGCCAGCAGTGTCTGTGGAGGACAGGCCGGAGGCCAGCTCTCGACGATGCAGAGGCTGAGTTGTGAGGCGGTTACAAATGACAGAGAGAGTGATAGGGATGCGCGGGAACTGACAATGGGGACGAGCAACAGAAGTCAGACTTTCGTTTGAATTCTACGCGAGAGTGCATGGTTGGCATCACCTGCACCAACTCCCGGCTTCATTGGATGTCATGCGTGGCGGTCGACACCACCTCCATTTCTATGCTTTTGTCAGCCATAATGTGTCTTTCTAGTTAAGGATCGTCAGCTCTGCTGAAACGAAAGCTAGTTCAAGAAAAGAAGAGAGGTTGAGTCGCATGGCGGTTACGGGGTGACAAGGTGAGAGTTGGGAACGTTGTGAGTCATTAACAATGTGAGGTACAAATAACATGCGAAAGTGAAAGAGGTCAGACTTTCTGGGGAACACTCATTCGTGATCGACTACACGACGTCACCTCGACTATCCTCATACAGATCATGCGTCATTGCATGCAACCCAGGTCATTAAGGCAATCTCTACATTCTCGTTGATCAGGGTGGAAACACCCAAGAGAACAGGCGAAGGTACAAGGTTGTTGAAGTTGTGAGGTCGCCTTCACTGTGAAAGTGAGGAGAGGTAGCATTACGCTGAAAGGACTGTGGTGCAAGGTGATTGTGGACTTCAGCCCGTTGAGGTTTACGCATACGAATGAAACTTTAGTGGTGCTCGTGAGCGCAGAGTCGGACTCCGCATGGGCTTTCAAGATACCCTCGTGAGAGCCGAGTGAGCACTTGGCAGATGATGATTGTCTACCTGATGAGCGAACATCACTGAATGGTTACTTTTTGTCAGTGCTTCCATCTCAGGACGAATTGATCTCGAGTATCTCATATCTATTATGACTTGGCTTCTTGCTATCGGTCTCCTCTCAGAGTTTGTTCCAACTTGGTGATAGTCTCTGCTACCGTACTTACTAGTGGTTAAAAGTTTCCATGTTATCAAGAATTTTGATTGCCAATGGGTGTTGACTAATACAAGTGAGTTGGTGATGATGGAGTCTTGATGGTTTCCACCCATCAATGAGATCTCGAGTTCGGGGCCAAACGAGAACAGTGTATTTACAATGACGGTTCTTCGCTTGTGAAGCCTGGAGGACGAACAACAGAGGAGGAAGGGAGAAGGAGGAAGAAGGAAATTAAACAGTAGAACTGACCTAGCGGCCTATGGAAAAGGAGACCAGCTATTGGGTATAATGGTAAGACGAGATAAGGGATTTTGTGAGCATATACCTTTCATTCCTTCCTTCCTTCTCTTCCCCTCAAGTTTTGTCGATTATTCAGACTACTTTCGTTTAATCCAATAGACTCTCTCATCGTTCGCTTACTAACAAAAAAAAACAATTGATAATGGAACCCTGAACTACTTAGCGTGATTATCGTATCCTGGATAACCACTAAGTCATGTGCTTGACTCGTTGGGGGAACAAAGTCGAGCTTGGTTCTAGATTGGGGGTCGCAGAATCTCTGTACGTCCTCCCGTCTAATGTTGTGTTTCTGAGAGAAAGACACTCAGGGGGGAATCTGATCGAGTGCCATGAACCTCTCGGTGCTTTAGTAGAGTTTAACCTCTCGTTTTTTCGGGTGATCATTCAAAATATTTCAATAAAGGGAAAATCACTTCTCTTGGGAAATAGGCGAGACATTTTTGGTAAATGAGTGTTGTCGCTTGTAAACATTCATTTGACGACAAATGAGCAAGCGGGGAATCACGCTGAGCGTGATAGCATATCTCATTGCCAAGTTTCTTTTGGATGGGGACTAGCTGGACTCAACTGTATTACCATATTCATACTTCCATACAAATTTAATAAAATATAGTGGATAAAGTAGATAAAAGATTTAAGTTGGTGTCGCTACCAGTGAATGCTCTGCACCGCATATGGAAGGACATCATTGCTTTTGATTTCCAGTGTTGTGTGTGAGCGAGTATCAAAACCACTTGGTACACCATGTTTCACATGAACAAGGAAAATTGCCTCGTATGAAGCTCAACCTATAATTGTCATGAGAAGTACCCCACATGATAAATGGATAATGACTACACTTATCAGTTCTCTTTACGGTAATCAAGCGAGGAAATATTTTTAGCATTACTTTGTGTGGAAACGGAGTAAAGTGGCACTCTTCGCGATACTTAGATAAACGACGTGACTAGTCACGTCATGCACTGTATATCTGCAGGGGTTGTGGCTGGCCCTGTGTCGTGTACGGGTTGGAGTAGCGTTCTGCGGCATTTTGTATTATACATAGTGAGGGGTTGCGCTCAACCGTACATTATATGCCATTCAAGCAGAGTTTGACTGCTAATAGAGTCTGGTGTGATACTCGTGCTGGGCTCACCACCGACTTCATACCGCATGCTGTTTGAGTGGGGATTCAACCTTAATACTACGTGCAGTAACAAAGGCGGTAAACAATTGCTAGAAATATTATATGTCCTTACCATATGAGGTTATTGACAGTAGTACTTTGCATAGTATATGGAAGAAGATTTTTCTTTACCAAGTAAATACTCGTGTACTGATCGAGTAAGGTCTATTGTCAACGATAATTAAAGTATCAGTTTAGCACGTTTTATCATTAGTGGCAATCTTGACTGTATCTTGACTTGGGGCTAGCTTGAATCAACTAGCGCAATATTTGGACAGGGTGATACCTCTAGCACTACCGTGTGCATCAATCTGGCAGGCTCACTACAACACACATTTTGTGTACTGATCAGATAAGTCTGGTTGTCAGTAGTACTTAATGCACTGGCCACTAGCAAGGACTTGTATAGATTTGAGAAAATATAAAGACAATGTAGTTTAAAATTACATCTCACAGCATACCACACCACCAACAGTGTATGGATTACTCCATACTCCAGACCTTCTACTTCATCCTGCTCAAGTCTGTGTGTGAGCAAACGCTTTCTTCCTTTAAATACCCGAAAACTTAGTTCCTTCGACCTTGTCCCACCGAGGCTGGCACTAGGGCGTCCTTAGTACCAGGTCCCTGCACAGTGTCCTGTCTGAAAAACTTCGAAAAAACTTCAGAAAAAACTTTGCAAAAGCTCCACCACAGAAAGAAAAATACATGAAAAAATAAGTTATCTTAAGTGTCGATATGCCTTGGATGAGTAGACCATCTTCTCGGATCTTCGAGATCTTGATAAGGACAACAGCATCGCGCAGTATCTTATACCCCGTAGTTGGTATTTCACTCGATCCAATGAATCCGAAAAACACGTTGAGAGAACTCATATATGCTTGGAATTCATAGCCGAGTGGTTTGGGGGGTTTGAGTACATTTTAGAAGTAGCCGACTCCATGAGAAAGGTGCATATAAAGTGTGCCTGGTTGACTGAGGAGTTTTATAGACTCTCATTGAAATATGGGTCCTTCAACGGGGATAAAGCCGAGGAAGTCATCATCGTCCTAAGAATAGGCAGGTATGACCGCCTAGAGGTAGAGGCGGAGTCTTGGGACGCCATAGTTAGCCGGGAGGCGGCGGCTGCACCCTCCTACGTAGACGACGTCTTTAAACTATTTGAGGTACTGTGGTTCGACTGAATGAGGCCACAGCGAAAAGGCCTGAGTATGGAGGGTGCTTGTGAAGTAAGGTGTAACATAAGAAAGGGAATGTGTACATTAGGCCGTAGATGGTGCATAAGGATCGAAAAGAGGGGGAAGTGACAGCAACTGAAAAATGGGGGTCGGGTAGAATTGAACGTGTATGAGTTGGGGATAGCGGCAGGAACCAGTGTACGATAAGTAGGGAGGGTTGAAAGACTAAAACACGAAAGGCATGGAATCTCGGTGGGTGCAGCGATCGGACTAAGAAAGCCGGAAAGGAGACATTGCGAGATGGTCCGGCGAATGACGTTCTGGGCGGATAGACCTCGTGGGATCCTGCCACCAAGAATATCAGAGGGCGGGGTCGAAATAAGCCTGCCGGCGAGAAATACGGTAGGCAATCCGGTAAAGGACTGGGTGGGGGTAGAGTTGGTGGAAGATACGGTGTACCTAGTAGTGAAGCTAGAATGGCGGGCGAGAGGGGAGTTCGGGGGCGTAGACTTGAACCGCCCAGGGCGTGTAGCTTCCGGGGATGACCCCGTGCGAATGTTCGAAGGAGCATGGCAAATAACCTGGCGGGAGGGATTTGAGTTTGCAGATCCGGAACGAGATGACGTGACGGCTGAGGTAAAAGTCGCCGCAGCAGGGGTCTTTGAGCTGCCGAATGAGATCGTACGGATGAGTCTGCCGCCCTTCCTGCAAAGACGAAAGGGAGGCATAGAACGAGTGGAGCAGGCGGTAACTGCCATAAGTAGGCTAAATTTTGACGAAGCGATAATGTATCGAGAGTACTATCGGGCCTTTCTAAAGATGGGGCCTTTCGGGGATGAACAAGGGGGCGAGGTGCTTTGCATTCTACGAGCAACGATGAATACTAGGCCAGGAGTCCCGCAAATAAGTGATGAGACCATGTGGAGATTCATCCGGCGAGAGGTAGATCGGGGCGCGACCTACATAGATGATCTCTACCGGCTGTATGAACAGCCCGAGGAGGCTACTGCTCCCAGGGGTATAGAGGGATAGTTGGGACTAGAAAGGGAAATGAAAACACGAAGGACAAGGGGGCAGTAGGTGGACGGTTTCTAAGGATTGGCTGTAACACTTTCTATGTGGATCATGCAGGAAATCACCAAGGTAACCATGGCAGCAAGACGTGAGCATATGGAACTTCAGGCCCGTGTGCGAATGGCGCGCCAACCCCGGTCCCCCGGACCGCCGTGGAATAACGGTGGACGTTGGGAAGTATCCCTCCCGTCGAGTTCAACTTATCGGGGGTTCGATATAGAATGGTGGGCTGTGACTTTGGGGAGGGACGCCGCCTTCATGTTGGTAGAATGTCGGTGGATAGGGATGAAACTCGACCGAGGACCCGGGGACGATCTGTTTTCCAATCTGGAAGTTACCGGGACCATATATCTGCCTGAGATCGGTTGGCACTCGTTGGGGGTAGAGATAGCACAAGGTCACGAGCTGCCGCCGATTTTTCAAATGGCCGCCCGAACGTCGACCCGGATAGGACAATCAGTCAGGGGTAGAAGGAACGTGGGCTTACATACCCGGGTGGAAATGGGGGGATGGCGTGAATTCAGAGCGCCAACCACGCCGCTGAGGTGCCGGGTCCCCCGTTTTATGATAGATCTCGTCTTCGGGAGCCTCGCAAGGGCGCGAGAGCTGGCAGACTCGGCAATAATGTGGGCAGACCACTTTCCCTTTCTAACCATCAGGATGTTCTATGATGTCGCCGTGAGACATGGGAGAATTATCTAACGGGGGTGGCTCAACTATTCGAGGAGCCTACCGAACCAGAAGAGCCGCGAGGGCGAGAGCGGGACTAGCTTCCGTAGGTGAGTCAATAGGGCAGGTCAAGTATAGTTCGCTGCGTACGGAAGTTCGCCGACAGGGATAAGAGAGGGGCCTCGGACCCGGATGGCTAAAACCCATTAGGAAAACAAAGAAGGGGGTAGACTCCTAATGATTGACCACAACCGTGAAGGTCAAAAATTGGAAACACCGCTTGGAAAGACTTTTCCTAGCAGGATGCCTAACCCGGACTCCCTCGCATCGGCCCGACGGGACAAGGGCATTACAAACAGGCTTGTGATAAAGGAAGCCAAGTCACGCTCATAGCTTGGCTGAGCGGCAGGGCCAGTCGTGGCTCCTCCTTAAGGGCAATCAGGAAACGAGGATGGGAAAGGAGGCTATACAGATAAGCCGACAGGGCTGGGATAGGAAACCTAAAATGCCTCGCATTGCGTGTGTCCTGGGAATTCTTTTGCTTATGCAGAACTAGGCGAAATGGCAACGGAGGAGGAGACAGATAATCATAAGAGTGAAGAAGAACCGGGCTTAGGAGGCCGTGCCGCACAAAGCGAAGGGGGTCAGAAGGACAGAGAATCGATAAATCCGGATGGTACCAAAGGGAACCGGAAGGAGATCTCCACAGGGGAAAACTCAGGGAAAGTTGGGGGAAGCAGGCAAGGGACTCAGGGGACCAAGGAAGGCAGGAATAAGGATAGGACAAACCCCGGGAACTCGGAGGGAGCCGTGTCTAAGAAAGTAAGAGTCACGGATACGAGGCGCAGACTAGCCGAGATAGACAAAAGGACCGCGGAATACAAGGCGAGATTGATTGAGGAAATGATGACTGGGAACGAAGAAGGCTCTCTGCAGGAGGAACCCCGGGACGAACGACGAACCGGCCGAGGTGGGACTAGACCAGGGGATAAAGGTAGTGACTGTGGGGGAACGCCGAGCAAAAGAAGGACTTCGGGGATGGACGCGGAAAAGGCTACGACCCCGCCAGCCATAGATAGTAGGGCTAGCCGCCTGCCGACCGCGCCAGCGGTGACGCGAGGGTGCGAAGGACTCTGGAGCCTTAGGGAAAGAGTGTTGGGATGGTTTGACCCAGAAGGAACTATGAAACCAGGGAGGGACAGAAGGCCGGCGTTCTTCACGCCCCTTAACCCATAGGTTCCCTAACCTCTCTTGTACTCGACCAATCATTCAATGCCATGGTTTGCTCGTCAATCCGTACTCAAGATTTTCCCCTCTCAAAAGCATAATCCTTGTTCCATCCAAAATTCACAATACGCCCTCTCCCAATTGGTCTCATCCCAAATCCCATGTCTTTGTCTTAGGTACCCAAAGTAGCTCATCCAAAGGTAGCCTCAGCAACTATCTTCTACTTTAGYGTGACACAGCCTTAGCTGRCCCTCTTTTCACTTCCTCCTTAGTAAGCTTGTCCATATTATACACGTTCTCGTCATTCTCATATCTCTGCAGACAGAAAGCAGCGATCCTTTTCAATGCTAAGTCAACACCTAGTTCCTATTACTGCCTTGCGCCTCGTCTCGCCTAGTTCCTTGTCCACTCCGTTCCTCGACAGGCTTCCTAACCCCCAGGCCGTAGGTCTCGATCTCTCTTTTCATCCTTACAATTTTATGCAACTCAGCCTCGTTGAAAAAATCCAGTGGTGTGGCTTCCACCCCTGCCCTTGCGAGTTTCCGAGTCTTGATAATCCATTCGTGCTTGATTACATTAGTCCATTGCTGAAACCAATGACTGGGCGTTGGCCCGAACTTGTCCTCCCATCTGAAAGCCCCATCGCCTGGTTGGTGCATCGGAGGCCGCCCCTCTTCCCTAGGCCTTGAGATCTCATCCCTCTCATCCCCGCTGCTGATTTCTATGACTTCTCGCACATCCTCCTCGTCGTCCCCCTCGTCTTCAGTCTGTATGGGGCTATACCCACCAGCAAGGTTCTTTGGATCGTAGGTAAAAGGGATCTCTGTCCCCGTCCCATACCCCTCGCAACTGCCGTGACCGCTTCGTCCTTCAAGCGGGCTCTCCCTTTTCTCCTCGTCCTCCTCACGTTCGTCGCGCATACCTTGTCCCCCCTCGCTTTCCCCCTGCCAAGTCTCACGTCGTTCGCCCCTGATGGCCCCTTCCTCGTAAGAGACCCGAGCCTTATCTCCCATTTCGGTGTTGCCTCCCTCTTCCACATTTGCCCTTTCCTTTTCGCCCTCACTGTCGGATGATATTTATATACCTTCTCCCTTGCAGAGGGGTGAGGGTTTCCTACACAAACATTTCATTCCACCCCTGCCTACCACTAGCCCGCCCATGAGCCCAATGTACAATTTTCTCTTCGTTGTCCTCCTCCCTTGGCTTGGTCCAGCTTCTTCCCCTCTGGTAGGCCTGTTGATTGCCCCGCTGTCGTTCTCGTTGTCGAATTCCATTTTTGTCTTTTCTCATTTTACTCCTAAGCCCTGTATAACAAAACAACACCCGCAATGTCCCTCATACACTTACACCTCCCCTCCCCCTTAGGCCGGTAGACATTCCCAAAATGCACCCAGTATCCCTCGCATCACGCCTTTTTTATACATGCGAATGCGTCGTTCGTGATGACCCCATATTTTTCCCGTAAAAAACTATGGTACAATGCCCCAAACATCCCTTCCCGTTGTCACACAAGCCAGATATTGCAACCCCCAAGTCATTCTACCTTTCAACCTCAGTCAGTCCAAGCCAAAGCACCAGTCCCCAAAAAAATAACAGTCCCACGAACATAGTCAGAGACAAACCATAGTGTGGGCAAGGCTGTGGTTAGTCTTTAGCTTGTGGCTCTTCTGTTTCCTTATCTTCGGTCTCCTGAAGCCATTGTTCCACTGGGTCCCGACTTAGAAACCTGACCAGTCGTTGCCCCGGGAAGGCCCCTTTCAATCCAGTTCCATCCAAATCTTCCAATTCGAAGGTGTTCAGTCCCACCCGCTTGGCGACCCGGTAGGGGCCTTTAAACCTCCTTCCCAATTGTCCCGACCAAGTACTTTCTAGTGCTGAGTTCCTTAGCAGTACCATCTCCCCCACCTGAAGTGGCTCCTTTCTGATATTCTTGACCTGGTCCCATCTTGCTTTGTCCCTCATTCTGCTGTCCAACACCCGGCTGGCGATGTCTTCTATGACTTCCTCATTCTTAAGGATCTGTTGACATCTTGCCTCGATTAACTCTTCAATGGTCATTTGTGGATCATTATCTAACCTATTCCAGGTAGGTACCAAGGCTTCCACAGGAAAGTTGATCTCTCTTCCGTACCAAAGCTCTGCCGGGATACATCCTGTTGTCCTTTTACGAGTCATATTCTCTGCAAAAACAGCCTGCTTAAGATACCTAGGCCAGTTCCCCAGATGGTCTGCTGCGAGCTTTGCAATCGTGTTCTTCAAGGTTCGGTGCCCCATTTCCACCGGCGCATTGGCCTCAGGGTGATACGGCTCGATGAGTTTGATCGGTACGCAGAGTCTCTTAAGCGTCCCCAATACTTCTTAGTTCACAAATTCCGTCCCATTGTCTGCTATAAACCTCCTGACGAACGGGTGCCTTAAGTAGAAGTCTTCTATCCAGTCCGCCACACTCCTCCCTGTCTTTTTCTTGAGGGCGACTGCCTCCACGAACCCACTCAAGTTGTCTCGCGCATCTAGGATATACCTGTATCCATCCGTTGATACAGGCATGACCGCAAGGTCGAGGTGGACCAGATGTCCCGGCCCTAGCACCCGCGTTGGTCTAAGCGGCTCGAAGACTCGTACCGAGCTTCGTTATTGGCAAATAAGGCAAGTCTGGCAGTATATGGCGACCATGTCTGCCATGCCTGGGCAATAATAGAGCGGCGTTATATTTGCAAGTGTTCCTTTGGAAGATCGATGTCCTCCCGCTAACCCGTCGTGCATTGCCTGGATAACGTCTACTTGCCTAGACCTTCCGCACACAACCCTTCTGGGCATAGCACCTTCCTCCCTCCGGAACAAATGCCCGCCCCTTAGGACGTACCTTTCGACTTCTTCTCTTGCCTGAATACTGACTTCCGTAGGTTGTTTGTTTCCTACCAACAACAAGCCGATCTCCCGAAAGAGCCCTTCGTATGATTGGACATAGAAAAACTCCTCCCCTTCCTTGCCCCCATCCTTTCTTTCCTGCATCTGATTTACCACCCATTGCAACTCTTTCCTTTCCCAAGATTCCACTAAGCTCATCACTGCTTCCCGGCCCTCTTCGACCGCCATTGCTATCAGCTCCTCCTTCGGTCCTACTATCGCTCCCCATGAGTCCTTTTCTTCTCTGCGTCCTCGAGTGGTAACTGGACCTTCCCTAAGTTCAGCTACTATGGCAGGTGCCCCCTTCTGCAAAGTCTGGATCAATAGTTCTCCCGATGTGCATCCCTCGCTCATCATTTCGTTATCCACCGCAAGAGTTCCTCCTTCGTATTCGAGGAAGGCGTCTATGGGCTCTGCATCCTCCATTCCTTCGGAAGTGATGCAGACCCGACTCAGCCCATCTGCCTTGTTGCGGATTCCAGCAATCCGTTCGATCTTGTAATCGAACTGCCAGATGAATCCTACCCATCTCCCTACCGTTGGATCTATAGGCCTGTAATTCTTTAGGGCCCCTGCGACATTCGTCGGATCGATCCTTAAGATGAACCGCCTCCCAAATAGGTAGGCCTGGAAGGTCTTAAGGCAATGCAGGATGGCTAGGACTTCCTTCGTGAATTGCGAGTACCGCCGTTCTGCGGAGTTCAGGGTTCTATTTTCGAACCTAATCGGCCTATCTTTTCCTCCCTCATCCCTTTGAATCAACACACCTCCTACGGCCAAAGGTCCTCCATCCATCTCTAGGATGAAGGGTCGTCCCACTTCGTCATTAAAACAAGGCGAGGACAGAGCGACTGTCTCAGATGTCAGTATGTCCTTGAGCCTTTGGACAACCCCTTCTCGCTCCTCCGTCCAATCCATGGTTCCTTCTTCCCTTATCATAGCCCGGATAGGCTCAACAATCTTGGCAAAGTTCTTAATGAAGATCCTCCAAAAGCCGACTACGCCTAGGAATGCCCTTACCTCCATCGTCCTTCATTACTTACTTCCTTTTATAATTGCAGGTGCTAGTATTCTTCATATTGCTGCTTTACATCAATATGGTTCCAATAATCCATTGGGCATAAACTCTTCTGTAGATAAAATAGCTTGCGCGCAGGCCACCGTGACATCTTGTCGGTCTTTGCCGGATCCAGCTTCCTGCCGTAAGCACCGCAACGAAATCCTAGTATAGTTATCTCTGGTACTGCTAGGATACTCTTTGGTCCACTAGCCGTAATGTTGTATACTAGGAACCGGCGGAGTAAGTCCTTGATGTCCTGCAGGTGGTCCCACACAAAACGTCGGATCCCTGGATGGACTTCCGTCTCGTCCTTTTTCTGCGCGCCTTTGATCGGATTGTCATCGATGTAAGGTTCACATTTTTCTGGGAACATGTCCCCGGCCACGGCGAGCATCCTGCGTTGCGCTTCGGCCACCGCGTTTGTGAATCCCATAGGTGTCACCTGCATCTGTAGCTGGCCTACGAGGGTGTGCATAGCGGTGTATGGCCTGTCCCGAACATCCAATGGAAGTTGGTCGTACCCTGAGTACAAATCTATCAGGGAGTAAATGCTCCGACCGGCGTGCGATTCTGCTAATAAGTCAACCTGAGGTAGCGAGACAGCATCCCGGATGGTTACCGCATTCAACTTCTGCAGGTCCTGAATCCACCTTAGTGTCTTGTTAGGCTTCCGAAAGACGAACCACCGATTTGCGTATGGCGATGCCGTAGGCTCCGCAATGAAGGAGTCCATCTTCGCTCGAAGGAGGTCTGTTACTTCTCCCGCTATCCCAAATTCATAGGATGGCCCCTTGTCATTCCAGCACTCATGTTCTACCGTGTGGATTCTGACCAGAGGGATCAACTTCGCATCCAGTCGTCCCTTCTGGTGATCACTAAAGGCAAACGCCAGATGAAATTCCTGGCAGGTCCTTTTGATCAGGCGGTTTTCTTCTTCCGTTAGGAACCCGTCTATCCCTATCTTCATTGTGTCCGCTACCTCATCTGGTATCCGATGTCCCTCCGTCGCCCTTCTTTCTCGGATCACTCGAAGGACCTCTTCCTCCTTCTCCATAGCCTCTTCCCTACCGGCTTGTACTTTCGAACACTTCCTTCCGGGATCTTTCTCCTAAAACATGAAGAGTCGGAATTGCCCCCGTCGCCTCTATGACTCGTGGTTGAATACTAACTAGTTTCCCATTCAGGCAATATCCCTTTTGCACCTCTCTTTCGAACTTGGCCAAGGCTGCCGAATCCACTCCTACCTTGTGGTATCTGAGGGCCTTGATGAGTTGCAATAGATCGGGGATCTCGAGTGTGATTTCCGGCATGTCTACGCGCACTTCTTTCCGTTTGGGCAGGCTAGCACCAAGTTCGATCTCTGACTCCTTTTCTGCTACCATAAAACCTAGGACTTCGTCTTCTTGCCTCCTCTTCTTATAGGGCAGGCCCATCTTGATCCACTCCTTCTTGTTGAACGCTTCCTCAATCATGATTTCTACCCTTCTCTCATACCCTCCATCCGTGCGAAAGCCCCTTTTCGCGTGCTATCCTCGAATGACGGCGACCATGTTGCCAATTTCCCCCTCGGCGGGTCTCCTCCCGTTCCAAGGAGTCAGAGGAGCTCTCCCCGGCCGGTCACCGGGTCCTCTATGTCTACCATGTATGAGCCATCGTGCAAATGCATGCCTATCATCTCCACGTTCGCGCACCACGGTCTCCCGAGGATTATGTCGTGATCCATTTCCTCCATTACGGTCATCCACTGAAATGACCAGATTGATTCCCTGACTTGTGCCTTTACAGCACACTTCGTGACGTACCCAACGGACGGGATTTCCCCGCCAGCTCCCCGGATGCTCCCTGTTACTTCCTTGTTTACCGTACATCCCGTGATCGTTGCGAAATCTCTTCTTATAAGGGTGATTTCTGCCCCCCCGTCTACTAATGCGTCGGTGTGATGACTTTCGATCTGGATTTTCAATTTCCCTACGGGTAGCGCATGAAAACTAAGCTTCGTCCCGGGTAGCGATCTCATGACTTCGCCGCCCTCTCGGTCGGGCAAGCTCAAACGAATATCTGCAAAGGCCTTCTCAAGATCCTCCAAGTCCCCGCGACTCCTCTGCAGGTTAGCCACTTCTTGCGGAACTTCCTCCTCCCTCTCCCCTTCAGGTAGTTCGGGGTTGTCGCCTATTTCTACTCGCCGCCGGATCAACAGTTGTCTAAGCCCTTTGAGCAACCTAGGGCTAGCCTGCAGCATAGTCTGAAAAGACACCGACACCATGGTCCCTAGTAACTTGCTAATGGTGTCGTCGATCTCAGGTAAGGATAAGATGGGGATTTGGTACCTAAACTTCTTCTTGGCATCGGAAACTTGTCGGCAGGCTCCTCTTCCCTAGGTTTCCCATAGACCTTTTCCGGTTCCTCGACCTCAGGCTCTGCTTGGGGTTCCGAACTTCCAGCAACCTCCTCCATCACGGTGTCGCGGTTAATCCTTCTCCTAGTCGTCCCTAGCTGAGTAGTCGCGCTCACCCTATCACGTCCGTCGTTTTCCAAAATAAAATTGGCTTGCGGCCCGCGCCCCTGGCGTTGATCCCAGATGATCTCGCCCAGCGGTTCGGCTTCTACGGCTGTTATTTCTAGCCCGTTGAGCATGATAATGGCTCGCCGCATCCCTCCTGGCGAGTTCCAGTTCACCCGTTCCCCTCGTGGTCCAAATATCTCCCCCTTTAATGACCTGGTACACCTTCTTTTCAAAATATCATGGTTGATCTTTGGGCATGCGCGCACATAATGTCCTATCGCGGTACAGTACTTGCTTTGCTCGTTAGCGGGGTCTCTCCGTCCGAACGCACGATTGGCCACTCCTGGAGGAACTACTGCTTCCTGGGGCAGGAGGGGGGGACGGGATACTTGCGCCTGCATAACTAGTAACGCGCTCTCCATCCTTTCAATCTTGTTGTCGACTCCGTACACCCGTTCGTGTAGACTTTCAATCCCCCTTTTCACCTTGTCGCCCGTCCTACTGGTCAAGTCTATAGTCTCCCCTTCCTTAAGCAAGGCCAATGTCTCGGTCACTACCGTCTTTTCGGCCAGATCCGTTACCGTACTGAAATCAACGTCCCTGGTGTTTACAAATTTGCTTGTCTGTTGGTAAGCCGACAAAATCTTGTCTTTGTCGAACTCGGAGAACTGTCTGAGGAAATACTTATTCATTATTCGATCCGTAGCCCCGGGGATTCTTAGTGCTACCAAAGTAAACTCTCGTAGGAAATCATTGTACGTTGCGAAGTTCTTTCTCTGGACTGCTGCTAAATCGGCCTCCGTTGCCATCTTTTCTGCTGCCAGATACTTTCTCATCATCACATCCCGGGTTTCTTTCCAAGACCGGCTTGCGGCTACGATGGCCATTATGTCCCGTCCTAGGCTCAAAGACACATGAAACCTGAGAGATCAGGAAGAGTGAAAATTGAAGGGGCGCTTTTGTCTTTTGTTATGGATGAACGGCCGGGTGGGCTAGTGCTGCTTGGGGTCGCGAGGCCCAACTCGAGTGCTAGACGCTAAGTCGGGTGTACACAATGGATGGTACATTACTGAGAGAAATGGAATGGATGGAACATTACTGTGAGAAATGGAATGGATGGTACATTACTGTGAGAAATGGAATGGATGGTACATTACGGTGAGAAATAGAAGGAAGAGAATAGCACGCAAAAGATGAGATGGCCACCTTCTAACCTCCAAGACAGAAATGGGATCCGTAACCTCGAGGCCCACCCCCTCGGGCACTAACATTGAGAATGGAAATGAATGGCCCTAACCAAGCTATTCGACTTGAGAATGGAAAAGAATGACCCTAACCAGCCTGTTCAACTTGAGAATGGAAAAGAATGGCCCTAACCAGGCTGTTCGACTTGAGAATGGATAAGAACGACCTTAACCAGGTTGTTCGGGAATGGCCCCTGACAAGGGTCATTCCTTTTGAAATAGGCACTGGGGTCCCCTGCATATTGAATTGAGAAAGGTTGATTGAGAAAGGCTGATTGAGAATGTGCTGGAATGAGAGAGATGGAAAAGGCCGATGGGTGGATCATTGAAAATAGCCAAAGGATGGATGAGAGAGATGGAAAAGGCCGGTGGGTCGGTCATTGAAATAGCCAATGGGATGAGAGAGATRGGAAAGGCCGGTGGGWCGGTCATTGAAATAGCCAATGGGATGAGAGAAATDGAAAAGGCCGGTGGGTCGGTCATTGAAAATAGCCAAAGGATGGATGAGAGAGGTGGAAAAGGCCAGTGGGTCGGTCGTTGAAATAGCCAATGAGTTGAATGGAGGAAATGGAAAACGCCGGTGGGTCGGCCACTGAAAATTGCCAAGGGGGCGAAAGGAAAATGCGAAAGAGAAGGACAAGATAAAAAAGGCGGAGCCTTAAAAGCCGAGAAGCAAGGCCTGAGCATCGGGGAACGGTAAAGGGAAAATATGGATTGCACGGGCCAAAAAGTAGATTATTGTTTTTATAAGAGTAATGAATGAGGCGAGGCCAAAATGGTTTCTGCTCGAGAATGCTTCCTCGATGAAATGGGAAGACAGATTTGAGATTACGAAGCACTTAAGGGGAGTTGTGCCTGGGCTCACCGATTCGAAGTGGGTATCACCACGACAAAGACGACGGTCGTACTGGACGAACATCTCCCTTCCGGAGCAAATGCCTGACATTGAGTCGCATCCAAAAACTTGCCTACAATTTTTTATCAACACAGTCAAGGCATAAAATGAGAAAACCAATTGTGTTATGACAACAAATTGTCATCTGGGAAATAAAGCCAGCATACCAGTAGTTAAGTGCATGAAGCAAGGAGAGCCCCGTCTACCCCATGTTACTGAAGTTGAAAGAATTATGGGCTGCCCTGCTAGGTATACAGAATTGACTGAAGAGGTAGTTCGCATCTCAATTGAGGGAAAGATAAAGAGGCAGAGCTATGATGGAAATGAGCAACCTGGTCTAAGTTGTAGAACCTTCGACTCCCCCATACCCTCCTCCACCCCAAGGGGCGGAAGCTAAGGAAGACATTGAGAAAGGAATGGGAGAAGAACAAAACGGACCCTGGCAAACTAACCTCCCGTAACACCTCACCCTCCTCTCCCGTTTATCCCTCCAAAACCCACTAACAAGAGATTGGTGCGCAATGAGGACATCGCGAATGAGTGGTGGGTCCCGAATTACTTCCCAGCACTCGAGAGATTGAATATGGACAACTTGTGCACAACAGAGAAATCTGGAGTGAGGAAGCAGGAGAGAGAAAAGACAAAGGATTAGGCCGCAGAAGGGAGTGATGCCCTGAGGAGAGAACCACAGGAGGAAAGAACTAGCGGCGGCAAGCAAGCGAGCGCAAGAACAGGGGCACATAGAACATAGCGGGAGGCCGGGAGGGCCATCGGAATGCAATAAGACTAAGGCCAAAGGGCCCTTTGAACTAGCAATTGCAACACGACAGCAATAAGGGAATGAGGAAGTCGAGGAATGGGCGGCCAGAAGCCGCGGGAAGCCAGGAAATGAGGGCCAACACGGAGGCCACCTACGGGAGCCTCGGAGCGGAGGCCCACGACCAAAGAGATCGGCACGCACAAGGCGCGAGGAAAGACTAAGGAGAGGGGTCGCTGTGGGGCGACAAGACGCCCAAGGAGCATGGGACACCTCGGGGAAAGGCACCCGGGGCCACGTGGGACTAAGTAAAAATAATGGCGTACGGGGCGAAATGTGTCGGGGACCGCCGACGGGACTAATGTATCGGGGACCGCCGACGATACTAAGTGTCGGGGACCACCGACGGGACTAAGTGTCGGGGACCGCCGACGGGACTAAGTGTCGGGGATCACCAACGGGATAAGTAGCGGGGACATGTGAAAGTCCCAAGAAGAAACGGCGGCACCGCATGAGGGGAAATTAATAAATGCAAGGGGCACCGTCAAGATCGACATCTTGACGACCGAGAATATTAGCACCACTAGTGCAAGTACTAGTGATGACAAACGGGATGGCCAAAAGGAAAAGGAAAAGTAAAGAAAACTGAAGAAGGAGGCATGGGAGCAATCCGAAAAATCTCGGATCAGCCTCCCTCAAGAAAATAGAATCAAATGAGACCCCCTGTGAAAAATAGCCCTCCGGGACAAAATCGGAGTAGGAGGGACCATTGGGGGAGAAGTGTAGGAGTAAAAGGAGGCTCCCATGGGCATGGGAAGGCCATTATTGCAGTCCGAGAAATAACGGACTGCACCTTGGGCATAGGGAGGGCCAAAACAAAGAGGAAGAGGCTAGAAAAGGGCCTTAACGGCCACTTGACACTTGGCATGCTAGAAAAAAGAGAGAAAAGAAAAGAAAGTGGGGGAGAATAAGACAAAAAGAATGAGAGGGAGTGAGTGAGTTGGCCGTCAGTAAGGACTGCCATAGGTAGGGACTGGCAGGTCCCTACTATCCAAGAAAGGAGGAGAAAGAGAAAAGAAAAGAAAAGAAAAGAAAGGAAAAGAGAAAAAGGTCTTAACGGTAAAAAACGGTCACTTAGGGAGATTCCTCCGTGACCAGATTCATTCTGGAATATGGGGTTACAAAGGACTTTGATTTTCTTTGATTTTTGCAGAGGAAATCAAAGAAAATCAAGGCCTCTTGCAACCGGAATAAAACGGAATGCATGCATGAGGAGAAACACATGTTTTAGGTGCATCCGGAGCCAAAATCAAGTCCGGATGCACTTGGGAGTTGGTCGTTTCTTTTTCTTTTGAGTGAGGGCTAGTTGTGGGGCATTGGGGCTAAGGAATTGACCCCCATTGTAATGCGAGTTACAACGGACTGCATGGGGTGAGGAAAACACATGTTCTAGGTGCATCCGGAACCAATATTGAGGCCGGATGCACTAGAAAATTTAACGCTTCATTTTCTTTCAACATGGGGCAAGTTATGGGGCTATGGGTATGGAAAACAGCCATGACTGCAGTCCGAGAAATTACGGACTGCACAAGGATGCCAACGCCAAAGGGAAATGGGCTACGGCAAGCCCGAAAAGACTAGAAAGGAGCAATCTCGGCAAGGGGGCAAGTAAAGACGGTAAACGACGACCGTAAGATGGGATCTCGCGGCCTAGAAAAATCGGCACACATGTAGAAATGATGGGACCACCAAGGGCAATGGACCCCAAAAACATAAAAATGGAACGCAGTCCGGAATGTTGTCGGGGGCCAAATGGGTCAAAATAATAAAAATCGAAAAAACGAGACATGCGCCGGCGGGACCGTCGCGGGACAAGAACATAGGACTAGTATGGAGGAGAATGGCGGGGACTTCGGATGTCCAAAGGGAATCATGAGCAACCACAAGGAATAATTGTGCAACCAAGCGGCGCCGTCGAGATCGAGGATCTAGACGGTGAAAAATATTAGCACCACTAGTGCAAGCACTAATGGGAGCAAGTGGGAGAGCCATGAGAGAAAGAAAAATGAAATAAGGGTGTTGGGAAGGCTGGCCTGCAGCCCGGGATATCTCGGACTAGCAAGGCATAAGAAAATAGAGCCTTGAGAGACCCAACGTGAGAAAAAGCCTGCCCTTAGAAAATCGGAGCAAAAGGGGCTCAAAATTGGGCAAACGGGAGCAAAATAGAGCCCCCTAGGAGCATGGGGGTGCCATTATTGGAATCCGAGATGTAACGACCATGTAACAGCCATGAACCTGGCCTTGAATGAGGCCCTAGGGCCTAGAAAGATGGTGCACATCAGTTTGACACTTATCAAAACAGAAATAAAAGAAAAAGGAAGAAAAATGAGAGAAAAAAGAGGGAGAATGAGACAAAGAGGGAGAAAAGAGTGGAGGGGAATGTGTCGGCCTATTGGGACCTGCATAGTAGGGACTGGCAGGTCCCAACAGTGACCTCATCCCTCCTAGAATGAGGGAGGGCAATCCGGATTGCAGAGATATGACCCTTAGGGCTATATCTCAATAAAATCTGAATAAAAAAGTTGAAAATGAGAGAAAATGCAAAAAGGAAGTGACCGTTTTTCTTTTGGACCATGGATCTGAGATCAGATCTCATGGTAGAGAAGAACTAGCCATTTTTTGTGGGCCAGCTCAAAACGGCTAGCTCGGAAATGAGGTAGCAGCCCAAAATGGAAAGAAACAAAAGAGGGAAAATGACAAAACAGTGCATTTGGCCCAAAAAGACAGCCAGATGCACCGAAAATTGAAAAACTGAACTTGGGGGCTCAAAATTGAAGCAAGGGCTACTAGGGGGTAGCTCGGATTATTGCTGGCCTTGGATCTCAGCCAGATCCAAGGCTGAAAATGTGCCGCCATATGGAAAAATGCTCCGGCCTACTCAAAAGAGGCCGAAACTTGAAAAGTGTGGGCCTTTTTCTTTCAAGTATTGTTGCCCCTTGGGCATTAGGACCCTAGGGGCCAGCATTTGAGCAATGAAAAAGAGGTCGGAGTAGGCCAAGAGGCAATCCGAGTTGGTACCAACCACTTGGACTGCATGTACTTGGCCAAAATGAGGCCCAGGTACCTCCAGAAGGGCCTAGTAAGTGAATTTTGCCTAAGGGGGTACCTCGGTTCACTACAAGGCTTATAGGGAGGCTCATGGGCTGGCCGGACTGCTGGTTTCAGCCTACATAAGCTGAGGATGCAGTCCGTCACTCTCACATTTGCATGAGGAGTGCCCATGCTGCCCAAGTGAGCTCACAAGAGCACCTTTGCACTTGGAGTGAGGAGGGAGGAACCTATCCTAGTGGGAGAGCTTAGAGGAGACTAGGAGGTAGTGGGGAAGACTCTAGAGGATAGTGATGGTGGGAGAGACACTTAGGAGGTGATCCGCCATATCCCCCCTGGGTGTAGGAGAGAAGGAGAGGCTAGAGGAGCCCCATTAAGCCCTCCTAGAGGAGAGGACTCCATAGCCATAACTGAGGGAGCTTGCCATGGCTTGGGGAAGAGTAAGGAAGAAGGAAGAAGGGCTTGGAGAAGGAGGGAGCCATAGCCAAGGAGGAATTGAGCAAGACCTCATCAAGATTGAAGCCTCCATCTACAAGACACTAGCAAGGTGAGTGGAAGGAAGAAGATCTCTCTTCTTCTTCTTCTTCTCCCTCTTCTTCTTGCTCCCCCTCTCCCTCTTCTTCTTCCCCTTCTTCTTCACTTTCTTCTTCTTCCTCTTCTTCCTCCTCTTCTTCATCTTCCCTACCTCATCTACTCCATCCTCTTCCTTCTTCTTCTTCTTCTTCTTCTTCTTCTTCCTCTTCTTCTTTTCCTTCTTCTCTCCCTCCATCTTCTCCCTCTGCATCTCCTCCTTCCTCCTCCTCCCCTTCTTCTTCTCTTCTACCTCTTAGAGTTGGCCTACTCAATCTCTTGTTTGTCATCTACATACTAGTAGGTAGCGTTCCGATTCTTCTAGGAGTGTTGTCAAGTTCATTACTTGTGATATGGGCTACTCAATCTCTTGTTTGTCATCAACATACAAGTAGGTAGAGTTCCGATTTTTCTATGAGTATTGTCAAGTTCATTACTTGTGATGTGGGCTACTCAATCTCTTGTTTGTCATCTACATAGTAGTAGGTAGAGTTCCGATTCTTCT
>BFEA01000010.1:7262401-7296165 GCA_003427395.1 Chara braunii | reverse complement strand
TGATGGAATACACCTTCAAAGGTTGGGAACCACAGCGACTCAGAGGAGGAATAGAAATGCCTATACCAACAGGAAACGGATGGAGAGGGACCACGTGCGACTGGATTGGGTTTGAGGTTGCCCGGGACTTGTCATATGTATGGATAGAGCGGATTTGAAACCCGATAAGGGAAGAGGAAGGTTGGGATGATATAGCAGAAGGCAAGGTAGAGTCAATCAGAACGATTGTCTTTTCCGAGGATGGATGGCACCTGTTTTGCACTATGTTAGCAATGGGACATGACCCGATATGGCTTCTAGGGGATGCAGAGGCCCGAACCCGAAAAAAAGGCAAGTGGTTCGCCAACGAGGGGTGGGACGAAGTCAGTAGCAGAGTTGTGATGGGAGGATGGAAGGAACTTAAGCCTCGAAGTCTACCGATAACGGGTTGGGTACCAGAGTTCATAGCCGAGTGGTTTGGAGGGTTTGAACACATTCTGGAAGTAGCCGACTCCATGAGAAAGGTGCATATAGAATATGCCTGGCTGACTGAGGAGTTCTATAGGTTCTCATTGAAATATGGGCCCTTCTGCAGAGATAAAGCCGAGGAAGTCATCATCGTCCTAAGAATAGGCAATAATGACCGCCTAGAGGTAGAGGCGGAGTCTTGGGACGCCATAGTTAGCCGGGAGGCGGCGGCCGCACCCTCCTACATAGACGATGTCCTTAAACTATTTGAGGTGCTGTGGTTCGACTAAACGAGGACGTGGGATCGATCACCGCGAAAAGGCCTGAGTGTGGAGGGTGCTTGTGAATCGAGGTGTAACATAAGAAAGGGAGTCCGTAGATGGTGCATAAGGATCGAAACAAGGGGGAAGTGGCAGCAACCGAAAAAAGGGGGCAGGGGTAGAATTGTATGTGTATGAGTCGTGGATAGCGGCAAGAACCAGTGTACGGGAGGGCTGAAAGACTAAAACACGAAAGGCATGGAATCTCGGTGGGTGCAGCAATCGGACTAAGAAAGCAGGGAAGAAGACATTGCGAGATGGCCCGGCGAATGACGTTCTGGGAGGATAGACCTCATGGGATCCTGCCACCAAGAATATCAGAGGGCAGGGTTGAAATAAGCCTGCCGGCTAGAAATACGGTAGGCGATCCGGTAATGGACTGGGTGGGGGTAGAGTTGGTGGAAGATACGGTGTACCTAGTAGTAGAGCTGGAATGGCGTGCGAGAGGGGAGTTCGGGGGCGTAGACTTGAACCTCCCAGGGCGTGTATATGCGACGGGATCCTTACACCTGTCGGAAGAGGGATGGCGGACCTTTGGGATTGCTTTGGCTTCCAGGGGTGACCCCGTGCGAATGTTCGAAGGGGCATGGCAAATAACCTGGCGGGAGGGGTTTGAGTTTGCAGAATCGGAACGAGATGACGTAACGGCGGAGGTAAAAGTCGCCGCGGCGGGGGTTTTCGAGCTTCCAAATGAGGTCATACGGATGAGTCTACCACCCTTCCTGCTAAGACAAATGGGAGGCATAGAACGAGTTGAGCAGGCGGTGACTACCGTAACTAGGCTAAATTTTGACGAAGCATTAATGTATCGAGAATACTATCGGGCCTTTCTACAGATGGGGCCTTTCGGGGACGAACAAGGGTGCGAGGTACTTTGCATTCTACGGGCAGCGGTAAATACTAGGCCAGGAGTCTCATAAATAAGTGAGGAGACCATGTGGAGAGTCATCCGGCGAGAGGTAGGTCGGGGCGCGGCCTACATAGATGATCTCTACCGGTTGTACGAGCAGCCAGAGGAGGCTACTGCTCCCGGGGGTATAGAGGGATAGTTGGGACAAGAAAAGAAAAATGAAAACACGAAAGGCAAGGGAGGCAGTAGGTGGGCGGATTCTGAAGATTGGCTGTAACCCTTTCTATGTGGACTATGCAGGGAATCACCAAGGTAACAATGGCAGCAAGACGTGAGCGAGTGGAACGCCAACCCCGTGTGCGCCAGCCCCGGTACCCCGGACCGCCCTGAAACAACGGTGGACAATGGGAAGTATCCCTCCCGTCAAGTTCTACCTATCGGGGGTTCGACACAGAATGGCGGGCCGTGATTTTGGGAAGGGACGCCGCCTTCATGTTGGTAGAATGTCGGTAGACAGGGATGAGACTCAACCGAGGACCCAGAGACGATCTGTTTTCCAATCTAGAAGTTATCGGGACCATGTATCTGCCTGAGATCGGTTGGCACTCGTTGGGGGTAGAGATAGCACAAGGTCACGCGCTGGCGCCGGTGTTTCGAAGGGTCGCCCGGACGTTGACCCGGATAGGACAATCGGTCAGGGGAAGAAGGAACGTGGGCTTGCTAACCTGGGTGGAAATGGGAGGTTGGAGGGAGTTCAGGGCACCGACCACACCACTGAGATGCCGAGTGCCCCGTTTTATGATAGACCTCGTCTTCGGAAGCCTCGCAAGGGCGCGGGAGCTGGCAGACTCAGCGATAGTCTGGGCAAGCCACTTTCCCTCCCCTACCATTGGGATGTTCTACGATGTCGCTGTGGAGCACGGGCCATTCTGGGGAAACAGGGCCCACGAATTACTAGAAGTCATCCACATCCTGATGTTTTGTGCGCCCCGGCTAGACTGGACAGGGTGTGAAGGCGGGTCAATAGGACAGATCTAGTATAGTTCGCTGCGTACGGAAGTTCGCCGATGGGAATAAGGAAGGGGCCTCAGACCTGGATGGCTAAAATCCACTAGAAAAAACAAAGAACGGGTGGCAGACTCCTAATGATTGACCATAACCCTGAAGGTCAAAAACGGGAAACGCTGCTCGGGAAGACTTCCCCTAGCAGGATGCCTAACCCGGACTCCCTCGCGTCGGTCGACGGGACAAGGGCACTACAAACAAGCTTGTGATAAAGGAAGCCCAGTCACGTTCATAGCTCGGCTGGGCGGCAGGGCCAGTCGTGGCTCCTCCTTAAGGAAGGGCAATCAGGAAACGGGGATAGGAAAGGAGGCTATAAAGATAAGCCAACAGAGCTGGGAGCCTAGGGAACCTAAATACCTCGCATTGGGTGTGTCCTGGGAATTCTTTGGCTAATGCAGAACTAGGCAAAATGGCAACGGAGGAGGAGACAGATAACCGTAAGAGTGAAGGAGAACCAGGCTTAGGAGGCAGTGCCGCACAAAGCGAAGAGGGCAGAAGGACGGAGAATCGATAAATCCGGATGATACCTAAGGGAACCGGAAGGAAATCTCCACAGGAGAAAGCTCGGGGAAAGTTGGGGGAAGCAGGCAAGGGACCCAGGGGATCAAGGAAGGCAGAAATAAGGATAGGACAAGCCCACGAAAATCGGAAGGAGCCATGCCTAAGAAAGTAAGGGTATCGGATACGAGGCACAGACTAGCCGAGATAGAAAAAAGGACCGCAGAATACAAGGCAAGATTGATTAAGGAAATGATGACTGGGAACGAAGAAGGTCCTCTGCAGGAGGAACCCCGGGACGAACGGAAAGCCAGCCAAGGTGGGACTGGACAAGGGGATAAAGGTAGTGACCGTGGAGGAATGTCGAGCAAGAGAAGGACAGAAAGGCGGCAAGGAAAGTCCGGATAACAGTATGGCAGGCGAGGCCAGCAGCTCCGAGGGCGGCCTTAAGAAGATAATGTCGTCCCTTGCGCGAGCACTAAACAAAAATCAAGGCTATCTGGCAGACGCCAAGAAAAAGTTGACTTTCGATGGAGCAAACATCACGGAGTTCCTGATCGACTACGAGAACCTAGCTGCGTTACTAAAGTGGATCGAGGAGGAAAAGATGGACCATCTAGGACAGCATGTGTCGTTAAGCCTAGGACGGGACATAATGGCCATTGTAGCGGCAAGTCGGTCTTGGAAGGAGGCCCGGGATGTGATGATGAGGAAGTACCTAGCGACAGAGAAAATGGCAACGTAGGCCGACCTAGCGGCAGTTCAGAGGAAGAACTTCGCAACGTACAATGATTTCCTACCGAAATTTACTCTAGTAGCACTAAGGATCCCCGGGGGCACGGACCGGATAATGAGCAAATATTTCCTTAGGCAGTTCTCCGAGTTCGACAAAGACAAGATCCTGTCAGCTTACCAACAGACGAGCAAGTTCGTAAACACGCGGGATGTTGATTTTAGCACGGTAACGGATATGGCTGAGAAAACGGTAGTAACAGAGACGTTGGCCTTGCTCAAGGAACGAGAGATCATAGATCTGACCGGTAGGACGGGCGACAAGGTAAAGAAGGGGATTGAAAGTCTACATGAACGGGTGCACGGGGTCGACAATAAGATTGAAAGGATGGAAGGCGCGCTACTGGTTATGCAGGCGCAAGTATCCCGATCCGCCCTCCCTCCCCAGGAAGCTGTGGTTCCGCCAGGTGTAGCAAATCGGGGATTCGGACGGAGAGGTCCTGCTAACGAGCAATGCAAGTACTGTACAGCGATAGGACATTATGTGCGTGCGTGCCCAAGGCTCAACCATAATATTCTGAAAAGAAGGTGTACCAGGTCATTAAAGGCGGAGATATTTGGACCACAAGGGGAACGGGTGAACTGGAACTCGCTAGGAGGGATGCGACGAGCCATTATCATGCTCAACGGGTTAGAAATAACGGTCGTAGAGGCCGAACCGGTGGGCGAGATCATCAGGGATAAACTCCGGGGGCGCGGTGTGTGAGGGCACGGTGTCCCTGCCCTCCTGTGTACCAAGTCTCGGCATAGTACCAGTTTCCTGCTCTGGTGCCTGGATCGTTTCTCGGCATGGACAGGTTCCGGTGGCGTAGCCCTCAGCAAAAGGGGTGCGCCACATGACTTCCATTGGTCCACGCAGGTTCGGCGCCCTGCTGTACAGCAGAGCACAACCGGTCTCTGGCCGTGGTAACCGTCGGGTTCGCCCTGGGACGCGAAAGTAGAGAGATAGGCGTTGTCTTTTCTATTATGCACCGAGCACCCCTCTACAGGGTTATGGGTCAGATCCATGACACTGACAGCAATCAGAGAAACACAAGGCTAAAGCAAAAAGCAGCAAAAAAAAAAAAATCGAAAAGAAAACAGGGGTCTGACGCAGTTGGACTAGAGTAGTTTTGTTTCAGAAGTGAGACTCTCGTGTAAGAGTTACATCGCCTGTCCGCGTTTGCATGCTTTTGGTGATATCCCAACTCACTCGTCAGGCCCACATAATTCTTTGCCATAACACAAAAGAGGAATGCTCTACCAATATCCAGCAGGTAAAATCTCTGCTTAAGACTGTCCCACCCCCAAACTTAAATGGCCAGATGAGAGAATTCCCTTCTTCAGAGGGCCCCAAGTTAATGATTTTCTGGACGAGTATGAGTTATTTGGGTTCAGTTATGGCTGAACAGATAAACAACGGCTTAAGCATCTTCTATCTTATTGTGATACTGACTCAAGATTGGCAGTTCARGAGCTAATGGAAGGCGCTACTACTTGGGAAGAAGTCAAGGAGAGACTGGAAAAAAAAAATTGAGAAAGATTCAGTTCCAACCACAACTAAGGACTTACTTAACATCAGAAGAGCTAAATACGACACTTTCAATGTTTTTCTTCAGACCTTCATCCGAACAGCAAGAAGAATTCCATAATTGGACGAAGCTCAAAGATGAAATATATTTTTGACAAATTTTACTGACACTGAAAGGCAAGCAGTTCCTAATCAAGCTCAACACTATCCTCTTAGATAGGATGATGGTTGCTATCATAAGAACTCTACCTACTGTCTCCCATAAGAAATGGTCATTGGATCAGATCAGTACTTTGGCCAAGGACTGGGAGACTGAGAATGGAATGAATAGAGGAAGCAATCCGACTGCTGAGAATATTCTTCAAAAAGTGATGGCTAACTTTATGCCCGCAAGGCCTACAACGCATGTTGTGGATGACAGGGGAAAGAAGAAGGCCGAAAGTGAACAGGATGACGACGATGATGATGGCAACGAGGGCTATGGTAAGAAAGGGGATTCTTCCAAATCCAAAAAGAATGGAAAGAATGGTGATGGAGAAAACAGAGAGAGAAGAAAATATGATGACCGTCCTAAGAGGAGTTTTACTTGCTACTATTGTGGCGAAAGTGGACATACTACCACGTACTACAAGCCACTTGAGGAGGATGTAAGAAGTGGGGTGGCAAAGAAAGATGCAACGGGCCATGTCTGTGATAGCTCATGGAATAAGTTGGACCCCAGACAGCTGAATCATGGTATAAGGGTCGTCTGCTCTTTGTACTAGTTCATTACGCAAGTCTCCAGTGAGGAAATRAACATTCACATTAGCCTTTCTCTTYTTCTTAATCTTCATCTTTTCATCATGTTTAAGAGCAWGGAGTCTCATACCTCSCGGATRTCTCTGCASTCCTTAACACTGACARAGTGWGRGCCTAGTGAGRCATCAACGAGYGAGTCTYCATTGGGAGGGAACCCTACTTTTCAGRATCCTTCTGGAATAGTAGAGTCCTCTTYCAATGGAAAGACTCATCTCCTGGCTAACATGATGKCATTCCATGGTGATTTACCTCCCGAACTTATCATGGAACCTAGTGTCAGSATTGGTGAAGTAAGGAACCACCAARCCCGTATGACACCTCAAATRATAGAARAAAAGAAAAGAAAGAAGGTTGAGRAATCACTTATCGACATCCTTGATGAYMCTGAGCCGGAGCGTTCACAGGAAAARAATGAACARWGGAGAAAGAGGAAATTTGTTCTCAAGAGTGATTTGGATGATGGGACAGTGATTTCTGATGTAATTGCTAAGATGCTGGAAGAAACGGAAGTGACACTGTCTTTCAAGGAAGCAATGACACTAGCACCCAAATTGAGAGAAAAATTGAAAAGGTTAATTGAGAAGAATTGAACAGGTTAATTGAGAAGAAGAAAATGAAACTTAATTATTTGGGGTCAGTATTTCCCAACCAAATGAATAGATCACTACCAGGTCGCAAGATGAGATTTGCAACCATGGGTTGTGGGCATCTTACAATTCGCAGTAATTCAGTGAAGATTTTAGCCCTCGTAGATTCTTGGGCAGAGATCATACTTCTTTCACGAAGAACGATGGAAGCTCGTAATTTATCAATTGACAGACCTGCACAAAATGTACTGAGTAATATTGCAGGAGAGTGTTCGTGGCAGGATTCATTGATAATTTGCCTATCAGGGATGCGACAATGACTGTGGAGTTTCTGAGTTTTGTAGTACCTGATCTGGATCATGACTGTATCTTGGGAACTCCATTCTTGCATAGGATGGAGGCGGTCCAATTTTTCAGTCATGAGGGGTCATCCTGGATTAGTCTACAGGATCCAGAGACTGTTCAGGAGCAAACCTTTATATTCGGTACGAAAAATTATTTTAAGCATCAACTGTCTGCTAACTCGATCAGGAGAGAGGAATCTGCTAAAAGGGTTAGGAGACTAAGGGAGGAAAGAAACGAGAAACCTAAAAAGAGATTTCAGTGGAAATCAATAAAGTCTCGAAGATAATGAGAGCCCTTGGTAAACTCGAGGATGAGGACGGGCAAATTGGAGGCTTCAAGAAAGCTGTGGAGACTGCTAAGGGAGGGAAGATGGAATTGAGATTTGCATCGACTCACCCTTTTTTAGGAAAATAGTCACTGGATCGAAAAGAAAATACAAACCCAAAGGGGTAAAGAAAAACCCAGTGACAGTCTTAATAGAGAAGGATTATGATGAAGCATTGGAAAAAGAGAGACAAATTATAAGAGTATTGAGGGAATTAGCAAAACTGGAGAATAGGGTCACCAGAGAAAGGTTTGACACAATGAAGATAGGCTCGGATCAGTTTATCCTGCCTAAAGAGAAAGAATATATCTTCAGGATGTGTCATGAGTTTTCTAGTGCCTTCTCCTTTAATGATGAGGAGAGGGGGCGATTGGACGTGGACATGATCAAGATGGCCAAAATTTGGACAGTTGACCATGTTCCATGGAATGATAGACCAACCAAGTATGCTTTGAAGGAAGAAGCAGAGGTTGTAAAGTACCTTGATAAAAAGATTGCATCTAATGTTGCTGAACCCGCTGATGAACCGTATGCTAACCACTGGTTTTGTTTCTGGAAACCAAGGGGCGGGCTAAGATGGATACAAAATCTTCAGAAGCTCAATTCTGTGAAGGTACGTGATGCAGGTAGTCTTCCCAATGGTGATCTCCTCGTTGGATCCTTTGCTGGTCGATGCATTTATTCTCTAGTTGACCTGTATTCTGGCTATGAACAGTTCCCTATTGATCCCACTAGCCGGCCAATGACTGTCATGCACACGCCAAGGGGGCTTGTTCAGATGTGCGTGGTACCTCAGGGCTGGACTAACGGAGTGGCAGTAGTTCAAAGGGATATGATCAAAGTCATGCAGGATATTTCTCCTGAAATAACCAGTCCGTACATCGATGATAATCCTGTAAAAGGACCCTTGGTAAGAGATGAGACTTTTGTCGCAAGGGGAGTCAGAAAGTTTGTCTGGGAACATGATGAAGGAGTAAAGATGGTCCTAGAAAGACTTCGAAAGTATAATCTGACTGCCAGTGGGCCAAAGTCCCTTCTTTTCCAACCAGAAGTGATAATCTTGGGCTTCCGATGCTTCTCCAAGGGTAGGAGCCCAGATCCCAAGAAGATAGTCAAGATCTTGAACTGGCCTCTGCCTCTCAAAAGAGTGACGGATATCAGAAGCTTCTTGGGAGTCTGTGGATTCTGGAGGATTTTTATTCCTCATTTTGCCGCCCTTGCAGAACCTCTGAGAGAAATGGTAAGACAAGGGGCTAACTTAGCATGGAATGATAAAAGACAGGCTGCAGCAGAAATGGAGGACCATATTATGATGATGAGGAGACAAGACTTTTCATCATTGAGGCTGATGTAGGACCAGTTGTTCTAGGTGGAGTGTACATATTCAGAAAGACGAAAATGAGAGAGAAAGACCCCTAAAATTTGAAAGCAGAACCCTCAATTCTACTGAAACAGGCTACACCCAATTCAAGAAAGAGCTACTGTCAATCATCCATAGCCTCCGGTGCTTCAGGCACTACGTCTTGGGGAGGAGATTCATCCTGAGGACTCATGCATCTGCTGTGATAGGTGCCATTAAAAAGCACCAACAGGTAGATCTCACGGTCAACAAATGGATCGCCTTCATCTGGACATATGATTTTAAGTTGGAAAAGATCCCCACTGAGAAGAACAGAGCAGATGGCCTAAGCCGGATTGAGTGGCGAGAAGAAGAAGAAAATGTAAATGGAACAATTGAAGAATCTGCCTATGTTGATAATTTTCTTAATGAAAAAGATGATGAGGATTATGAGGCACCATGCTCCTAAAAGTGGACTCTGTGGCCGGAAGAGAGAGATAGTTGGGGAGAAATCCCAAGTGCATACGTTTACGAATCGATTCTTGGGAAAGAGGAAGAAAATGAACCGAACGATTGGTATGCCACAGCTAATGCAGCAGCAGTGGCTGCTCATGAGGTTGGGGAAAGTTCAGGTTCAAAGGAAGAAGGAGAGAGTGAAAAGAAGGAAGAAGATATATTTTTCTTCTTTGAGGAATATGATGAAAATTATCAAGAAATTGACAGGAAGATAGAAAGGGAGCAACTAAAAGAATATTATTGTAAAGATTTAAGGAAGAAATTCAGATTAAAAAGAGGACATCTCTTTGTGGATGGTAAAGGAGGCCTACCTCCACTAAGAGTCGTCTGTGGTAAAGAGAGGCAGTTAGAAATAATCGTTGCTCTGCATGAGGGGGTTGCCGGTGGTCACAGGACTGCTGAGGCAACCTATTCCAAGACTGTCAAACTCTACTTCTGGCCTGACACGAGAGACGTGATTTTCAGATACTGTAAACCATGTGTCTTATGTAAAAAGAGGTCTACCACAAGAATGATTGAGCCACTATTCCCCACAATCCTAGTAGAGCTAGGCCATAGAGTTCACCTGGATCTCATCACTATGCCTCCAGGCAAGGGTGGGATGAGATACATACTAAACATGAGAGAGAATTTCTCTGCATACGTTGAGGCAAAAACTCTGAAAAGGAAGAGAGCCGACCGAGTGGCTGATTGGATAGAGGAAGTCTACCTCAGGTATCCTTTTATCAGAGCATTTGTCCCAGACAGAGAATCAGAGTTCAGAAATGAAATTGTCAGAAGAACCACACTCAGATTAGGTATCAGAATTCGGTATGTGACTACTTACCATCCTCAAGCGAATGCACCTGTTGAAAGAGGCCACAAAACTCTGAAAGATTCATTGGCCAAGTGGTGTGAAGGGAAACTCAGCAACTGGCCAAAGGTGTTAAGAGTTGTTGTATATGCTGATAATATCACAGTCAAGAGAACTACTAGTTATGCACCTTTTACACTGTGGTATGGCCGTTATGCTACGCTACCAATTGAGAGTACTGTCAAGACATGGTCAAGTCAAGAGAGTGACAAGGGTTATTCTATTTCAGAACTCCTCCAGATCAGAGTGAGGCAAATATCTGAAGCCGATCAGGCAATGATGGATGCAGCAGAGAGAACGACATCCAGCAGATTATCGGATCAAGAAAGATGGAACAAGAAAAGGTATATAAGAAAAGAGAAATTGAAGATTGAAGATGTTCTTATGTTTCACAGTTCTCTTGAGACACAATGGACTAAAAGATTGGAGCCTAGATGGCTTGGTCCTTACAGAATCACAGGAGAGGCAGAAGGCAAGGTTTATGAGATCTCATAAATGGACGGATCCAGAGTTCACGACATGGTATCAGGGTCAAGACTTCGTAAGTTCATCTTCAGAGACCCTGACTTGATCCCTACAATGACCCCACAGAGGGGAAAGAGATGTCAACCATCCAAGTAAGAGAACGGTCATAGAGGACCGAGAAAGAATACAGTAAGACACAAAGACAGTGAGGCTCGGTTATCAGCAGACAATGATCATTCTTGCATAGTCAATCCAGCATTTCAGTTTCAGTATTTCAGTTTCAGTACTCCAATTTCAGCATCTCAGTTTCAATATTCCAATTTTCAGCAAGTCATTTCGTTATCTATCTCAGCAAGCAACTAAGTTAATGAGACTGTATCTTTGATGTGCGCCGCAGTCGTTCCATGAGTGTCAAACCCTGAGAGTGGGGAGTAACTGTGAGTACAGTTCCGAGAGCATTGACACAGTGTCAACATCTGGGAAACTCATGGCTGTGGCACATCAAGTGATATAAGCAGTATTATTCTTATCACAAAGAGAAAGCACGATAGGCATAAAGAAGTTGTCTGATTGAAAGCTATCAGCAGAAGGGCTTCGTGTCTTTCACTAAGTTGTTCATCCAAGAGATTCAGATGAAGGCAGGCATAAAGAAGTTCAACTTTACTTGACTGAGAGTGGTCAGTAGAGGAGCTTTGTGCTTCTTGGCTAAGGCCCTGCCTTTGCTCAGATGAGGGAAGGGACCTCTCTGAGATCAGTATTTCAATATTTCTTTGAGACTGACGGGACGTCTCTTGGAAACGAAATCCCAGTTGAGGGAAGGGACCTCTCTGGGGCTAGCACTAAGTCTTTGCTTGAGGCTGAAGGGAGGTCTCTTGCGAACCCTTAGTGTTGGCTAGCATGTTATTGTTCAGTACCTCTTGAGACTGAAGGGAGGTCTCCTGAGAAATATTTGTTCTGTTATGGGGCGTGGGCAGTCTGCTTGTGGGTCATGATATGCTTGCTTGATTATCTGTGCCTCGGGGTTTTCTTCTCTAACCTAAGGGTGCGTTGATTGCCGAGGCTAGCCAGAGCCTTACCGCAATACGTTGCAATCTGGTGGGGTCAGCAGGTCCCCGACGCGAGTGTCGAATTCCGTAGTCGGTTGAGGCTAAGACTCTGGGAGTCTGGCCTATGAGGTCGAAAGGGGTCAGCTGGAACCCTACCGCAGTCAGAGGATGCAATCCAGTGAGGTTAGCCAGAGCCTGAAACTGTGGTTAGATCGGGTCCCACGTTCAAAAGTCTGGGCGGGGTAGCCAGCGCCCTTGGCCAAAAACTAGTAGGTGAGCCGGTCCCTGACCGCACTGGTCAAATCCGGATTCGAGACAGTCAGACTGACGGGACGTCTACTGTCACAGGGTGACCAGACCCGCAATAGTCTGGGTGTCCTGGCGAGAGTGCCAAAAGGCTATCATACTCGAGTAGTGAGTATGATTGGTCCTGACCTGGAGGCAGGTCAAAGGGGCTGTCAAGACAAATGGTCTGACTAGTCCTGGCCTGAGGCAGGCCGAATGAGGTATGTCAGACTGATGGGACGTTTGGCATTCTTGGCCAGTGGTGGGCCGAAATCAAGGCAATCAATAAATCCTGGGTAAGAAGAGTTGTTATGTATTAATTATTATTTATTATTTTATTTATAGGTTTTATTTTAGTCTGTTTATGCTCAACTGCTGGTTGTCAGAGGGTCTGCTTGTTGGGGCATGGTTGTTGTCTGTGGGACTGTCTGGTTTTGCAGATATGCAAATACTTATCTGAAGKTCCCAGACCAGAGAAAAGAAAAGGGTTTGGTATCCCCTCCCTTTTGTCTGAGAAGTTAAGGAGACGCCTCACTCAGGCCAGAGAAAGAAAACAAGGGTTTGGTATCTCCGTCAAGTGAGGAACTGAGAAGATGTCTTTTAGACCAAAGAACAGAAAAGAGGGTTTAGTATACCCTACTCCGAGCATAGCAGACAGAGTGAGTACCCTCGTTACTGGGGTCATCCTTGGCATAGATGCCTGATCAAGAGCTGAGGTAACCTCCATGTGAAAAGGTCAACAGTTGAGCAAGTCAAACAACCARACAAAATCCTTCTTAAAATTTTATTTGGTGGCCGACAATCGGCCTGGTTCTCGAGGAACCTGCGTCCCTGGCTTAAGGAAGCCAAACTCTCAGGCCTGGGACGCTATGGAGTGGACAGTGAACTGAAAATTTTGTAAGTCGAAATCAKACTCAAAAGGCTTTAAAGAAATCACGCTTATATAAGACRTAAAAGACAGCCATGAGCTCGAGTTGGAAGAGGAAAAGAAGAAGGAAGATGCTGAGGAGAATGCAGTGACTGGGATGATGAGGTGATGTGACGGCACAGGGGACAGAAGGAGGTGGAGCTGGCACTATGGCCTTGCTTACGGCGGGAGTGGAAGGAGCTCTAGGGATGTAAGGAGGTGAAGAGGCGCTAGGTGCGCCGTAGCGCGCGTCAATTTTTTTTCGGAGGAACTTCATCCTATCTGGAGATGGATTCCTCTCGTACCACCCTGCTGGCGAGTAGCGGGGCTATGGCCTTGGGCGGCCGTAGCCTCGTGGCTCCTCCTCTTCCTCCTCCTCTGAACTATAATCTTGTCATGCCCTGGCCAGCGGCTCCTCTTTAGCCTTCCCTCCTCTTCCTCCCCTTCCTCTACCCTGTCCACGACGTGCTTCAGGCATGACGAAAGGTGAGAGAACAATTAAGATAGGGACAGGAWACAGGGAAATAGTGCAAAAAGTTATAGTCAAAAARGAGTGATTGGGATGCACACTAAGAGCAAAGAAAACGAGCTGAGAAAAGAAAGTTTAGCGCCAAAAAGAAGAACGCAAACGCTAAGAGAAGAGGTTAGCGCAGAGAAAGAGACCTAGCACAAAGAGAGATGGCTAGCGCGGAGAGAGGGGACGAACACTTGGGGAGAAGATGTAACGCAGAGAAGGAAGGTGAGCGCAAAGAAGGAAGAAGTGCTCAAAAAAGTACGAGCTCTATGAGAAAGGTGAAGAATCCGCTGGCGCAAAAATGGTAGTGCGAAAATCGCCTCAAGTCACAATGGAAATGAGCGAGAGCAATATTAGGTTGCGCTGTTTTATACCGAAATTTCTCGTTTCGACCCAGCGGGGACGCTGGGTGGGGGGTTGGTATTATGTCGGAGGGCACGGTGTCCCGGCCCTCCTGTGTACCAAGTCTCTGTATAGTACCAGTTTCCTGCTCTGGTGCCTGGTTCGTTTCTCGGCGTGGATAGGTCCTGGTGGCGTAGCCCTCAGCAAAAGGGGTGCGCCACGGGACTTCCATTGGTCCACGCAGGCTCGGAGCCCTGCTGTACGGCAGAGCACAACCGGCCTGTGGCCGTGGTAGTCGTCGGGTTCGCCCTGGGACGCGAAAGTAGAGAGATAGGCGCTGTCTTTTCTATATTGCACCGAGCACCCCTCTACAGGGTTATGGGTCAAATGCATGACACTGACAGCAGTCAGAGAAACAGAAGGCTAAAGCAAAAAGCAGCAAGAAAAGAAAAATGGAAAAGAAAACAGGGGTCTAACTTTAACGCAGTCGGACTACTAGCTTCMGTTCGGGGAAATCTGATGGCCTCTGAACCCCGGTTATCGTTGCGTCTCACTCTATTATTATTATTATTATTTACTTATTGTTATCATTATCCCTTTTTCCGCTTTCCTTGATTAGTCTGTTGTTTCGTAGGGAGACCAATAGGACCGGACTTCGAGTTCGGGCGGTGGTATTGTGGTCTAGGCAGGCCTAACCTTTTGAATATTATGTGTACCGGGTCCGTGCGCCTGAGGCTCTGCACGATAGGACCCCAGTAGTTGTACTGCAGGTTAGATGCAGTGGGCCTGAAAAAGGGAAGTGTGAAAAAGAAAGGAAAGGGGTAAGGATGAAAATCGGGTTTTGGTCTTGTGCGTGAACTTGCAACGCTATTCGGGCGAAGCCTGCGGCGCAAAGGAAACTTGAAGCGCTGTCTTTTCTTTCCGCATTGATTGTCGTTTATTACTATTATTATTATTATTATTATTATCAGTATTAATTTTTCCTATTTCCAGTTTCCCGCCTGTCGGCCTGTCATCTCACGGGAAGGTCAACGGTTTGTATTTCGAACTCGGCGACTCATAGCCTAAGTAGGCCGATCCCACGTATACAGTTTGTGGGTGTGCTTCGATCTGACATCGCGAGGCAGGACCTCAAAAGGAGGGTGACCCGCGGCCGCATTGGTAGGAGGCCTATCACCCCCTTCATGGAGGGTCATAAGCCCCCTCCTTGCCATCGGACACGGTCACCCAACTGAGATAGACCGAGGTTGCACTAAAAAGGGGGAAAGTGCGATCATCGGTTCCTTGTTATGGGACCGTAGTTCCGAACCTGTTGTCATATTGCAAGGGTCTGGAACTGTCAGGAGAGAGGCTAATTCGTGATCGATCGATTGGGTCATAGTCACGAGTGTTTCTCTGAAAGCTATTCGGTTTTAATTTGCAAATCATTTTGAAAACTGTAAAATTCCTGAAATACTGGTAAGGTCTGAAAAGTACTAATCTGAGTCCTTCGTTCAGAACGCAGAGGATAGGCCTATAAAACGGAGAGGGAGTTGAGATGTTGTCCATGGCAAGTCGACTGGTGATATACAGTCTATACTGCGAGTTTTGGTGGGGAGTGGTCTGCTATAGGAGGTCTACGGTCTRGTGYTGYGCTGTCTATCAAAGCGGGGCTGGCTATACTGAGTGGCAATGGCRCTACACGGCTATAGGCCWGGCTGTTKGCGGCAGACGGTGYGCTGGGTCCCAGTGTCGGGTGAARRCCCYCTGATTACGACGGCCCTGAACTATGATGGGGGAGAAGTAGTTCGACTGAAGGTCTGTGTTGAAGGGGGGAGAGAGGAGGAAATGCGAGGCGACCAGAGGCTGCAGGYGGCCAWTTYCGAAGCGCKCGAYMGGGCGGAGCGRAGGTGCAGAAGGGACSGGGTGACCKTGGGCTTGAGGGTGACGGTCATCTACCACGAGACCGAGTCATCAACCGGGACCGAGACAAGAGAGGRACAACACAACRAGAGAGACTCRGGCGGGGAGAGTGAAATGAGYGAGGYGGACYGGGAAACGGACCTCAGGTCCWRGAACAGGCCCGAGGAGATCCAAAGGCATCATCGAGACGCGGAGCCGGTGGAAAAAGGACCTGAGGCCAGCTCTCGAAAACTCACGCCCAGAGGCCGCGGAACAAAAACACAGCAGAACAAKGGGAAAGGACGTGTGTGAGGCAACGRCACGGGAGAGARAGGGAGAGTATTGGTCATTCACAAGACGGGGTACGGACGACGAGGCGATGACATGCGTACGCGTRGCACAGCCGGGGGGTGAGTAAGAGGGAGAGAAGCGRTTGAATTAAGGGCTAGAGGGCAGYGCACGAGAACGGAGYGTGAGCCTACTGCGCCCGTMAGAGAGGGGGAACAGGACGGATCTTGAAACGGAGGCAAGTGCAGTAGGACGGGGACAAGCTCAGGGATTCCTCTGACAAGTGGCGCGCCCTGGGAAGAGCAAGAGGGCGGTCAACAAGAGATGTAAGAGAGAATGGGCAGCACGCCTGAGACGCGCATGACAATCTGATAKAGTGGGGCGAGAGGGTCAACGRCAAGAAAAGGAAAGAGACGAGAACTGAATGYGTGTGCGGTGATGCTGACGTCAACTGAACTGCAGTGTGTGACTAGCCAGTGAGGAGAGGACGTACTGAGATAGGMTGTGCTGATGGTGCGTGTAAGGTAGAGAGTTTACAGTCGYGTGAGAAGGGGGGCAAAGGAGMGGGAGACTTGACGGATGAGCTSACGCAGCGCTGCTGATGTCAGCGTGCGTGCATGGTTCTGGGACGTACTGTTGATRTCAACACATGTGCAWGTTACGGGACTCATTTCTTGGGGAGAAAGGGTCCATTTYGCTCGCGCCTAAACCTGTTAGCAGGGGAAACCTTGGTGAACATGATAGTGGGGTTTCGAGGATGACAACGCATAGGAAAGAGGAGTGCAGTTAATTTSGGCAGCTWAGTGACCTGAGTCTTGTGTWACGGGAATGTGTATGTYGTGTCAGAATTACGAGTTTGGCGAGTGTGAGCAGYTGTTGTTTCGCAACGWGGATGAWGCTAGAACATCAGACTTCTTTCCGTGGCATGTCGTCTCGACTGAGTAAARGATGGTAACGGTAYCGATTGAGAGGAGAAGGAGATTAGTATTCAAACTGCACCGGTTATCGAGCCCTAAGGTTGTGTTGGATAGTCKGACCGTTCTTCTTCTTCTTTTYRACTTYCCTGGCTAGTTTATGATGAAACTATCACGACCGAGGCTCCGGTTTGYTGGACTCAGATTGACGGGCCAGGGAATGTAGTCTAGAACGCGAGCGTCCTTATCAGTGGGACATCAAACTGATCCGAGTTGGGAGGTGCTTAATTGATCCGACAGTTCCAACTTACTGCATAATATAATCAGACCAGTCAATAGCTGCTCCTGTAGACAGAAGTAAGACTATACAACTTTGGCGGAATAATCGGAACCAACAGTCAGTATGGAGAGGGGCGAGACTGCACAGATAAGGAAATTGGCTTTCCTCTTGCTGCTGTGTCTTTTGTTCCCCCTTTTAGCCCGTCTGTCCGTTGTTGAGCATTAATGTCAAAACCCTGTGGGCGGAATTGCGTGAGTGTGACTCTGTCGACTTATTACCTTATTAAAGTCACTCGATGAGTATCAGTTCTGACATGGTATGGCTCTAGTCTAACTGAGGGAATCATTGTTCACTGTGAACCGAGCGAATGAAAACTCGATACGATAAAGTATGACGGACGTGGTTGATGGGGAAGAGGGGAGTAATATTGAAAAGAATTGCTTACATCCTTATTAAGCTCCTTCTTGATGGTGACTGATTGGTTCTATTTGAGTAACCTGACCTGCTGGTCATTCAAGTAATTATGCATATATACACGCGTACTATTATGCGAAGACTCTCTTTTTCTTGAACAGTGTCAAGGAAGGGACAGGAAGGGTCAGGGCCTTGATAACTGAACAGACGGCCTGTTATTTGGCAGGTGTCCTGTCATGAGCATACAAGTCTTTTCTTGAGCCAAATCACAGGGTACTTCACGTTTAGTGACTTTCGGTCTTCTGACATGTATTGTGCGAAGGCTACAAGTTGACTTGCCAGCATTTCGTGCAGAACCGACTAGCGACTAAGAGTACGGACTCTGAAGTTAACGATCAGTATTGCTCGCATCTTCTACAAAAGGGAAACGTCGATTGATGCCATTTTAAAATTATTAGCCGTCTCTGGTGAAAAGGTTCTTTGTAAACGTTCATGCTTATCGAGACTGGTCTGGGGATGTTTGAATAACGCCGTCACCATTACCTACTTTCCCTTACCCGACTAGCCGTTCAAACCCTGTCCGGCACTCAATGTGCCAGCGCGCACATGGTTGGTGTTCAACGTGGCTCAGCTATGAGAGTCTAAACTGCAGACAGTTTAGAGGGGAAAAAAACTAACGGGGAACTAACTACGATAAGAACTGTTGTTGACACCAGATTGGAATAAACAGCCAATGTTTGCTTCTGGGTTCAGAGAGTTGATGATTGACGTTGCCTGACATTAATGTCATTTCTGGTCTGGCACACGCGGTCCCTCTCCTCGACCGTGCATAATCGGCCATTTAAGTTTGGGGGTGGGACAGTCTTAAGCAGAAATTTTACCTGCTGGTTATTGGTAGAGCATTCCCCTTCTGTGTTATGGCAAAGAATTATGTGGGCCAGACGAGTGAGCTGGGATATCACCAAAACCATGCAAACGCGGACAGGCGATGTAACTCTTACACGAGAGTCTCACTTATGAAACAAAACTACTCTAGGACATTATAAAACATTGAATCAACTCCGAAGTACGCGATTAGTATTCAGACTGTTGGAATGGTCCATCCCAAATACTCAAACTGACGAGGATTAGATCACTAACTTCAGCATGTCCTATAGGCGACTATCTTGAGTCAGTTTGAATAAGGCTCAGCAAGTGCTTCCCAGACCTCTATTTTGTTAAGCCCTGATGGTAGGGGCAATTATCTAGCGTGACTGAGAATATTAGTAATTAATCCGAAGTCTGGTTATTCCCTAAGAAATTGGAACTGACAGAGAGGTCAGTAACCGGTGATACTACCCTGGAAGACGTAAAAAGAAAAGGAACAATGAGAGAGGTCAGTAACCGGTGATACTACCCTGGTGAAAGGTAGCTTAATCAGAGACAAGAGAGAGGGATGGGAGGAAGAGGCCTGTGTAGACATGGAACTTCATAGGTTGGCTCAGAGGGGAGTTGCCGTCGGGATGGCAGAGGGAAAGAAATATATCGAATATGTGTTGTACTATTATGGCCGCAATGGTAAGCTGCACAGTACCGGTTCGAGTTTTGAGACCGTCGAGCAGGCTAGAATCAAGCTCGTGTGAGCCCGTGGCGCCAAGACCATCTCCAGAGAGCCCTGCCGGTATTAATCGGACAGTGACAGGTCGCGGTCTTCCTTTACATCAGTACAATGTGTGATCTCACGACTCCATGACAAAGCCAGCACTCGCACCGATAATTTTTCAGGCAATCTTTGGATAATAACAGGGAACCAGACTCTGAAACTAGACCCTGAAACCAGACTCAGATAGCCTGCCGAAATAAAAAAGGGCAAGAGAGTGCTCGGACTCCTCTCTTGATGGACCTCGACACCAAGTCTAATCAGCTTGCTCCGTATAGTCTTTGATACTCAACACTGTTGGCAGCAGACAGTACTCCACCCAGCTACCAGTGAGTCGGGCCTTGTGCTGCTAGCAGTAATCGAACGGTCAAATGAACAGTTTCTAATCAACAGACGAACAGCTTCCTAACCGGCAGACAATCAGTTACTTGGTCAACACTTAATCAACTTCCTAATCAGCAGTCAGTCAGTTCTCTTGATCAGTGGTCAGGCTAGCACTCAGAAGAAGCGTTCAGTTCAACGTACATTTCAACGTTCATTTCAGCCTACAGTTCAGTATTCAGTCCAACATTCAGATCCAACATTCAAATCCATCATTTAGATCTAGCATTCAGATCCAACATTTGGACCCAACATTCAGACTCAGCGTTCAGAAACAACATTTAAGAAACAACATGCAGAGAACAGCAAGCAAACAGTTTTCCGAAAATATGAAGTAATCAGTTTCTAGAACGACGAGCAGTCAGTTTTTCTAGAACAGCGAGCAATCAAGTCTTCAGAGCGGCAAACAGCCAGTCTTCTGATCAGTAGTTGAACGAGCCCTTTGATGAGCAGTTGCTAAGTCTTCTGGTCAGTAATCGCTCAGTCCCCTAATCAACATCAAGATGCAGCATTCAGGAAACAACTAGTTATCAGCGAACAGCTTTCAGCAGTCCAACGGTCAACACAGTAGCCCCTTTTCACGCCCAGATCATCTGAGAATCACCCGTCTTGAGTCGGGTGAACCAATGTAGCGGGAGATCGGCGGGAGTATGGACAGCAGCAACACAATTAGAGTCTCCTGCTCGCTGTATCAGAGCACTGCGGAGACCTGGAGGGAGAGTGCAGTTGATGAGTACAATCAGCAGACTACTATGATGATGGAAAGTGCACTGGCCCTGGTGAGAAATCATGCAAGAATAGAGTACACATACTACCTGCACGATAAGAACGGCAGATTGTGTGCCACCATAACTTCTGTGGGTACTATTGAGGGAGCAAGAAGGACTGTCGGCGGCCATCAGTGAGCGTTTAGCCTCCAAATAGGTGTTGCTCACTTTATCCGAATATTCAGCAAACAATCATCAGCAATCAGTTATTAGCGATCAGTTTCTAGCAATCAGTTTTCAGCAACCAGTTTCCAGCAGTCAGTTTGGTAACCAGTTCTCCAGAACCACCTGATCAGTTTATACTGGCAAGGGTACTCATGAGCACAGTTCAGTCTACGCCGGTCAGTGAGTCAGTACTAGCCAATCTCAATCGGATCTCATGCAAAGAGGCGTTCCATTATTAGTATATTAGTGCCATTGGTTTCAGACAGGGAGATCTGTCAATCTTCGTTGTTCAGACCAGTTTTGCTGATGGCACTATTCATGATTTGAGGCCCTACCTGAACAAGGGCAAAGAGGCTCATGAACTCTTCGACCCAGTCTGGATCTCAGCCACAGAATATCTTGAGCAGAGAGAGAGGGAGCTCGATGAGTGTGGCACTACTCTGATCCGCAGCTTTGGGCCGATGCTTTATACTGACTATCCTAGGTGTCCAGTCCCTTCTCTTCTCACAGATGGCACAAGTTGGCTGGATTTGATTGGTATGGCAAAGAGGTACATCTCCCCTGCAGTGATCAACGTTGAGGCGCTGACCGAGCCCACCGAGTATCCCTACCTCAGACGAGGAGTCTTCTCAGTGGACGGGCTACCTACTTTATGGGAGGAGTTTTGCTCCATGGTTAACTACCGTGTCATGTGTCTTGGATCGTCATGCTCAGAGCTTGCTAGCTACAGGTGGCATTTTGTCACGAAACCTCAGTCTCAGATCGTACGTGGGCGTGGGTCTCGGCACCAGAGAAGATCAGTGAAAAGAGATTGAAAGAGACTGACCAGAGGGATGAGTGAGGACTCTTGCGAGGTGCTGACCACGCTTGTTCATGTGTACTTTCTGAGACTATAATGAGTTCTCATTCTTCCCTCATTCATTTGACCTTGTCTTTACTTGAGTCAGTCGGTCTTATTCTCTGCATTATTCTTGCTGGATGATCGCCTTCGTGGATGTTTTGTCACAGTTCTCAAAATCAGATTGAAATAATTGATGCATGCATGGCACCCCATAATTTTATGATTATTATTTGCATAATTCTCTGCTATTTCGAATCAAAATAAAAGATTCCTAAGACTGCGGACCGACGAAGATCGCAATTGAAGGGTCTCGCTCGAAGCCGGACGCACACAACAGGAATTAATTTTATTTTATCTATTGCAATCACATACAAAATCCTGCGTGACAACCTGTTGGCTTTCCGGTCGCCCGAAGAGGCTTGACTGGAAAAAAATGCGACAAAAATGTCGCCGTTGCCGGGGACATGAAAAGATTTTCGTGTCCGGAACGAACCTGGGTCATCATCAACTTTGAGCCTTGATTATGACGTGAGAACTGTTGACATTTCTGTGAGCTTCATGATTATTCTATTATTTTTATTTAAAGTCCCGATTTTCTTGAGAATCACGACTGCTAACTGTGATTTATTTCTTCCTTGTGTGAGGTACTACACTAGACCGGGGAAAATGAGATTGATATTATTGACTGGAGAGAATCGAGCTTGACACCAGGTATGCCTTATTATCGCCCAACACACTGAAGGGAATTGAAAGGAAGAGAGTGAGACGGATCGAGACAAATGCTGGTCAACGGTGCTCTGAAAGAATTGTCTAAATTTGCTACAGAAGGGATATTTCCTTACAGGTATGAGGCTTGTTGGGGCTATCATTCTTGTGGCTCGACCATCTGTGTAGTGCTGACTCATTTCTTGGAGCGAAATATCTATGATATCCGCCCATATATCAAGGAAGGAGGCAGCAACGATGGTGATAATTTTAATTGGTTATGGGAGATCGTGATCCAATTTATTTATGATGAAAAGATAAATTTGATCAAGCAAAAGAGGAAAGTGAAATGGGGTATAATGCCAGTAACATACAAGACTATTCCAATCCCTCCTATACTTGACAGCTATTGTGATGGGACTAACTGGCTGCCGATAATCAACATGGTATTGACAAGAGAGAAAAGAAACAGTGGTCATGAGAGATGAAGAGGTTTCAGCAGAAGTAATCAGACAAAGAAGGTTCGGGTCCAAGTCAAAAGAAGATTGAAGTTTTCCTAAGGTCACTGAATACTCTAAGCAAGAGAGAGGCATTTCCATACGAAGTTGTCAGGTATGAGATGGTCGAGAGCGGATGGGAGCAGGAACGATTATATGTACTGACATTCTATTTCACGGACCTGGATGTGTATGACGTAAGAATTTATGTCCCAAAAGAAAGAAGTGCAGACGCAGTATATGGGAGATGTTGGGGATTTGCTAGAGATGGTAGTACTGAGAGAGAAAAAGAGGCTTGAGAGAGAGAACAAATGCTTTACTGGATCTACTCGATTTACTGCCTTCAAAGGATTTCCAACTCCTCCCTTACCTGATACAAATTTATCGAAAGATGATTGGTTTGCGGTGATTGAGTTTGCCCAGAAAGTGATAAGAGGTCAAAGAGCCTGATGAGTCGACGTTATGTACTCTTGAAAGAGAGGTCTAAGCTTAGACTGATAAGAGGTCATGAAGGGTTGAGTAAGGCTAAGTCAGACAAGTTGTTGGACTCTCTTAATTCTATAACATGTAAGGCCATAATTCCTTATGAAACCGTGAGGTATGAAGCCATAAAGAGATCAGGACAAAAACAAGACAGTCTGTATGTTTTTACATGTTATTTTATTAATCTTGATGAATATGATATTGGAATTTATGTGCCAGAGCAAAGATTTGATGAAAACTGAAAAGGGGCGTGCTGGCAACGAGCCTCAGATCTTGCGCATGATGAGAAAGGAAGATTAGAGCGGGAAGGAAGGAACTTCTCCTTTAGTACCTATGTCAGACCTTTTGTTGGGATACCATCTCCACCTGTTAAGGGACTCACATTCTCAAGAGATAACTGATATGCTATGATAAAGTTTGCATGGAAAGTGAAGAGAGCCCAAAAAAAATACTCTCAGTAGCTAGGATAACTACTGTGAGGGGCAGACTTTATGAATCGATAGGGCAAGATAATCCCTTTATCATCTTGAGACATGAGATTTGCGGGGAAGGACATATAGTATTTCATATCCCGGTAGTTAAGTTCCTGAACTCTGACAGTCTGGATGCGAGGGTTTATTCCTCCAACAGCCTGGAGAAGGAAGTTGATTACTTGGAAGGGAACTTACGTCAGTCTTGAGCGGACAAAAAAATGGTTGGAGAGATTGAAAAGGAAAGTAACATGGGGAGTGGGAGTAAGGGATTTTGAAAGACTTTCAGAATTCTCACTTACTACAGGATTTGAAGACAGAAGAGATTGGATGGCTCTGTTGGAAGCCATTGCCGAGATTGGTAGAGCAAGAGAAAAACACACCGCTGTGATGATAAAATCCTTACTTCTGAATACCTTTGAACACAGATTCGAGATCACTGATTATGTCCAACCTGAGATCTACCTTTCAGATGTTGCTTATGATGGTTAGCAATGMCCAGTTTGATTGAACAACTGACACTAGGAGTTGTGTTGGAAGGTAGAGTAGTCAAGGTAGAAGGGACTCTTCGGATCTCTGACAAAAATCTTTCTACCCTGGATGAGCTTGAGTTTTTGCAACCTTTCTTAGATCGCATGAGAGATTCTGCCTTGAGAATTACCACTGACCAGACTGGGATAAACTATCTGTTAAAGGTGGTGAAAGTGGGAACTACTGAAAGAGTGTCATACCACACTTTTCAGGAACGGGTCTCTCTTGCAAGAAGGATCAACAGCGGGCTGTAAATGATGCAATTTGATTATGAGATTATAAACCTGACTCGATATTTTATGATCCGGGGTACAATAAAGGGGTATGACAGAAGACTGAGAAGGGATGATGAGAAATAATTGATTGAAGATTACATTGGAAGGCTGAGAAGGATTGCGCTGCCCTTGATCACTACCCAGTCAATTATAGCTCATACCCGATATGTACAGAATTCTCAGGGGGTAGAGCAAACAAGAGAAGAGAGGATCGAGCCTGTATCTCTTGCGAGAAGAGTGAGAGATTGAAGGGCAGAGAAAAAACGGACAAGAGTTACAGAAAGAGAAGTGGGTACTTGGGAAAAAGTCTATGGTCAAGATGGCTTGGCGAGCAAGACCAAGTACATCAGCAGGGACCAATGAAGAGGCCCTGGTAGGTGTTATACGGGAACTGGTCGAGAGAGATACAGATGAGAGAATTCCCTGCTTCAGAGGGCCTCAAGTTAATGACTTCCTGGACGAGTATGAGTTATTTGGGCTCAGTTATGGCTAAACAGATAAACAACGGCTTAAGCACCTTCTACCTTATTGTGATACTGACTCAAGATTGGCAGTTCAAGAGCTACTACTTGGGAAGAAAGCAAGGAGAGACTGAAAAAGGAATTTGAGAAAGATTCAGTTCCAACCACAAGTAAGGACTTACTTAACATCAGAAGAGCTAAATACGACACTTTCAATGTTTTTCTTCAGACCTTCATCCGAACAGCAAGAATAATTTCATATTTGGGCGAAGCTCAAAGATGAAATATATTTTTGACAAATTTTACTGACACTGAAAGGCAAGCAGTTCTTAATCAAGCTCAACACTATCCTCTTAGATGGGATGAAATGGTTGCAATCATAAGAACTTTACCTACTGTCTCCCATAAGAAATGGTCACTGGATCAAATTAGTACTTTGGCCAAGGACTGAGAGACTGAGAATGGAATGAATAGAGGAACCAATCTGACTGCTGAGAATATTCTTCAAAAACAGATGGCTAACTTTATGCTCGCAAGGCCTGCAACGCATACTGTGGATGACAGGGGAAAGAAGAAGGTCGAAAGTGAAGAGGATGACGACGATGATGATGGCAATGAGGGCTATGGTAAGAAAGGGGATTCTTCCAGATCCAAAAAGAATGGAAAGAATGGTGATGGAGGAAACAGAGAGAGAAGAAAATATGATGAGCGTCCTAAGAGGAGTTTTACTTGCTACTATTGTGGCGAAAGTGGACATACTACCACGTACTGCGAGCCACTTGAGGAGGATGTAAGAAGTGGGGTGGCAAAGAAAGATGCAACGGGCCACGTCTGTGATAGCTCATGGAATAAGTTGGACCCCAGACAGCTGAATCATGGTATAAGGGTCGTCTGCTCTTTGTACTAGTTCATTACGCAAGTCTCCAGTGAGGAAATAAACATTCACATTAGCCTTTCTCTTCTTCTTAATCTTCATCTTTTCATCATGTTTAAGAGCAWGGAGTCTCATACCTCSCGGATRTCTCTGCASTCCTTAACACTGACARAGTGWGRGCCTAGTGAGRCATCAACGAGYGAGTCTYCATTGGGAGGGAACCCTACTTTTCAGRATCCTTCTGGAATAGTAGAGTCCTCTTYCAATGGAAAGACTCATCTCCTGGCTAACATGATGKCATTCCATGGTGATTTACCTCCCGAACTTATCATGGAACCTAGTGTCAGSATTGGTGAAGTAAGGAACCACCAARCCCGTATGACACCTCAAATRATAGAARAAAAGAAAAGAAAGAAGGTTGAGRAATCACTTATCGACATCCTTGATGAYMCTGAGCCGGAGCGTTCACAGGAAAARAATGAACARWGGAGAAAGAGGAAATTTGTTCTCAAGAGTGATTTGGATGATGGGACAGTGATTTCTGATGTAATTGCTAAGATGCTGGAAGAAACGGAAGTGACACTGTCTTTCAAGGAAGCAATGACACTAGCACCCAAATTGAGAGAAAAATTGAAAAGGTTAATTGAGAAGAATTGAACAGGTTAATTGAGAAGAAGAAAATGAAACTTAATTATTTGGGGTCAGTATTTCCCAACCAAATGAATAGATCACTACCAGGTCGCAAGATGAGATTTGCAACCATGGGTTGTGGGCATCTTACAATTCGCAGTAATTCAGTGAAGATTTTAGCCCTCGTAGATTCTTGGGCAGAGATCATACTTCTTTCACGAAGAACGATGGAAGCTCGTAATTTATCAATTGACAGACCTGCACAAAATGTACTGAGTAATATTGCAGGAGAGTGTTCGTGGCAGGATTCATTGATAATTTGCCTATCAGGGATGCGACAATGACTGTGGAGTTTCTGAGTTTTGTAGTACCTGATCTGGATCATGACTGTATCTTGGGAACTCCATTCTTGCATAGGATGGAGGCGGTCCAATTTTTCAGTCATGAGGGGTCATCCTGGATTAGTCTACAGGATCCAGAGACTGTTCAGGAGCAAACCTTTATATTCGGTACGAAAAATTATTTTAAGCATCAACTGTCTGCTAACTCGATCAGGAGAGAGGAATCTGCTAAAAGGGTTAGGAGACTAAGGGAGGAAAGAAACGAGAAACCTAAAAAGAGATTTCAGTGGAAATCAATAAAGTCTCGAAGATAATGAGAGCCCTTGGTAAACTCGAGGATGAGGACGGGCAAATTGGAGGCTTCAAGAAAGCTGTGGAGACTGCTAAGGGAGGGAAGATGGAATTGAGATTTGCATCGACTCACCCTTTTTTAGGAAAATAGTCACTGGATCGAAAAGAAAATACAAACCCAAAGGGGTAAAGAAAAACCCAGTGACAGTCTTAATAGAGAAGGATTATGATGAAGCATTGGAAAAAGAGAGACAAATTATAAGAGTATTGAGGGAATTAGCAAAACTGGAGAATAGGGTCACCAGAGAAAGGTTTGACACAATGAAGATAGGCTCGGATCAGTTTATCCTGCCTAAAGAGAAAGAATATATCTTCAGGATGTGTCATGAGTTTTCTAGTGCCTTCTCCTTTAATGATGAGGAGAGGGGGCGATTGGACGTGGACATGATCAAGATGGCCAAAATTTGGACAGTTGACCATGTTCCATGGAATGATAGACCAACCAAGTATGCTTTGAAGGAAGAAGCAGAGGTTGTAAAGTACCTTGATAAAAAGATTGCATCTAATGTTGCTGAACCCGCTGATGAACCGTATGCTAACCACTGGTTTTGTTTCTGGAAACCAAGGGGCGGGCTAAGATGGATACAAAATCTTCAGAAGCTCAATTCTGTGAAGGTACGTGATGCAGGTAGTCTTCCCAATGGTGATCTCCTCGTTGGATCCTTTGCTGGTCGATGCATTTATTCTCTAGTTGACCTGTATTCTGGCTATGAACAGTTCCCTATTGATCCCACTAGCCGGCCAATGACTGTCATGCACACGCCAAGGGGGCTTGTTCAGATGTGCGTGGTACCTCAGGGCTGGACTAACGGAGTGGCAGTAGTTCAAAGGGATATGATCAAAGTCATGCAGGATATTTCTCCTGAAATAACCAGTCCGTACATCGATGATAATCCTGTAAAAGGACCCTTGGTAAGAGATGAGACTTTTGTCGCAAGGGGAGTCAGAAAGTTTGTCTGGGAACATGATGAAGGAGTAAAGATGGTCCTAGAAAGACTTCGAAAGTATAATCTGACTGCCAGTGGGCCAAAGTCCCTTCTTTTCCAACCAGAAGTGATAATCTTGGGCTTCCGATGCTTCTCCAAGGGTAGGAGCCCAGATCCCAAGAAGATAGTCAAGATCTTGAACTGGCCTCTGCCTCTCAAAAGAGTGACGGATATCAGAAGCTTCTTGGGAGTCTGTGGATTCTGGAGGATTTTTATTCCTCATTTTGCCGCCCTTGCAGAACCTCTGAGAGAAATGGTAAGACAAGGGGCTAACTTAGCATGGAATGATAAAAGACAGGCTGCAGCAGAAATGGAGGACCATATTATGATGATGAGGAGACAAGACTTTTCATCATTGAGGCTGATGTAGGACCAGTTGTTCTAGGTGGAGTGTACATATTCAGAAAGACGAAAATGAGAGAGAAAGACCCCTAAAATTTGAAAGCAGAACCCTCAATTCTACTGAAACAGGCTACACCCAATTCAAGAAAGAGCTACTGTCAATCATCCATAGCCTCCGGTGCTTCAGGCACTACGTCTTGGGGAGGAGATTCATCCTGAGGACTCATGCATCTGCTGTGATAGGTGCCATTAAAAAGCACCAACAGGTAGATCTCACGGTCAACAAATGGATCGCCTTCATCTGGACATATGATTTTAAGTTGGAAAAGATCCCCACTGAGAAGAACAGAGCAGATGGCCTAAGCCGGATTGAGTGGCGAGAAGAAGAAGAAAATGTAAATGGAACAATTGAAGAATCTGCCTATGTTGATAATTTTCTTAATGAAAAAGATGATGAGGATTATGAGGCACCATGCTCCTAAAAGTGGACTCTGTGGCCGGAAGAGAGAGATAGTTGGGGAGAAATCCCAAGTGCATACGTTTACGAATCGATTCTTGGGAAAGAGGAAGAAAATGAACCGAACGATTGGTATGCCACAGCTAATGCAGCAGCAGTGGCTGCTCATGAGGTTGGGGAAAGTTCAGGTTCAAAGGAAGAAGGAGAGAGTGAAAAGAAGGAAGAAGATATATTTTTCTTCTTTGAGGAATATGATGAAAATTATCAAGAAATTGACAGGAAGATAGAAAGGGAGCAACTAAAAGAATATTATTGTAAAGATTTAAGGAAGAAATTCAGATTAAAAAGAGGACATCTCTTTGTGGATGGTAAAGGAGGCCTACCTCCACTAAGAGTCGTCTGTGGTAAAGAGAGGCAGTTAGAAATAATCGTTGCTCTGCATGAGGGGGTTGCCGGTGGTCACAGGACTGCTGAGGCAACCTATTCCAAGACTGTCAAACTCTACTTCTGGCCTGACACGAGAGACGTGATTTTCAGATACTGTAAACCATGTGTCTTATGTAAAAAGAGGTCTACCACAAGAATGATTGAGCCACTATTCCCCACAATCCTAGTAGAGCTAGGCCATAGAGTTCACCTGGATCTCATCACTATGCCTCCAGGCAAGGGTGGGATGAGATACATACTAAACATGAGAGAGAATTTCTCTGCATACGTTGAGGCAAAAACTCTGAAAAGGAAGAGAGCCGACCGAGTGGCTGATTGGATAGAGGAAGTCTACCTCAGGTATCCTTTTATCAGAGCATTTGTCCCAGACAGAGAATCAGAGTTCAGAAATGAAATTGTCAGAAGAACCACACTCAGATTAGGTATCAGAATTCGGTATGTGACTACTTACCATCCTCAAGCGAATGCACCTGTTGAAAGAGGCCACAAAACTCTGAAAGATTCATTGGCCAAGTGGTGTGAAGGGAAACTCAGCAACTGGCCAAAGGTGTTAAGAGTTGTTGTATATGCTGATAATATCACAGTCAAGAGAACTACTAGTTATGCACCTTTTACACTGTGGTATGGCCGTTATGCTACGCTACCAATTGAGAGTACTGTCAAGACATGGTCAAGTCAAGAGAGTGACAAGGGTTATTCTATTTCAGAACTCCTCCAGATCAGAGTGAGGCAAATATCTGAAGCCGATCAGGCAATGATGGATGCAGCAGAGAGAACGACATCCAGCAGATTATCGGATCAAGAAAGATGGAACAAGAAAAGGTATATAAGAAAAGAGAAATTGAAGATTGAAGATGTTCTTATGTTTCACAGTTCTCTTGAGACACAATGGACTAAAAGATTGGAGCCTAGATGGCTTGGTCCTTACAGAATCACAGGAGAGGCAGAAGGCAAGGTTTATGAGATCTCATAAATGGACGGATCCAGAGTTCACGACATGGTATCAGGGTCAAGACTTCGTAAGTTCATCTTCAGAGACCCTGACTTGATCCCTACAATGACCCCACAGAGGGGAAAGAGATGTCAACCATCCAAGTAAGAGAACGGTCATAGAGGACCGAGAAAGAATACAGTAAGACACAAAGACAGTGAGGCTCGGTTATCAGCAGACAATGATCATTCTTGCATAGTCAATCCAGCATTTCAGTTTCAGTATTTCAGTTTCAGTACTCCAATTTCAGCATCTCAGTTTCAATATTCCAATTTTCAGCAAGTCATTTCGTTATCTATCTCAGCAAGCAACTAAGTTAATGAGACTGTATCTTTGATGTGCGCCGCAGTCGTTCCATGAGTGTCAAACCCTGAGAGTGGGGAGTAACTGTGAGTACAGTTCCGAGAGCATTGACACAGTGTCAACATCTGGGAAACTCATGGCTGTGGCACATCAAGTGATATAAGCAGTATTATTCTTATCACAAAGAGAAAGCACGATAGGCATAAAGAAGTTGTCTGATTGAAAGCTATCAGCAGAAGGGCTTCGTGTCTTTCACTAAGTTGTTCATCCAAGAGATTCAGATGAAGGCAGGCATAAAGAAGTTCAACTTTACTTGACTGAGAGTGGTCAGTAGAGGAGCTTTGTGCTTCTTGGCTAAGGCCCTGCCTTTGCTCAGATGAGGGAAGGGACCTCTCTGAGATCAGTATTTCAATATTTCTTTGAGACTGACGGGACGTCTCTTGGAAACGAAATCCCAGTTGAGGGAAGGGACCTCTCTGGGGCTAGCACTAAGTCTTTGCTTGAGGCTGAAGGGAGGTCTCTTGCGAACCCTTAGTGTTGGCTAGCATGTTATTGTTCAGTACCTCTTGAGACTGAAGGGAGGTCTCCTGAGAAATATTTGTTCTGTTATGGGGCGTGGGCAGTCTGCTTGTGGGTCATGATATGCTTGCTTGATTATCTGTGCCTCGGGGTTTTCTTCTCTAACCTAAGGGTGCGTTGATTGCCGAGGCTAGCCAGAGCCTTACCGCAATACGTTGCAATCTGGTGGGGTCAGCAGGTCCCCGACGCGAGTGTCGAATTCCGTAGTCGGTTGAGGCTAAGACTCTGGGAGTCTGGCCTATGAGGTCGAAAGGGGTCAGCTGGAACCCTACCGCAGTCAGAGGATGCAATCCAGTGAGGTTAGCCAGAGCCTGAAACTGTGGTTAGATCGGGTCCCACGTTCAAAAGTCTGGGCGGGGTAGCCAGCGCCCTTGGCCAAAAACTAGTAGGTGAGCCGGTCCCTGACCGCACTGGTCAAATCCGGATTCGAGACAGTCAGACTGACGGGACGTCTACTGTCACAGGGTGACCAGACCCGCAATAGTCTGGGTGTCCTGGCGAGAGTGCCAAAAGGCTATCATACTCGAGTAGTGAGTATGATTGGTCCTGACCTGGAGGCAGGTCAAAGGGGCTGTCAAGACAAATGGTCTGACTAGTCCTGGCCTGAGGCAGGCCGAATGAGGTATGTCAGACTGATGGGACGTTTGGCATTCTTGGCCAGTGGTGGGCCGAAATCAAGGCAATCAATAAATCCTGGGTAAGAAGAGTTGTTATGTATTAATTATTATTTATTATTTTATTTATAGGTTTTATTTTAGTCTGTTTATGCTCAACTGCTGGTTGTCAGAGGGTCTGCTTGTTGGGGCATGGTTGTTGTCTGTGGGACTGTCTGGTTTTGCAGATATGCAAATACTTATCTGAAGKTCCCAGACCAGAGAAAAGAAAAGGGTTTGGTATCCCCTCCCTTTTGTCTGAGAAGTTAAGGAGACGCCTCACTCAGGCCAGAGAAAGAAAACAAGGGTTTGGTATCTCCGTCAAGTGAGGAACTGAGAAGATGTCTTTTAGACCAAAGAACAGAAAAGAGGGTTTAGTATACCCTACTCCGAGCATAGCAGACAGAGTGAGTACCCTCGTTACTGGGGTCATCCTTGGCATAGATGCCTGATCAAGAGCTGAGGTAACCTCCATGTGAAAAGGTCAACAGTTGAGCAAGTCAAACAACCARACAAAATCCTTCTTAAAATTTTATTTGGTGGCCGACAATCGGCCTGGTTCTCGAGGAACCTGCGTCCCTGGCTTAAGGAAGCCAAACTCTCAGGCCTGGGACGCTATGGAGTGGACAGTGAACTGAAAATTTTGTAAGTCGAAATCAKACTCAAAAGGCTTTAAAGAAATCACGCTTATATAAGACRTAAAAGACAGCCATGAGCTCGAGTTGGAAGAGGAAAAGAAGAAGGAAGATGCTGAGGAGAATGCAGTGACTGGGATGATGAGGTGATGTGACGGCACAGGGGACAGAAGGAGGTGGAGCTGGCACTATGGCCTTGCTTACGGCGGGAGTGGAAGGAGCTCTAGGGATGTAAGGAGGTGAAGAGGCGCTAGGTGCGCCGTAGCGCGCGTCAATTTTTTTTCGGAGGAACTTCATCCTATCTGGAGATGGATTCCTCTCGTACCACCCTGCTGGCGAGTAGCGGGGCTATGGCCTTGGGCGGCCGTAGCCTCGTGGCTCCTCCTCTTCCTCCTCCTCTGAACTATAATCTTGTCATGCCCTGGCCAGCGGCTCCTCTTTAGCCTTCCCTCCTCTTCCTCCCCTTCCTCTACCCTGTCCACGACGTGCTTCAGGCATGACGAAAGGTGAGAGAACAATTAAGATAGGGACAGGATACAGGGAAATAGTGCAAAAAGTTATAGTCAAAAAGGAGTGATTGGGATGCACACTAAGAGCAAAGAAAACGAGCTGAGAAAAGAAAGTTTAGCGCCAAAAAGAAGAACGCAAACGCTAAGAGAAGAGGTTAGCGCAGAGAAAGAGACCTAGCACAAAGAGAGATGGCTAGCGCGGAGAGAGGGGACGAACACTTGGGGAGAAGATGTAACGCAGAGAAGGAAGGTGAGCGCAAAGAAGGAAGAAGTGCTCAAAAAAGTACGAGCTCTATGAGAAAGGTGAAGAATCCGCTGGCGCAAAAATGGTAGTGCGAAAATCGCCTCAAGTCACAATGGAAATGAGCGAGAGCAATATTAGGTTGCGCTGTTTTATACCGAAATTTCTCGTTTCGACCCAGCGGGGACGCTGGGTGGGGGGTTGGTATTATGTCGGAGGGCACGGTGTCCCGGCCCTCCTGTGTACCAAGTCTCTGTATAGTACCAGTTTCCTGCTCTGGTGCCTGGTTCGTTTCTCGGCGTGGATAGGTCCTGGTGGCGTAGCCCTCAGCAAAAGGGGTGCGCCACGGGACTTCCATTGGTCCACGCAGGCTCGGAGCCCTGCTGTACGGCAGAGCACAACCGGCCTGTGGCCGTGGTAGTCGTCGGGTTCGCCCTGGGACGCGAAAGTAGAGAGATAGGCGCTGTCTTTTCTATATTGCACCGAGCACCCCTCTACAGGGTTATGGGTCAAATGCATGACACTGACAGCAGTCAGAGAAACAGAAGGCTAAAGCAAAAAGCAGCAAGAAAAGAAAAATGGAAAAGAAAACAGGGGTCTAACTTTAACGCAGTCGGACTACTAGCTTC
>BFEA01000010.1:7238016-7256516 GCA_003427395.1 Chara braunii | reverse complement strand
AAGTCTTTTCTTGAGCCAAATCACAGGGTACTTCACGTTTAGTGACTTTCGGTCTTCTGACATGTATTGTGCGAAGGCTACAAGTTGACTTGCCAGCATTTCGTGCAGAACCGACTAGCGACTAAGAGTACGGACTCTGAAGTTAACGATTAGTATTGCTCGCATCTTCTACAAAAGGGAAACGTCGATTGATGCCATTTTAAAATTATTAGCCGTCTCTGGTGAAAAGGTTCTTTGTAAACGTTCATGCTTACCGAGACTGGTCTGGGGATGTTTGAATAACGCCGTCACCATTACCTACTTTCCCTTACCCGACTAGCCGTTCAAACCCTGTCCGACACTCAATGTGCCAGCGCGCACATGGTTGGTGTTCAACGTAAAAACTAACGGGGAACTAACTACGATAAGAACTGTTGTTGACACCAGATTGGAATAAACAGCGAATGTTTGCTTCTGGGTTCAGAGAGTTTATGATTGACGTTGCCTGACATTAATGTCATTTCTGGTCTCGCACACGCGGTCCCTCCCCTCGACTGTGCATAATCGGCCATTTAAGTTTGGGGGTGGGACAGTCTTAAGCAGAAATTTTACCTGCTGGTTATTGGTAGAGCATTCCCCTTCTGTGTTATGGCAAAGAATTATGTGGGCCAGACGAGTGAGTTGGGATATCACCAAAACCATGCAAACGTGGACGGGCGATGTAACTCTTACACGAGAGTCTCACTTATGAAACAAAACTACTCTAGGACATTATAAAACATTGAATCAACTGTTGAGTACGCGATTAGTATTCAGACTGTTGGAATGGTCCATCCCAAATACTCAAACTGATGAGGATTAGATCACTAACTTCAACATGTCCTATAGGCGACTATCGTGAGTCAGTTTGAATAAGGCTCAGCAAGTGCTTCCCAGACCTCTATTTTGTTAAGCCCTGATGGTAGGGGCAATTATCTAGCGTGACTGAGAATATTAGTAATTAATCCGAAGTCTGGTTATTCCCTAAGAAATTGGAACTGACAGAGAGGTCAGTAACCGGTGATACTACCCTGGAAGACGTAAAAAGAAAAGGAACAATGAGAGAGGTCAGTAACCGGTGATACTACCCTGGTGAAAGGTAGCTTAATCAGAGACAAGAGAGAGGGATGGGAGGAAGAGGCCTGTGTAGACATGGAACTTCATAGGTTGGCTCAGAGGGGAGTTGCCGTCGGGATGGCAGAGGGAAAGAAATATATCGAATATGTGTTGTACTATTATGGCCGCAATGGTAAGCTGCACAGTACCGGTTCGAGTTTTGAGACCGTCGAGCAGGCTAGAATCAAGCTCGTGTGAGCCCGTGGCGCCAAGACCATCTCCAGAGAGCCCTGCCGGTATTAATCGGACAGTGACAGGTCGCGGTCTTCCTTTACATCAGTACGATGTGTGATCTCACGACTCCATGACAAAGCCAGCACTCGCACCGATAATTTTCAGGCAACCAGACTCTGAAACTAGACCCTGAAACCAGGCTCAGATAACCTGCTGAAATCAAAAAGGGCAAGAGAGTGCTCGGACTCCTCTCTTGATGGACCTCGACACCAAGTCTAATCAGCTTGCTCCGTATAGTCTTTGATACTCAACACTGTTGGCAGCAGACAGTACTCCACCCAGCTACCAGTGAGTCGGGCCTTGTGCTGCTAGCAGTAATCGAACGGTCAAATGAACAGTTTCTAATCAACAGACGAACAGCTTCCTAACCGGCAGACAATCAGTTACTTGGTCAACACTTAATCAACTTCCTAATCAGCAGTCAGTCAGTTCTCTTGATCAGTGGTCAGGCTAGCACTCAGAAGAAGCGTTCAGTTCAACGTACATTTCAACGTTCATTTCAGCCTACAGTTCAGTATTCAGTCCAACATTCAGATCCAACATTCAAATCCATCATTTAGATCCAACATTCAGATCCAACATTCGGACCCAACATTCAGACTCAGCGTTCGGAAACAACATTTAAGAAACAACATGCAGAGAACAGCAAGCAAACAGTTTTCCGAAAATATTAAGTAATCAGTTTCTAGAACGACGAGCAGACAATTTTTCTAGAATAGAGAGCAATCAAGTGTTCAGAGCGGCAAACAGTCAGTCTTCTAATCAGTAGTTGAACGAGCCCTCTGATGAGCAGTTGCTAAGTCTTCTGGTCAGTAATCGCTCAGTCCCCTAATCAACATCAAGATGCAGCATTCAGAAAACAACAACTAGTTATCAGGAAACAACTTTCAGCAGTCCAACGGTCAACACAGTAGCCCCTTTTCACGCCCAGATCATCTGAGAATCACCTGTCTTGAGTCGGATGAACCAATGTAGCGGGAGATCGGCGAGAGTATGGACAGCGGCAACACAATTAGAATCTCCTGCTCGCTATATCAGAGCACTGCGGAGACCTGGAGGGAGAGTGCAGTTGATGAGTACAATCAGCAGACTACTATGATGATGGAAAGTGCACTGGCCCTGGTGAGAAATCATGCAAGAATAGAGTACACATACTACCTGCGCGATAAGAACGGCGGATTGTGTGCCACCATAACTTCTGTGGGTACTATTGAGGGAGCAAGAAGGACTGTCAGCGGCCATCAGTGAGCGTTTAGCCTCCAAATAGGTGTTGCTCACTTTATCCGAATATTCAGCAAACAATCATCAACAATCAGTTATTAGCGATCAGTTTCTAGCAATCAGTTTTCAGCAACCAGTTTCCAGCARTCAGTTTGGTAACCAGTTCTCCAGAACCACCTGATCAGTTTATACTGGCAAGGGTACTCATGAGCACAGTTCAGTCTACGCCGGTCAGTGAGTCAGTACTAGCCAATCTCAATCGGATCTCATGCAAAGAGGCGTTCCATTATTAGTATATTAGTGCCATTGGTTTCAGACAGGGASATCTGTCAATCTTCGTTGTYCAGACCAGTTTTGCTGATGGCACTATTCATGATCTGAGGCCCTACCTGAACAAGGGCAAAGAGGCTCATGAACTCTTCGACCCAGTCTGGATCTCAGCCACAGAATATCTTGAGCAGAGAGAGAGGGAGCTCGATGAGTGTGGYACWACTCTGATCCGCAGCTTTRGGCCGATGCTTTATACTGACTATCCTAGGYGTCCWGTCCCTTCTCTTCTCACAGATGGCACAAGTTGGTTGGATTTGATTGGTATGGCAAAGAGGTACATCTCCCCTGCAGTGATCAACGTTGAGGCGCTGACCGAGCCCACCGAGTATCCCTACCTCAGACGAGGAGTCTTCTCAGTGGACGGACTGCCTACTTTATGGGAGGAGTTTTGCTCCATGGTTAACTACCGTGTCATGTGTCTTGGATGGTCATGCTCAGAGCTTGCTGGCTACAGGTGGCATTTTGCCACGAAACCTCAGTCTCAGATCGTACGTGGGCGTGGGTCTCGGCACCAGAGAAGATCAGTGAAAAGAGATTGAAAGAGACTGACCAGAGGGATGAGTGAGGACTCTTGCGAGGTGCTGACCACGCTTGTTCATGTGTACTTTCTGAGACTATTACGAATTCTCATTCTTCCCTTATTCATTTGACCTTGTCTTTGCTTGAGTCAGTCGGTATGATCGCCTTCGTGGATGTTTTGTCACAATTCTCCAAATCAGATTGACATAATTGATGCATGCATAGCACCCCATAATTTTATGATTATTATTTGCATAATTCTCTGCTGTTCCGAATCAAAATAAAAGATTCCTAAGACCGGGGACCGGCGAAGATCGCAATTGAAGGGTCTCGCTCGAAGCCGGACGCACACAACAGGAAGGGATTTGCATTATTTAATTTTATTTTATCTATTGCAATCAAATACAAAATCCTGCGTGACAGCCTGTTGGCTTTCCGGTTCCCGAAGAGGCTTGACTGGAAAAAAGTGCGACAGCGGGCCGCATGCCAACTATATTTTGGAAAGCGACGGACGAGATAGGGTGATCGCAACCACTCGACTGGAAACGGCCGGGAGAAGGATTAACCGTGACACCATTATGGAGGAGGTCGTCGGAAGCTCCGAACCCCAGGCAGAGCCTGAGGGCGAGGAACCGGAAAAGGTCTATGGGAAGCCTAGGGAAGAGGAGTCTGCGGACAAGGCTACCGCCACGAAGAAGAAGTTTCGGTATCAAATCCTGATCTTAACGTTGCCTGAGCTCGACGACACCATTAGCAAGTTACTAGGAACCATGGTGTCGGTGTCTTTTCAGACCATGCTGCAGGCTAGCCTTAGGTTGCTCAAAGGGCTCAGACAACTTTTGACTCGGAGGCGAGTAGAAATAGGCGACAACCCCGAGTTACCAGAAGGGGAGAGGGAGGAGGAAGCTCCGCAAGAAGTGGCTAACCTTCAGAGGAGTCACGGGGACTTGGAGGATCTCGAAAAGGCCTTTGCAGACATTCGTTTGAGCTTGCCCGACCGAGAGGGTGGCGAAGTCATGAGATCACCACCCGGGACGAAGCTTAGCTTTCATGCGCTGCCCGTAGGGAAACTGAAAATCCAGATCGAGAGTCATCATACCGACGCATTCGTAGACGGGGGAGCAGAAATCACTCTCATAAGAAGAGATTTCGCAACGATCACAGGATGTACGGTAAACAAGGAAGTAACAGGGAACATCCGGGGAGTTGGCGGGGAAATCCCGTTCGCTGGGTATGTCACGAAGTGTGCTGTAAAGGCAGGGGTCAGGGAATCGATCTGGTCGTTTCAGCGGATGACCGTTATGGAGGAGATAGACCACGACATAATCCTCGGGAGACCGTGGTGCGCGAACGTGGAGATGATAGGCATGCACTTGCACGATGGCTCATACATGGTAGACATAGAGGACCCTGTGACCGGCCGGGGAGAGCTCCTCCGACTCCTTGGAACGGGAGGAGACCCCCCAAAGGGGAAATTGGCAACTTGGTCGCCGTCGTTCGAGGATAGCACGCGAAAAGGGGCTTTCACACGGATGGAGGGTATGAGAGAAAGGGTATAAATCATGATTGAGGAAGCATTCAACAAGAAGGAGTGGATCAAGATGGGCTTGCCCCAGAACAAGAGGAGGCAGGAGGACGAAGTCCTAGGAGTTATGGTAGCGGAAAAGGAGTCAGAGGTCGAACTTGGTGCTAGCTTGCCCAAACGGAAAGAAGTACGCATAAACGTGCCAGAAATCGCACTCAAGATCCCCGATCTATTACAACTCATCAAGGCCCTCAGATACCACAAGGTAGGGGTGGATTCGGCAGCCTTGGCCAAGTTCGAAAGAGAGGTGCAAAAGGGATATTGCCTGAATGGGAAACTAGTTAGTATTCAACCACGAGTCATAGAGGCGACGGGGGCAATTCCGACTCTTCATTTTTTAGGAGAAAGATCCCGGAAGGAAGTGTTTGAAAGTACAAGCCGGTAGGGAAGAAAGCAAAACCGGTCTCGATCATGCTAGAGACATCAAAGGAAGAGGCTATGGAGAAGGAGGAAGAGGCCCTTCGAATGATCCGAGAAAGAAGGGCGACGGAGGGACATCGGATACCAGATGAGGTAGCTGACACAATGAAGATAGGGATAGACGGGTTCTTAACGGAAGAAGAAAACCGCCTGATCAAAAGGACCTGCCAGGAGTTTCACCTGACATTTGCCCTTAGTGATCACCAGAAGGGACGACTAGATGCGAAGATGATCCCTCCGGTCAGAATCCACACGGTAGAACATGAGTGCTGGAATGACAAGGGGCCATCCTATGAATTTGGGATAGAAGGAGAAGTAACAGACCTCCTCCGAGGAAAGTTGGACTTCTTCCTTGCGGAGCCCACGGCATCGCCATACGCAAATCGGTGGTTCGTCTTTCGGAAGCCTAACAAGACACTAAGGTGGATTCAGGACCTGCAGAAGTTGAATGCGGTAACCATCCGGGATGCTGGCTCGCTACCTCAGGCTGACTTATTAGCAGAATCACACGCCGGTCGGAGCATTTACTCCCTGATTGATTTGTACTCAGGGTACGACAAGCTTCCGTTGGATGTTCGGGACAGGCCATACACCGCTATGCACACCCCCGTAGGCCAACTACAGATGCAAGTGACCCCTATGGGATTCACAAACGCGGTGGCTGAAGCGCAACGCAGGATGCTCGCCGTGGCCGGGGACATGTTCCCAGAAAAATGTGAGCCTTACATCGATGACAATATGATCAAAGGCGCGTAGGAGAAGGACGAGACGGAAGTCCAGCCAGGGATCCGACGTTTTGTGTGGGACCACCTGCAGGACATTAAGGACTTACTCCGCCGGTTCCTAGTATACAACATTACGGCTAGTGAACCGAAGAGTATCCTAGCAGTACCGAAGTTTACTATACTACGATTTCGTTGCGGTGCTTACGGCAAGAAGACGGATCCGGCAAAAAACGACAAGATATCAAAGTGGCCGACACCGCTGCGCACGACGACGGAGGTAAGGGCATTCCTAGGCGTAGTCGGCTTTTGGAGGATCTTCATTAAGGACTTTGCCAAAATTGTTGAGCCTATCCGGGCTATGATCAGGGAAGAAGGAACCATGGATTGGACGGAGGAGCGAGAAGGAGCTGTCCAAAGGCTCAAGGACATATTGACATCTGAGACAGTCGCCCTGTCCGCGCCTTGTCTTAATGACGAAGTGGGACGACCCTTCATCCTAGAGACAGATGGAGGACCTTTGGCCGTAGGAGGTGTGTTGATTCAAAGGGATGAGGGAGGAAAAGAGAGGCCGATTAGGTTCGAAAGTAGAACCCTGAACTCCGCAGAACGGCGCTACTCGCAATTCAAGAAGGAAGTCTTAGCCATCCTGCATTGCCTTAAGACCTTCCAGGCCTACCTATTTGGGAGGCGGTTTATCTTAAGGATCGATCCGACGAATGTCGCAGGGGCTCTAAAGAATTACAGGCCTATAGATCCGACGGTAGGGAGATGGGTAGGATTCATCTGGCAGTTCGATTACAAGATCGAATGGATTGCTGGAATCCGCAACAAGGTAGATGGGCTGAGTCGGGTTCGCATCACTTCCGAAGGGATGGAGGATGCAGAGCCTTTAGACGAATTCCTCGAATACGAAGGAGGGACTCTCGCGGTGGATAACGAAATGATGAGCGGGGGATGCACATCGGGAGAACTATTGATCCAGACTTTGGAGAAGGGGGCACCTGCTGTAGTAGCGGAACTTAGAGAAGGACCAGTTACCACTCGAGGACGCAGAGAAGAAAATGATTCATGGGGAGCGATAGTAGGACCGAAAGAGGATCTAATAGCAATGGCAGTCGAGGGAGGCCAGGAAGCAGTGATGAGCTTAGTGGAATCTTGGGAAAGGAAAGAGTTGCAATGGGACCAGGTTAAGAATGTCAGAAAGGAGCCACTTCAAGTGGGAGAGATGGTATTGCTAAGGAACTCGGCACTAGAAAGTACTTGGTCGGGACAACTGGGAAAGAGGTTCAAAGGCCCCTACCGGGTCGCCAAGCGGTTGGGACTGAACACCTTCGAACTGGAAGATTTGGATGGAACTGGATTGAAAGGACCCTTCCCGAGGCAACGATTGGTCAGGTTTCTAAGCCGGGACCCAGTGGAACAATGGCTTCAGGAGGCCGAAGATAAGGAAACTGAGGGGCCACAAGCTAAAGACTGACCACAGCCTTGCCCACACTATGGTTTGTTTCTGACCATGTTCATGGGACTGTCATTTTTTTTTTTTTTTTGGGACAGGCGCTTTGGCTTGGACTGACTGAGGTTGAAAAGCAGCGTGACTTGGGGGTTTGCAATATCTGGCTTGGGTGACAACGGGAAGGGATGTTTGGGGCATTGTACCATAGTTTTTGACCGAAAAAAATGGGGTCATCACAAATGACGCATTCGCATGTATAATAGGGGCATGTATAATAGGGGCATGTTGCGAAGGATGTTGGGAGCATTCTGGGAAAAAGGGGGGAACTACCTACCAGACTGGGGGAATGGGTGCATGGGGGCCTTTGCGGGTGTTGTTTTGTTATATAGGGTCTAAAAGAAAAGAGAAGATGAAGTTCAGTGATGAAAATGACAGCGGGGCAATCAACAGGCCTACCGGAGGGGAGGGAGCAGGACCACGCCAAGGGAGGAAAGCGACAAAGAGAAAGTTCTATATAGGACTCATGGGTGGCCCAGTGGTAGGCAGGGGAGGAAGGAAATGCTTGTGTAGGAAACCCTCACCCCTCCACGAGGGAGAAGGTATCGAAATCTCGTCTGATAGTGAGGGAGGGAAGGAAAAGGCAGAAGTGGAAAAAGGAGGCAATGCCGAGAAGGGAAATAAGGCTCAGGTCTCTGACGAGGAAGGAGTCAATAGGGGCAAGCGACGTGAGACTTGGCATGATTAAAGTGAGGGGGGACAAGGCATGCGCGACGAATATGAGGAGGGTGAGGAAAGAAGGGAAAGCCCGCTTGAAGGACGAAGCGTCCCCATACAGACAGAGGACGAGGAGGACGAGGACGAGGATGTGCGAGAAGTCATAGAAATCAGCAGCGGGGATGAGAAGGATGAGATCTCGAGGCCTAGGGAAGAGGGGCGGCCTCCGATGCACCAGCCGGGCGACGAGACTTTCAGATGGGAGGACGAGTTTGGGCCAACGCCCAGTCATTGGTTTCAGCAATGGACTAATGTGATCAGGCACGAATGGATTATCAAGACTCGAAAACTTGCAAGGGCAGGGGTGGAAGCCACACCACTGGATTTTTTTAACGAGGCAGAGTTATGGAAAATTGTAAGCATGAAAAGAGAAATCGACACCTACGGCCTGGGGGTTAGGAAGCCTGTCGAGGAACAGGGTGGACCAAGAAACGGGCAAGTTGAGGCACAAGATAGCAATAGGCATTAGATGTTGATTGAGTGTTGGGCAAGAATCCTGGTTTTATTTCTCAACTGCAAAACATTGGAGCAGAATGTGTATAGTATGAGTAAGCTTGCAAAGGATGAGTGATGGAAGGGCCAGCTAAGACTGCGTCGTGATAAGATTAGAAGATAGCATATTGGGGCTACTTTTGGATGAGCTACCTTCGAAAGTGGGTACACAAGACAAGGACATGGGGCATGGGATGAGACCAGTTGGGAGGGGATGTATAGTGAATTCTGGATGGAATAAGGATTATGCTTTTGAGAGGGGAAAACCTTGAGTACGGATTGACGAGCGAACCATGGCATTGAATGATTGGTCGAGTACAAGAGAGGTTAGGGAACCTATGGGTTAAGGGGTATGAAGAATACTCCTTCCCTAGGAGCCTAATCCAACTGAGTCATGAATTAGTCTGAGAATTGTCAAGATCTGAGTGGAACGAGTGAAGAAAAAAGGGGGCGCCCCTGTCTCTTGCTGTGGTTGAACGATCGGGTGAGCTAGTGCTGCTTGGGGTCGCGAGCCCCAACTCGAGTCCTAGACGCTAAGTCGGATGTATGCATGGATAGTACATTACTGTGAGAAATGGAATGGATGGTACATTACTGTGAGAAATGAAATGGATGGTACATTACTGTGAGAAATGAAATGGATGGTACATTACTGTGAGAAATGGAAGAAAGAAAACAGCACGCAAAAGATGAGATGGCCACCTTCTAACCTCCAAGACAGAAATGGGATCCGTAACCTCGAGGGCCACCCCCTCGGACACTAACATTGAGAATGGAAAGGAATGGCACTAACCAGGCTAAAGGAATGACCCTAACCAGGCTGTTCGCTTTGAGAATGGAGAGGAATGACCCTAACCAGGCTGTTCAACTTGATAACGGAAAGGAACGGCCCTAACCATGCTGTTCCACTTGAGAATGAAAAAGAACGACCCTAACCAGGTTGTTCGGGAATGGCCCCTGACAAGGGTCATTCCTTTTGAAATAGGCACTGGGGTCCCCTGCATATTTGATTGAGAAAGGTTGATTGAGAATGTGCTGGAATGAGCAATAAGAGATGGAAAAGGCCGGTGGGTCGGTCATTGAAATAACCAATGGGATGAATGGAAGAGATGGAAAAGGACGGCAGGTTGGTCATTGAAATAGCCAATGGGATGGACGGAAGAGATGGAAAAGGCCGGTGGGTCGACCGCTGAAATAGCCAAGGGGGCGGAAGAAAGATGTGAATGAGAAGGACAGGATAAAGAAGGCGGAGCCTTAAAGCCGAGAAGGGCAGGGACCGTTGGGACGGTCACAGAGATTGGGTGTGGAGGAATGAAAGAATTGAGGATTGAATGGGCGGATGGGTCAGTCTTTAGAAATGACTATTGAGAAAATAACCGCCAGACCGGCCATGTGGGTGACCTTGTTGATGAGAGGCTGTTGGACCAGCCATGATAACCAGCCTTGGAAATAGCATGGGATTGAGTGCTTGAAAATTGAATATTGCATTGCATAGTCAAGAGACCCTAGGCAACTTGATGTAAGGTCGTCGGGCCGACCATGAAAATAGCAAGAGATTGAGCTTTCTTTATTTTTCTAGTCTCAGGTCTAGCAATGACTGCATCGCGACCCCAAGACCTCTACCCGTTAAGGGAGCGCGACCTGCTCCTCATAAGAAGGAATAAGGGTTGAAGGACCAAAGCACCTCTCTCTTTGATTGATGCTGGCCGTCCGGAACTAACCCCGAAAACGAGCTCTAGTCGGGGAGTTCAAACTGCGCCTCATGTTGAAACCTAAACGTCAAAGGCGTGGTGCCAAACGGGCGAGAAAGCCATTCTTTTTCCTAAGTCTCATTTTTTTCTCCCCAACCACACGCCATGCCGTAGAGGGGCGACACGGCCGTTTGGAATGGACCACGGCTGCTCGCGTTAAGTTGAGCAGCACTGTCCAGAGGGAGGAATCGGGCGTGGTACCGGGTGGAACCCGCAACCACCACAGGGCGAGTGACACCGCCCTGCCGGATCATTACAACCGTTCCGGGACTAACCGCGAGGTCTTCGTAACTGCACTTGCAGACTAATAGAGARCCCCAACTCTCTTGAAAGGAAGAGGCYGGATCCAAGAAAACACCGCTCGGGAGGAACGATTCGCGAGAAAGCACTTACGACAAGATGGGGTCCTGGGAGGCTTGGACTGGACCTACCTTCCAGATGTGGGGTGGTACCTCAGTGATGACGCCCGTCTCGTAAGCAGCAAAAGGTCGGACTGGAGTAGGGGATGAGGTGAGTTATCAGCAGGGGGAGGACTGATCACCCTTCCTTTTTGGGGCTGATGGGCCGGCATCCGTCTACTCAGTTGGTGCGCCAAGGTCTGCGTACCTTCGAGTGAGAACTAGTCGTGCGATGGGGACATCGCATTTTGAGTGGGGGGAAGGTGTACCATCTACCGATGAAAAAGCGTGCAAAAGAGAAGGATACCATGAGCGTAAGAATGGATGAGTAATTGACTTTGCGCAGGCTTGAGAAAAGGCCTGGCAAGTTATCCAGAAGAAAAGAATGGATGAGTAACTGACTTTGCGCAGGCTTGAGAAAAGGYCTGGCAAGATGTCCAGAAGAAAAAAATGGATGAGTAATTGACTTTGCGCAGGCTTGAGAAAAGGTCTGGCAAGATGTCCAGAAGAGAAACGGATGAATAATTGACGTTGCATGGGCTTAAGAAAAGACCTGGCAAGGTGTCCAGAACAGAAACGGATGAGTAATTGACGTTGCATGAGCTCGAGAAAAGGCCCGGCAAGGTGCCCAGCTGAGGAAAAGATGCGTGAATGACTGCATGAGCTTGGGAAGAGACCTGGCAAGATGTCCAGGAGAGAAATGAATGAGTATTTGACCTAGCATGGGCTTGAGAGAAGGCCTGGCTGGATGTTCAGAAAAAAAAGAGATGTGAAATTGGCTTTGCGTAGACCTAAGGAAAAGTCTGGCAAGACGCCCAAAAAAGAAATACATGTATAATGGACTTTGCATGAGTATGAGAGAGGCCTGGCAAGAGGCCAAAAAAAATATGTGAATAAGAGGGACTGAGTAACGCGCATTTTAAAGCCTGGATGCGAGAAAGGACGAATGAGGATGACGCACATAAGCTGGGCAAAATGACATGCGAAAAATACATGGGAACAAGCTAGGCATAAGACTGAGGAAAGAATGACGGGAGAACATGGATTGCACGGGTCGAAAAGTGGATTACTTTTTTTATATGACCTAAAGAGTAATGAATAAGGCGAAACCAAAATGGTTTCTGCTCGAGAATGTTTTCTCAATGAAATAGGAAGATAGATTTGAGATTACGAAGCACTTAAGGGGAGTTGTGCCTGGGCTCGCTGATTCGAAGTGGGTATCACCACAGCAAAGGCGGCGGTTGTACTGGACGAACATCTCCCTTCCGGAGCAAATGCCTGACATTGAGTCGCATCCGAAAACTTGCCTACAATTTGTTACCAACAAAGCCAAGGCATAAAATGAGAAAACCAATTGTGTTATGACAACAAATTGTCACCCTGGGAATAAAGCCAGCATACTAGTAGTTAAGTGCATGAAGCAAGGAGAACCCCGTCTACTTCATGTTACTGAAGTTGAAAGAATTACGGGCTGCCCTGCTGGGTATACAGAGTTAACTGAAGAGGAAGCTTGCATCTCAATTGAGGGAAAGATAAAGAGGCAGATCTATGACGGAAATTAGCAACCTGGTTTAAGCTGTAGAACCTTCGACTCCCCCATACCCTCCTCCACCCCAAGGGGCGGAAGCTAAGGAAAACTTTGAGAAAGGAATGGGAAAAGAACAAAACGGACCCTGGCAAACTAACCATACGTAACATCTCACCTCCCTCTCTCATCTATCCTCCCAAAACTCACTGACAAGAGATTGGTGCGTGATGAGGACATCGTGAAAGAGTGGGGGGAATGTGTCGGGAGTGGTGAGTCCCAAATAACTTCCCATCACTTGAGAGACCGAATATGGACGAACTGTGCACAACAGAGAAATCCAGAGTGAGATGAGATAAAGGATTAGGTCGCAGGAGGGAGAAATGCCCTGGGGCGAGAGCCACAGAGGGAAAGAACTAAGCGGCAGCAAGCGAGCGAGCGCAAGAACAGGGGCACGTAGAACATAGCAGGAGGCCGGGAGGGCCATCAGAATGCAATAAGACTAAGGCCAAAGGGCCCTTTGAACTAGCAATTGCAGCGCGACAACAATAAGGGAATGAGGAAGTCAAGGGATGGGCGGCCAGAAGCCGCGGGAAGCCAGGAAATGAGGGGCCAACGTGGGGGCCACCTACGGGAGCCTCGGAGCGGAAGCCCACGACCAAAGAGATGGGCACGCACAAGGCGCGAGGAAAGACTAAGGAGAAGGGTCGCTATGGGGCGACAAGACACCCAAGGGGCATGAGACACCTCAGGGAAAGGCACCCGGGGCCACGTGGGACTAAGTAAAAATAATGGCATCCGGGGCGAAATGTGTCGGGGACTGTCGACGGAACTAAGTATCGGGGACCGCCGACGGGACTAAGTGTCGGGACCGCCGACGGGATTAAGTGTCGGGGACCACCGGCGAGACTAATTGTCGAGGACCACCAACGGGACAAGTGGCGGGGACATGTGAAAGTCCCAAGAAGAAACGGCGGCACCGCATGAGGAAAAAATAATAATGCAAGGTGCACCGTCAAGATCGACATCTTGACGACCAAGAATATTAGCACCACTAGTGCAAGTACTAGTGGCGACAAACGGGAAGCCCAAAAGGAAAAGGAAAAGTAAAGAAAACAGAAGTGGGAGGCATGGGAGCAATCCAAAAAATCTTGGATCAGCCTCCCTCAAGAAAATAGAGTCAAATAAGACCCCATGTGAAAAATAGCCCTCCAGGAGAAAATCGGAGTAGGGGACCATTGTGGGAGAAGTGTAGGAGTAAAAGGAGGCTCCCATGGGCATGGGAAGGCCATTATTGCAGTCCGAGAAATAACGGACTGCACCTTGGGCATAGGGAGGGCCAAAACTAAGAGGAAGAGGCTGGAAAAGGGTCTTAACGGCCACTTAACACTTGGCATGCTAGAAAAAAGAAAGAAAAGAAAAGAAAATGGTGAAAAAAAAAACAAAAAGAGTGAGAGGGAGTGAGTGAGATGGCCGTCAGTAGGGACTGTCATAGGTAGGGACTGGCAGGTCCCTACTGTCCTATAAAGGAGGAGAAAAGAAAAGAAAAGAAAAGAAAAGAGAAAAATGCCTTAACGGTAAAAAACGGTCACTTGGGGAGATTCATCCGTGACCAGATTCATTCTGAAATATGGCGGTTACAAAGGATTTTGATTTTCTTTGATTTTTGCAGAGAAAATCAAAGAAAATCAATGCCTCTTGCAACCGGAATAAAACGGAATACATGCATGAGGAGAAACACATGTTTTAGGTGCATCCGGAGCCAAAATCAAGGTCGGATGCACTTGGGAATTGGCCGTTTCTTTTTCTTTTGAGTAGGGGCTAAGGAGTTGCAACGGACTGCATGGGGGAGAGAAAACACATGTTCTAGGTGCATCCGGAGCCAATATTGATCTCGGATGCACTGGAAAATTTAACGTTTCATTTTCTTTTAACATGGGGCAAGTTGTGGGGCTGTGGGTATAGAAAACAGCCATGACTGCAGTCCGAGAAATTACGGACTGCATGGGGATGCCAAGGCCAAATGGGAATGGGCTACGGCAAGCCCGGAAGGCTAGAAAGGAGCAATTTCGGCAAGGGGCAAGTAAAAACGGTAAACGGCAACCGTGAGATGAGATCCCACGGCCTAGAAAAATCGGCACACATGTAGAAATGATGGGACCACCAAGGGCAATGGACCCCAAAAAAATAAAAATGGGACGCCGTCCGGAATGTTGCCGGGGACCAAATAGGTCCAAATAATAAAAGTCGAAAAACGGGACCGCCGGCGGGACTAAGAAATGGAGCTAGCATGTAGGAAGATGGCGGGGACTTGGGATGTCCAAAGGGAACCATGAGCAAACACAAGGAATAATTGTGCAAGCAAACGGCACCGTCAAGATCGAGGATCTAGACGGTGGAAAATATTAGCACCACTAGTGCAAGCACTGGTGGGAGCAAGTGGGAGAGCCATGGGAGAAAGAAAAGTGAAACAAGGATGTTGGGAAGGCTGCCCAGCAGTCCGGGATATCTCGGACTAGCAAGCCATAAGAAAAGAAAGCCTTGAGAGGCTCAACATGAGAAAAAGGCTGCCCTTAGAAAATCGGAGCAAAAGGGGCTCAAAATTGTGCAAACGGGAGCAAAATGGAGCCCCCTAGGAGCATGGGGGTGCCATTATTGGAATCCGAGATGTAACGGCCATGTAACAGCCATGAACCTGGCCTTGAATGAGGCCCTAGGGCCTAGAAAGAGGGTACACAGCAGTTTGACACTTGTCACAACAGAAATAAAAGAAAAAAAAAAAAAGAGAGAAAAAGGAGGGAGAATGAGACAAAAAGGGAGAAAAGAGTGGAGGAGAGTATGCCGGCCTATTGGGACCTGCACAGTAGGGACTGGCAGGTCCCAACAGTGACCTCATCCCTCCTAGAATGAGGGAGGGCAATCCGGATTGCAGAGATATGACCCTTAGGACCATATCTCAATAAAATCTGAATTAAAAAGCTGAAAATGAGAGAAAATGCAAAAAGGAAGTGGTCGGTTTTCTTTCGGGCCATGGATCTGAGATCAGATCTCATGGTAGAGAGGAACTAACCGTTTTTTGTGGGCCAGCTCAAAACGGCTAGCTCCGGAATGAGGTGGCAGCCCAAAATGGAAAGAAACAAAAGAAGGAAAAGGCCAAAACTGTGCATTTGGCCCAAAAAGAGAGCCAGATGGACCAAAAGTTGAAAAACTAGACTTAGGGGCTCAAAATTGAAGCAAGGGCTACTAGGGGGTAGATCGGATTATTGCTGGCCTTGGATCTCAGCCCGATCAAAGGCTGAAAATGTGCCGCCATATGGAAAAATGCTTCGACCTACTCAAAAGAGGCCGAAACTTGAAAAAAATCGAGAAAAGTTATACACGTAAATAGTTACTAATTTCCAATAAAAAATAAAATAAAAAATAATATTAGCAAAAAAAAAAAAAAAAAAAATGATTTTTACTTTAARAGTAGGTGATTCAATTTCATTTTCTCCTATAAATATTAATTAAAGTTTTAATTGAATACAGTTCCACAAGGCCTTTTTCTTTAAAGTAAAAATGCCCCTTGTACACTAGGACCCAAGGGGGCAGCATTTGTGAGGCAAAAAGGAGGCCGGAGTAGGCCAACAGGCAATCCGAGTTGGTACCAGCCACTCGGACTGCAAGTACTTGGCCAAAATGAGGCCCAGGTACCTCCAGGAGGGCCTACTGAGGGAATTTTGCCTTGGGGGTACCTCGGTTTACCTCAAGGTTCATGGGGAGGCTCATGTGCTGGCCGGACTGCTGGTTTCAACCTACATAAGTTGAGGATGCAGTCCGCCAGTCTCACATTTGCATGAGGAGTGCCCATGCTGCCCAAGTGAGCTCACAGGAGCATCTTTGCACTTGGAGTAAGGAGGGAGGAGCCCATGCTAGTGGGAGAGCTTAGAGGAGACTAGGAGGTAGTGGGGAGGACTCTAGAGGATAATGATGGTGGGAGAGACACTTGGGAGGTGATCCGCCATATCCCTCCTGGGTGTAGGAAAGAAGGAGAAGCTAGAGGAGCCCCATTAGCCCTCCTAGAGGGGAAGACTTCATAGCCATAGCTGGGGGAGCTTGCCATAGCCTAAGAGAAAGCAAGGGAGAAGGAGAGAAGGGCTTGGAGAAGAAGGAAGTCATACCCAAGAGGGGATTGTACAAGAAGAGGAAGCTTCATCAAGAGAACACCAACATCAAGGAATCAACAAGGTGAGAGGAAGGAAGAGACTTCTTCACCTTCATCTTCTTCTTTTCCTATTTCTCCTTCTTCTTCTTCATCTTCTTCCTCTTCTTCTCCTTCTCCCTCTCCTCCTCCTTCCTCTTCTTCCTCCTCACCCCCTCCTCCTTCCTTCTCTTCTCTCCCCTCTTCATCTCCTTCTTCCTCCTCTTCACTTTCATTCTCTTTGTCTTCCTCCCCTTCTTCTCCATCCCCATCTTCCTCATCTCTCTCCCCCTCTCCTCCATCTTCTCTAACTTCACCTCCTCTCTTCCATGGGCTCTTCAAACTTGTGTTTTTCACACTCACACTAGTAGGTAGTGTAGCGCTTCACACATGGATGCTTCTTGATGCAATCTTGGTGATTTGGGTTCTCCNACACTAGTAGGTAGTGTAGCGCTTCACACATGGATGCTTCTTGATGCAATCTTGGTGATTTGGGTTCTCCAAACTTGTGATTTTCACACTCACACTAGTAGGTAGTGTAGCTCTTAACCCATGAGTGATCCATGATGCAATCTTGGTGATTTGGGAGCTTCAAACTTGTGTTTTTCACACTCACACTAGTAGGTAGTGTGGCGCTTCACACATGGATGCTTCTTGATGCGATCTTGGTCATTTGGGGGCTTCAAACTTGTGATTTTCACACTCACACAAGTAGGTAGTATAGCACTGTACCAATGGATGATTCTTGATGCAATCTTGGTGATTTGGGAGCTTCAAACTTGTGTTTTTCACACTCACACTAGTAGGTAGTATAGTGCTTCACACATGGATGCTTCTTGATGCAATCTTGGTGATTTGGGCTCTCCAAACTTGTGATTTTCACACTCACACTAGTAGGTAGTGTAGMGCTTCACCCATGAGTGATCCATGATGCAATCTTGGTGATTTGAGAGTTTCAAACTTGTGTTTTTCACAGTCGCACTAGTGGGTAGTGTAGCGCTTCACACACGGATGCTTCTTGATGCGATCTTGGTGATTTGAGGACTTCAAACTTGTGATTTTCACACTCACACAAGTAGGTAGTATAGCGTTGTACCCATGGATGATTCTTGATGCAATCTTGGTGGATTGGGCTCTCCAAACTTGTGTTTTTCACACTCACACAAGTAGGTAGTATAACGCTTCTTTCATAGATGGCCTTTGATTCAACTTTGGTGATCTTGCCTACTTAGACTCTTGTTTTCACTTATGTAATAGCATGTGATGTTCCGGATGACCTTCCTCCATGTGCATGTGTTTTTCATTAGTCTAGCATCTCTTTGTCTTATTCATACTGGGTGTGATGTTCCGGGTGATCACTCTTTTCATGTGCATGTGCTTTTCGTTGGTCTAGCCACTCATTATAATGTTCATACTTAGTGTGATATTCCGGTTGACCTTCCCTTCACATGGATGTGCTTTCCATTAGTCTAGTCACTCATGATCATGTTCATAGTTAGTGTGATGTTCCGGATGATCTCTTCTTTCATGTGCATGTGCTTTTCGCTAGTCTAGCATCTCTTTGTCTTGTTCATACTTAGTGTGATGTTCCGGTTGATCTTCCCTTCACATGCCTGTGTTTTTCGTTGGTCTTGCATTGCAATGTTTATACTTAGTGTGATGTTCCGGTTGACCCTCCCTTCATATGCATGTGCTTTTCATTAGTCTAGTCACTCATTATCATGTTCATACTTAGTATGATGTTCCGGTTGATCCTCCC
>BFEA01000010.1:7215941-7234073 GCA_003427395.1 Chara braunii | reverse complement strand
CTCCTTTGTGCATGTGCTTCGACTAGTCTAGTCTCCTATTGTCAAGTTCATACTCCGGATCTTTTACTTAGTTGAACTCTTCTCCTTTGTGCATGGGCTTCCACTAATCTAATTTTTCCTTGTCAAGTTCATGTTCCGGATCTTTACCTTGTTGATCTCTACTCATTGTGCATGTGCTTTCCACTAGTCTAGTCTTCATTGTCAAGTTCATGTTCCGGATCTTTTACCTTGTTTAACTCTTCTCCTTTATGCATTTGCTTTCCACTAGTCTAATCCTTCATTGTCAAGTTCATGTTCCGGATCTTTTACTTTGTTGAACTCTTCTCCTTTGTGCATGTGCTTCCACTAGTCTAGTTTCTCATTGTCAAATTCATAATCCGGATCTTTTACTTAATTGAGCTCTTCTCCTTCGTGCATGAGTTTCCACTAGTCTAGTCTCCCATTGTCAAGATCATATTCCGGATCTTTTACTTAATTGAACTCTTCTCCTTTGTGCATGTGCTTCCACTAGTGTAGTCTCCCATTGTCAAGTTCATGTTCCAGATCTTTTACTTAAGTAGTCTCTTCTCCTTGTGCATGTACTTTCCTCTAGTCTAGTCTCTCATAGTCAAGTTTATGTTTGATGTGGTATTCCGGATCCGTACCTTGTTGATCACTTCTCCTTGTGCATGTGCTCCCACTAGTCTAGCCTCTCTTTGTCAAAGTTCATGTTCCGCATCTTTACTTAGTTAGTCTCTTCTCTTTGTGCATGTGTTTTCCGCTAGTCTAGTCTCTCATTGTCAATTTCATGTTTGATGAGACGTTCCGGACCTTTTTCTTAGTTGGTCTCYTCTCTTTGTGCATGTGYTTCCATTAGTCTAGCCACTCCTTGTYAAGACCATGATCCGGATCTCTACTTAGTTAGTCTCTCCTCTTTGTGCATGTGCTTCCACTAGTCTAACCTCTCYWTGTCAAAAGTTCATGTTTGATGTGATGTTCCGGATCTTGTTTAGATGATCCCCTTCCCTATGAGCATGTGATTTCCATTTGTCTAGCTTCTTATTGTCATGTTATTCCAAAATATACTTATTCAATCTCTCACTATGGGACGGGTGATCGACATTTGGTTGCTGTTACGGGGAGCTGAATTGATTAGGTGTTCTTCTTGTCTTCTCTCACTCTCTCTCTCTCTCTCTCTCTCTCCCTTCCTTCCTCTCTCCTCATCTCCCCCTCCCTCTCTCCTTTTCCCTCTCCCCCCTTTTCCTCCTTCCTCCTCTAGACCCTTCTTTCGCCCCCTTTTTTTACCTTGCCTTCTCCCTCTCTCTCTCTCTCTTTCTCTCTCGTTCCCTCACTTGGCATATGACTAACCCTTCTCCCCTCACTTGGAAACATTGCCAGGGTACGGACGGTGACCGAAATCAGACCTCACTTGGTGGAGAAAGAGGACAAGGGGAGGATAGTCGGTCCCTTGTGCCACCAAGAAGGCAAAAGAAAGGACGTTTGAAAAAGTGGGAGAAAGGCGGGATCCGGAAGGAAGCATAAGTTGAGAGAGAGGTCAGTTTGACTCAACCATTTCCCCGACTGCATGACTATGAGAAGAAAATGGGCTGATTGAGCATCAAGAGGGAACAAAGAGCAGCCAAAGGATTTGAAAAGATAGGCATGTGGGAAGGGCTATGTGTTGACCCCCAACGGGGGATTGTATGGATTCTCTTGCTTGTGTGGGATTGTGCAGGTGAGTGGTGGCTAGAAATGCCTTGAGCGGGATAGGGGCGAGAGGAACTCGGCACCAAGAGTGAAAGGGAAGAGGGACAAAGGGGCTACGGGACCCTTGACATAGAGCTAACCCATGGGAATGACTTTGGCGCGTGAGGACTTGGAGTGGAAATGAGAGTGCAATCATACCAAGGAAATTGTGATGTTATGTGTGCATGCATATGAGGACCCCGAAAGGACTAAGAGGCCTACTTCAATAAGGAAAACAACAAATTGTGAGACCGATGGATGCGTAGAGGCGAGGGGGAGGACGGCTCCGCCGCACCCTTATGACGCCATATAGCCACAATGCTTAGGGAAATGGTGCGTGGCCTAAGGATGACGCTTAGCCTACGCACAAGAGAAGAGCAACGCCCAAAAAACCCCTGGACTGCCTGCGTATTGGAAGGAGCAATTGTGTGAGAACACAACAAAGAACCAAACAAAAATCAGCGTGGCGAAACGACCAGCGAGACTACCACCCGGCGTGAGGGTTGAGCTACATCCCCAATGTCAAAGCTCTCTCGCGCGATGGCCCACCCTCATCCATCTCAAAGCACAAGGTGGGGGTGACCTCGGGACGAACGGCCCGCGCCCCGAGCATGAGCGTGGGCGGGCCGAGCCAACTGGGACCCGCAGTGGGGTCGACTAAGGCTCGAAAGTCTACCGGGGCTTGGCCCTACAACGGCTATGGAAGAAGCGGTTCATCGTGGACGACACCCCGACGTTCGCCATCAACCGCCTCTTCGCTATGACGCAAGGCAACACATCGACACGTGACTGGCCCCTGGAATGGCAAAAGATCGCGGCAACGCCCGATCTTGACTTGCCATTTTCGCATCTGCGCCGAGAGTTCTACAACCGATCATGTGCCGCCTTGAGCCTTGCACTTGGTGATGGCGAGCAATACGCAACATTCGCTGAAATCATCGACAAGGCAAGGGAGATCATCAAGACCAATAGGGCAGCTGCACATGAGAAATCAGCATGGCAGCCAACTTATGTGGAGAAGGTGAAAACTGGTCCGCGGCCGCAGCATGTCGCTGCAGTCCAATCGGACAACATTGTGGAAGACCCGGCAACCACCCAAGCATCACGTGAGGGAGATCACAGGTGGCTGCTGTCCAGCCGCGAAGCAACAACAAGTCCCGAGGAAACGGGAAGGCGAAAACCGCATCGCCGACCAGAAACGGACAGCCAGCGCTATGGGTCAAGTTTTACTTGACCGAGGCGGAATACAAGTGGCGCGGCCGTTACGACTGCTGCTATTGGTGCAACAACACCAAGCACAAGACCTCCCAATGCCCGGATCAAGGCAAGGAGGATGTTCGGCCTCGCATTAACTCGGGAAACTGAGTTGCGCGGGAGGTGAGGCGACTCCACCCCTCACTCCTCCAGATTCGGCAGCTTTGCTAGCGTCCTCCTACACATCTGGGGAGGATGCGAATGTCGCAAATTCTCGGTACACTTACGAGGACTATGTTATCCACTTGGTCCCACCGTTGGACCAACCGCTCCATGTGCAACAATCCACCGCATGCACGGTTTCACCACCATCGGCAACCAATTCGGCAGCTTCGCCGCCATCTATCGCCGGGGATTTGACGTCATGGTCAAGACTTGAAGAGCTCGACCCGTTGACGTTTGCGGACTTCCAATGGATGCCCCTTCCTCGGTCTGGTCGATTGCCGAAACCGCATTGCAACGTGCTCATGGCACAATTGCGGGATTACTTGCACACTGCAGTACCAACTCCGTTGATGGACGCCGGAGTAGAGGTTGTCGACCTTCACGACTACATTGCGAAGATCAACCGCGAGTTCAAGACACAACGGTACGACGACATCGACGCGCCATTGTTATATGTACGCATTCAGATCGGAGTGGCGACCTGCAACGCTTTGATCAATTGCGGAGCATCTCGCAACTACATGAGCCAGGACTTTATGGTACGCATCGGCCTTGGCCCACGCGTCCGAAGGAAGTCCCAGCCTACGCAAGTCACGTTGGTGGACGGTCACACGCCCAAGTCAATAGACCGGTGCATAGATGACATCCCCGTGTACTTTGCCCCGCATGCAAGCGAGGCGGTGTCCTTCGATATTTTTGACACCAAATTCGACATGATCTTGGGCATGTCATGGCTGCGAAGCGAGGATCACCCGGTGAACTTCTACCACCGCACCGTTCACATTCGTGATCGGAACGGAGTACAAGTCCCATGCACGGTGCCTCTTCCTCATCCTTCGATCAGCTGCCACGTGGTATCCGCCGCAAGCATGCAAGCTTCCATCATGAGAGACGACATCGAGGAGATGGGGATGTGTTTTCTCCACGCCCTCCCGCCCCATGACGCTTCATCGACGGACTCATCTTCGGACCCACGCATCACCGAGCTTCTCGACTTCTACGGTGAAGTGTTCGAAGGCCCGCACAGAGTAGCACCGACTCGACGACCTTCTGGAGAAAGGTTGGATTCGGCCTAGCTCATCGCCATACGGTGCTCCCGTTCTCTTCGTCCGGAAGAAGAACAAGGATTTGCGGTTGTGCATCGATTATCGCAAGCTCAACGTGCAAACGGTCAAGAACGCCGGCCCTCTTCCACGCATCGACGATCTCCTCGAACGGCTGGGCGGCGCCAAGTTCTTCTCCAAGCTAGACCTCAAATCGGGATATCACCAACTCGAGATCCGGCAGGAGGACCGCTACAAGACCGCGTTTAAGACACGATATGGGCATTTCGAATGGCTGGTTATGCCGTTTGGCCTTACGAATGCCCCGACCACATTCCAAGCGGCTATGACAACGGAGTTCCGACACATGCTGGATCGATTTGTACTTATCTACCTCGACGACATCCTGGTGTACAGCCGGAGTTTGGACGAGCATGTGGAACACCTGCGCACCGTTTTGGAGCGGCTACGACAAGCCAAGTACAAAGCCAACCGCGACAAATGCGAATTCGCGCGGCAAGAGCTGGAGTACTTGGGACATTATGTGACGCCGCAAGGCATCTGTCCGCTTGCGGACAAGATCGAGGCCATCCGCGTATGGCCTGAGCCCACCAACACCACGGACGTTCATTCATTCATGGGATTGGCGGGCTACTATCAGCGATTCATCACCGGATACTCCAGGATTGCCGCACCTATGACGAGGTTACAATCGCCAAAGGTGCCATTCGTATTCGATGACGATGCACGCCGGCCATTCCAAGCACTTAAGACGGCTATGCTCATGGCACCCGTCCTTAGCATTTATGACCCCACCCTGCCTACGAGAGTGACAACTGACGCTTCCGGCTATGGCATTGGGGCAGTCTTGGAACAACACGACGGCGACGACTGGCACCCTGTGGAGTATTTCAGCCACAAAGTGCCTCCCATCAATTCGCGTGATAATGCAAGGAAGAAGGAGCTGCTCGCGTTCGTGACGGCTCTCAAACGATGGCGGCACTTCCTCCTTCGGCGTCGTAGGTTCACATGGGTCGCGGACAACAAACCATTGACCTCCTACAAGACGCAGGATACGGTGAGCAGCACGATCGGACGATGGATGTACTTCATCGACCAATTTGACTTCACACCGAAACATCTTCCCGGCCTCTCCAATCGCGCGAAGACCCGATCTTTGCGCTATGACACATCATGCCTTCGCATTCGACGAGGAACTCCAGCGACACTTCATCCGGGGATATGAGTCTGATCCAGACTTCACCACGTTGTATGCGCAACTATCTTCGGATCACCCGCCGGCCAGCCATTATCGCATTGCCGATGGGTACTTGCTCGTCCACTCGAGAGGCAAGGACTTATTGTGTGTCCCACGAGACCGTCGTCTTCGGACTCGCCTTCTCGAGGAGTACCATGACTCGCGACTCGCCGGCCATTTCGGAGTCAATCGCGCTATTACACGACTTCGACAACGATTCCGATGGCCCGACCTCATTACCGATGTCACTCGGTATTGCGACTCTTACGAAGTTTGCCGATGAAGCAAGCCCCGCAACCGCAATCCCTATGGCGAGTTGTGCTCGATGCCCATCCCACAGGAACCCGGTCTCTCCATTGCCATCGACGTCACCGGTCCGTTCCCCCGCGACCGGCTCGGGCACGACGGCATCCTCACGGTCGTGGATAGTTTGAGTAAGTACACGCGTTTTCTCCCTTGCAAGTACTACTCCACGGCTCCCGAGCTGGCACGCCTCTTGCACACCGGCTGGATTTGCGGCCACGGTGTACCGCAAGACATAGTCAGCGACCGCGACACTCGCTTCATGTCGACATTTTGGACTGCGCTGATGCAGGGGTCCGACACGAAGATGAAACCAAGTTCGGCTCGGCATCCACAGACGGACGGGCAAACGGAGCGGGCACATCAAACCGCTCAAATGATGCTTCGTACGCTCATCCGTCCGGATCAGAAATATTGGGTTGACCGCCTCCACGACATCGAGTTCGCCTACAACACTTCGGTGCACCGGCGATCGATGTGACCCCATTCGAGTTGCACCACGGTGGACGGAAAGTCCGTATCTTCGCCGATCTTCTCCTCCCACGACCAGCCGACATCGACGCCGCTTGCTCTCCCGCTTCCGTCCGGAAGTACAAGGAATTGCTGGCTCAAGCCCGCGCTCAAGTCCGGATGCAACAGCAAGCCAACAGGCGTCGCGTGCCATGTCCCATCCATGCTGGTGATCTGGTTTGGGTCTCCGCGAAAGAGTTTGCATTGGAACAGGATGTTTCACGCAAAGTGCTTCCCAAGTGGTTTGGACCATGGCCCGTAACATCAGCAGCGGGCGATGAGCCCGATGGCCCTTCATTTGTGATCAACATTCCCCCGCATCTGAAGGTCCATCCAGTCTTTCACGCCTCGAAGCTGGCGACATACACACCAGCTAAGAGCGACGACTTCCCAGGCCGACGATCGCAGGACCCTCCTTCTATGGATGGTCATCAGGAAGTTGACCGCGTCATCACGGATTGCAAGTACGACAGCAAGCCTCGACAGTACAAAGTTAAATTCAAAGCATGCGATCTCGACGACACTCGGTGGATTTTAGGAACAGATTTGAAAGCATCCGCACCGCTGATCTACGCTCACTACGAGCAGCAAGGTTAGCTCAGGGAACTTCACGACCTGCCCCTCCCACCCGGACTGTGGTCCCTCCCTCAGACAGACAGCTTCACCCTCGCGGGTAAGCTCGGTCTTTCAAGGAGGGGGGGGTGTGGCATACTGCGTAGCCACACGGGCCTTCAGGGCCCGTCCCGCATTCTCTGCCTAAAAGTCTAGAAATAGGGCTTACAGGCCCCATGTCGTTTCAGCCTGAAAGACTGAAAACGAGGGCCTGCAGGCCCTATTTCGTTTTCAACCTATAACAGGGCCGTTCAGGCCCTGAGTCTTTTCAGCCTGAAACAGAGGGCCACTTTCGGGCCCTCATAAGATCGTCCTGCCCTAGAACTCAAGCAACAAACCAGGGTTTCAGGAACAGGCTATTTTTGGCTTGTTCCCCACGCCAGCCTCATCAGGAGCTGCAGCGCCAGCCCCTGGCTTGCCCTGGCATTGGCAAGAGCAGCCTCCTGGACTGCCTCGCCCTGCAGCTGCAGGCAGTCAGGAGGCAGGCCGAGTAGTACATAGGGAGTTCCCATGCACTTCACGGGCAGGTAGTTGGACAAAAGGCAGGAGTAGTCTTCAGGATTCGGCCGCAGCACTCTGGAGGAGCGCTGCAGGAGCAGCTTAGCGCTAGCAGTAGTCTTCAGCGCTGGGCGCTATTAGCAGTAGCAGTAGTCTTCAGCGTTGGGCGCTAGTAGTGGTAGTTGTAGTGTTGGAGAGAGATGGCTGGCGGAGGCCAGTGAGACTTATCTGTGGCGCCATAGCTGCAGCTCCATCTTTGAGGTACCTGCATCAAGGCGCCAGCTTCACAGGTTAGTACCGGACAGAGAGAGAGAGAGAGAGAGAGTTGTAAGAACAGATAATGCCTGAAATGAAATTTTTGCAATGGAACTCAACATCGGCCAGGATGGAATGCTGTAACTTGTGTGCCAAATTGAGTCGCTGGACTCCCGACGCGACCACAGATAGGTACAAACGGGCAGGCCTTGAAAAGAGGGCTGAAAGAGGCCTTGAAAAGGGCCCATGCCGACAGTTGACTGAAAAGTCAGGGCTGAAAGAGGCCTTGAAAAGGGCCCATGCCGACAGTTGACTGAAAAGTCAACGTTCAAGTCGTGGACCCAAGACCAGACCCGAGAAGTCAAAGTCAACAACAAAGATTTCCTAGCCGTTGATCTGGAATGATCTAACAGTTGCCTGCAGGTTCCGGAAGATTCAGGCCCAGAGTCCAGACTGAAACTGGGACTGATCTGCAATCAGACTCGTTCTCATTCACACTTTTCATGCGTGTAAACAGCAGCGCAGCAAACTGGCGACATGCGCCCACTCAAAACTCAAAGATATGGCATCCAGATACGAGTTCACTTTCAACTGGCTATGGCGACTCAGCGCCCGAACAACTCACTGTTCACATACGCCGGATCACCCTGGATATCCCACACGCGTAACTCTGAACACTCGCACATACACACACACACTTCACACTAACTACAGCTATGGCAGCTATGGCTGCCTCTACCCTATCGCTATACTAAGCTCCTTCTCTCTTGCCCACTGCATCCTCCGGGCTCACTGCAGACCTCCTTGCACAAGTCGCTGAGGTAGCGCTTCCGCATGGGTCACGCAGGAATGAATGAAAGGTTGGGCGCTGCCTCTTATACTTTGGAAACTCGTTGGTCTGCCCTTTGCCATCGGCCCATGGTGCTCACAGTCCCCCGTGGTACTTGCTGGACCAGACTGGGACTGACTGGACCTTACCGCTGACTGACTGTGGACTCACTCCTAACCTACCGTAGTCGTACGGCAATTGCACTGCAGTTTAGTCCACCACTTGACTCGCCACTTGACCACTTGCCCACTTGCCGACCTTCTAGAAGGACTACAACTAGACTTCTGGAACTCGCTAAGACTTCTACTCTATAGACCTACAGATCGAACCCCTGCTACCTATGGACCTATGACAGACCTACCAACTGTCTACGAATACACAGGTCACAGGTTCAACTCTCGGGGTCTACACAGATACATGGGTAGGGTGAGGTCTAGGGATCGAGCCCTGGGGTCTGCATCTGTTACTACAAAGAGGTGAAAACCGTTTCAGATCGGATGATCCAAGCCCTCATATGGACCGATGCTGACCCTGAACAACGCTAGTCAACGCTACAAAAGGTTGACCTCGCCACTGCTCGAACATTCTGAAACGGTTTTCACCTTCGTGGTAGCAGATGCAGATCCCAGGGCTCGATCCCTAGACCTCTCCCGATCTCGTGCACAGTACAATTCACCCCATTCTGGTTTGAACCCGTGACCTGCCCCTAAAAGTTGTTCGTAGGCAGCTATTGTACATATAGGTTTAAGCTGCTTACCTGTAGATTGGGAGTCGTAGCTGTTGTAGGTTTGAAGGGTCAGCCTTAGTCGTAGCTGCTACAGTACCGAAAGGGCACGTAGCAAGTCTAGAGTCTTCCAGGACTGGCCCTTCGAGAGTCTTAGAAGCAGTCCCCGTAGGCAAGTGGGCAAGTAGACTTACCTCATCCAGTCAGCGGTACCCAGTCCCAGCCGCACCTTGTCCAGTCTGCAAGTACCATGTGGGACTGTGTGCACCCTGGGCCCGGTGGAAAAGAGCAGACCAGTGACCAACAGAAGTATACATCAAGAGGCAGCGTCCAGTTATGCATCCATTCAGACTGCGAGCCGTGCGGAAGCGCTGCCAGAGCGACTTGTGCAAGGAGGTCTGCAGGTGCCCGAGGGAGAAGAGGGATGCAAGGGAGACGAAGAGGCCATAGCCGCTAGTAGTGGTAGAGGTAGCAAGCAGCCATAGCTACACTACGTTAGAGATAGTCTACAGCGTGTTTGAGTGTGCAGTGGGTTGTGAGCGTGTGTGGGACATCCAAGGAGATCCAGAGTAGCATGCGTGTGAACTTTTGCTGAGGATACAAAGTGGAAGGGTGTTGTGAGGGCGCACAGGCGCCATAGCCATTTTGAAGCAAGTTGAATTTGAACTGTGTTCTTGGCCACAATTTTCTCTGAGTTTGGTGTGGGCGCTTGTCGCCAGTGCAATTGCCATCTGTTTCATGCATGCTAAGTAAGAAAGTAGACGCGCCTGATTGCAATTCAGTCTTGCAAGTTGCTTGCGGCTACAACGCTGCACGTGAGGCTGGAGAGGAGATGCTAGCGCCAGACTGCTGGATGGGCCCAGCCAGATATCATAGTAGTGAGATAGGGAGAGGGCGGCCAAGACCGCGGCCATAGATAATGGTGAGGGAATGAGGAGAGGAGAGAGAGAGAGTGTGGGTGATGTGAGTCCTCGTGTGTACGTACCTGGTTTCTTTAGATCATTTACCTGCGAGAAGCTGCTTCCACATCGTCCACATGTTACACGGAGTGCTGACATGGCACATTGAAGTGCATATTGCTGACGTGGCACATTGAGTGCGTATTCCTGGCGTGGCACATTGAGTGCATATTGCTGACGTGGCACATTGAGTGCATACTACTGGCGTGGCACATTGAGTGCATGTTGCTGACGTGGCAGAGGCGGGAGCCTGAAGGAGAAGAGGGGCTTATATTTTTCCTTCCAACTGTCTATTCTTCCCTCCTCTCTTTTCTGGGTACTGTGGACTTGAGACATACACGTGGTAATGAGGAAACCTGTACTTCAATGACTTCGAACTGATGGAATTATTGGATTGATTAGCCCATGGCATTGCACGACATTATTATGCAACATGATTGGAAAACGAGACTGGGTTCATTACAGTTCTCTCTTATTTCTTCTTTTAACTCCCCCTTTTCAGTGCCTCTCGCACACAAGGCTCACCATGTTGATGTACTTAAGCATGAAAACAGAGGGATATAATGGTAGGCTCACAAAGAACAGACAGAGATTCTCCAGTATGTTCACCCTTGGACGGAACCCATAGGCCCTGGTCAATATCTCGTTGAATACCTGATGCATCTGGAGAACTTAGGAGTAGGTACATCTGGACCCTGGGACACTAGCAGACTGAGCTACAAACACATCGTTTTTCCTGCCATTTTAAAGCAGTGGTTGGTCCAGGATTAGGGACTGGGTGTTACATTCCTAGATAGGCGATGTACATAATAACCGAGGATCCGCAATGTGATGAAAAGGACTGAATGGACAATGCAGTGCAAGTAGAAACTCAACAAGCAATGTGCATTCTGATACATACTAAATGATGCTGAATAGCGCAGGGAAGACTTAGATACAAAGCCTGACCTGACCGGGACTGACCTCATTCACGTAGTACAAAGTAGAGAAGCAGAATGCTAGAATGCTAATGACTAGCCCAATCAATGTTTGAACACAGACCAACATACATCGTGTCCATCACAAAGTGTGAAGGAGCCTGGCGCTGTACACAGGAAGGAAGCGCCAGGTCCAGACATACACAGACGACGANCAGACCAACATACATCGTGTCCATCACAAAGTGTGAAGGAGCCTGGCGCTGTACACAGGAAGGAAGCGCCAGGTCCAGACATACACAGACGACGAGGAGGGGATCAGACGAAGAGGAGAGGGAGAGATGGGAATGTCGTCAACACCAAGTCTTTGTCACAAGTCCCAAATAGTCCCTCGTTGTAATGTCTGAAGTCCAAAAGTCGAGTCTGGATCCAATGTCACCAAGCTCTTTCTCTCTTCTCTCGTAGTCTGCAGATGCAGTGAAGTCAGATGATGAGAGGGTGAGAGGGAGATGGTGGACTGAGAAGAGGAAGAAGAAGAACTCTCTCTCTCTGTTACGAGCCAGGAACTGACCTGTGATGTTGGCGCTGTGCTGCAGGTACCTCGAAGACGAAGCTGGAGCAACGGCGCTGCAGGTAAGTACCTCTGGCCTCCGCCCAACCTCTCTCTCTCTCTAGTGCTATCCTAGCTATGGCGCCCAGCGCTGGAGACTACAGCTACCTACTGCGCCCAGCGCTGAAGACTAAAGGCTAACGCTACTACTACTCCCTGCAGCGCTCCCTCCAGAGTGCTGCGGCCGAATCCTGAAGACTACTGCCTCCTGCCTGCCCGTGAAGTGCATGGGAAGTCCCTATGTACTACCTCGGCCTGCCTCCTCACTGCCTGAAGGGCGAGCCAGGCCGAGGAGGCTGCTCTTGCCAATGCCGAAGTGTGCCAGGGGCTGGCGCTGCTGCAGCTGCTGAGGCTGGCGTGGGGAACAGGCTAAGAATAGCCTGTTCCCGAAACCCTGGTTCAGTGCCTGAGTTTCAGTGCCTGAGTTTCAGGGCCGGTCGTTCTGATGAACGACCGAAAATGGCCCTTCGTTTCAGGCTAAAAAGGCTGTTGCCATTTTTAGTCTGAAACGACACAGGGACTGTAGGCCCCCTGTTTTCAGGCTTTCGGGCTGAACAGTCACGGGGCCTGTAGGCCCTGGTTTTCAGGTTTCCTGAGGGACGCAGGGCCTGGAAAATGGCCCTCATGTGCAGGCACAGCATGTAACACCCCCCCCTCCTTATGAAGTCAAGCCGGGGCGAGGGCGAAGCCGGCGATCTGAAGGTGGAACCTGGACGCAGGCACGGCGTGGAGCCGAAGAAACCGGCTTGCCTTGCATCTTGCGTTCGTAGCGTACGAGAACGTCTGGAGTTGTTGCTTGAAGTTCCGCACGGGTCAACCAACGGTCAGCTCGGTGTGTGCAGTATGCAAAATGCACTAAATACTCGGTTGCCCTGTTGCCGTAGCGTCGCTGGGAGATGATGTCGCCGACCTCCTGAAAACCATCCATGGAGGGTGGGTCTTGCGAACATCTCCCGGGAAAATCGTCATGTTCCGCTGGCGTGTAAAGAGCCAACTTGGAGCAATGAAAGACTGGGTAGACGGGCAAGTGGCCGGGCACCTGAATCGTGAAGGAAGGTCCCTCAGGTGCGTCCCCAGCGGGTGCCACGATCGGCCAAGGCCCCATCCATTTCGGGAGGAGCTTGCGAGAGATGTCTTGTNGTCCCCAGCGGGTGCCACGATCGGCCAAGGCCCCATCCATTTCGGGAGGAGCTTGCGAGAGATGTCTTGTTCAAGGCTGAATTCCGCTGCGGAAACCCACACGAGGTCGCCGGCGCGGAATGGGCAAGGAAGACGCTGGCGATTGGCCTGCTGGCTCATGCGCTGCTGCGTCTTAGCCATCTGGTCGCGTGCCTTGACAAGAAGCTCTTGCATCCGACGCAAGAAAAGAAGATGGCCGTCGCTCTCGACCGTTCGTGGAGTGATAATGTCCAACGGCGAAGTGACCGGCGAGCCGTGCTCGAACTCAAAGGGCGACATCCCGATAGCCGGGTGGATAGAGGAGTTGTAGGCCAACTCGACATCCGGCAGCCGCTCAACCCAGTCCTTCTGGTCGGGGCGGATGAGAGTGCGACGGAGAACCTGTGCGGTCTGATGCGCCCTCTCCGTCTGGCCATCGGTCTGAGGGTGGCGAGCTGAACTAGGCTTGAGAGATGAGCCCCATCGCTTGATGAGCGCCAACCAAAAATCGGACACGAACCGAGTGTCGCGGTCGCAGACGATCTCCTCGGGGTAACCCTTGGTTTGAATCCAACCGGCGTAGAGAACCTCGGCCAACTCCGGTGCCTTGGCATGATAGCGACAAGGCAAAAACATGGCGAACTTAGTGAGTCGGTCGACCACCGTAAGAATCCCATCCACTCCGGTCTTGTGCTTGGGGAATGGGTCAGTAATGTCCATGGCAATCGTTTCCCTTCGCCTCAACGGCACCGGTAATGGTCGTAACTCGCCGTACGGACGATGGTTGCGGGATTTGCAGCGTCGGCAGACCTCGCATGACTCGCAATAGCGCGTGACATCGCTGAGAAGGCCGGGCCACCAAAATCGCTCGCGAGGTCGGCCAATCGTGCGATTGACTCCAAAGTGTCCGGTGGCGGGAGCATCGTGGAACTCGCCAAGAAGCCGTGTACGCAAGTGAGGATCACTCGGTACACAAAGAAGGTCCTTCCSCCGCGTGTGGACAAGCAAGTACCCCTCTTGGATCCGGTAGTGAGATGGCGCCGGATTAGGAGAGGAGCAATTCGCGTACTTGTCGCGAGACTCGGGGTCGGCTTAGTAGCTGCGGATGAAGTTGTTCCGCAGGTCATCGTCGATCTCGAAGGTTGAGTAGACCACGGTACAATGATCCGGACGCCGTGAAAGAGCATCCGCAAAACGGTTCGACTTCCCGGGATCGGGAAAGAAGTCGAACTGGTCGATGAAAGCCATCCATCGAGCAATGGTACTGTTGACGGTGTCTTGGGTCTTGTAGAAGACCAACGGATTGTTGTCCGTTACCCATCGAAATTGGCTTCGATCAAGGAGGAAGTGTCGCCACCGCTTGAGCGCGTGGACGAAGGCGAGGAGCTCCTTCTTACGTGCATCGTCAATGGAATGCACGATTGACACTTTCTTGCTGAAATATTCGACCGGGTGCCAGTCCACACCATCATGTTGCTCGAGGACTGCACCAATGCCATAGCCTAACGCATCCGTAGTGACGCGCGTAGGCAAAAGCGGGTTGTATATCCACAAGACCTCCGCAGACAATAGCGCGGCTTTGAGAGCAAAAAATGAATCCCACGCCTCCTCTCCGAAGTCAAACGGTCGATCCTCGCATTGAAGCTTGGTCAAGTGGGCCGCGATCTTCGAGTAGCCTTTGATGAAATGCTGATAGTAGCCGGCAAGACCAAGAAACGAGCGGACATCCGTGACGTTCCGAGGCTCCGGCCACTGTTGGATGGCCTGAATCTTGTCCGATAGCGGATTGATGCCCTCCGGTGTGACAAAATGGCCCAAGCATTCCAGCTCTTGCCGGACAAATTCGCACTTGTCGCGGTTGGCCTTGTACTTGGCGTGGCGGAGCGTCTCCAACACTCGTCGAAGATGCCCAAGATGATCCTCCAATGACCGGCTATAGACGAGAATATCGTCTAAGTAGACCTGTACGAACCGGTCCAACATTGCACGAAACTCATTGGTCATTGTCACTTGAAAGGTCGTCGGGGCGTTGATGAGGCCAAAAGGCCCCACTCAAAATGCCCGTACCTCGTCTTGAACGCGGATTTGTAGCGATCATTCGGCCGGATCGAGATTTGTTGACATCCTGATTTCAAATCCAACTTCGAAAAATACTTTGCGCCGATCGTCGATGCGAGGAAGAGGCCCCGCATTCTTGACGGTTTGCGCGTTGAGCTTGCGGTAGTCGATACACAATCGTAGATCCTTGTTCTTCTTCCGGACGAAGAGAACTGGTGCTCCATATGGGGAGCTACTAGGGCGGATCCAACCCTTCGCCAACAAATTGTCGAGTTGTGCGTGGAGGACCTCAAGCTCCTCCTCACTCATCCGATAGATGCAACCTTTCGGCGGCACGGCACCGGCCTCAAGAATGATCTCGTGAGAGATCGGCCGATCCGGCACCACACCGGTAGGTGACTCGAAGATGTCGGCGAACTCGTCCAGCAGCCGCACCACTCGGGGTTCCGAAGACAAGTCCGTGGGTGAAGCGTCGACTACCGCGACGATCCGTAGGAAACATAGGTCGATCTCCTCGGGCTGCTCGTAAGCGCAAGTCGCCCGGAATAATTTGGCCGTCACCACTTGGCACCGAATCGAAGGGTGCGGTAGAGGAATAGTACACGCCACTTCCGCGCCGAAGGCGTCGCGAACGCTAAGAGTCCGCCGGTGGAAGTTGACCGTGTGATCCGCACTTGCAAGCCAAGACATTCCCAGAATGATGCCGAAGTCCGTGTCGAGAATATCGAATGTCACCGGTTCGCATGCATGAGGTGCGAAATAAACCGGTACGGCCTCGATGTATCGATCGAGAAGTTGTTGCGTTTTCCCATCCGCCAACTTGATCGCCGTCGGGTTTGCCTTCCTCCGAACTTGTGCGCCAAGGCCAGCCCTTTGCATAAAGGATTGGCTCATGAAATTGCGAGACGCGCCGCTATCCAGCAAAGCGCTGCAGGACGCTTGCCCAACTTGAATGCGGACATACATGAGCGGTGCGTTGTTGTCATCGTACCGCTGCGTGTGAAACTCGCGGGCCACCTTCGTAGTATACGCAAGGATGTCCCCCACCACGACTTCGTCATCCGTCGGCGAAGTTGGTGGTGCATAGAAGGATAAGTAAGTGTGGAGATGAGCGCATAGAGCTACGCATTGCGGTCCCGGCAAGCGGCATGTGGTCGGGAGAGAAATCCATGCAAAGTCCTCGGGCGTGAGCGGGTCCAATACCTCTATGTTGAACTCGCGCGTCGATTCCCGTGAAGAACCACTTGAAGACGACATTTCGCTGTGCCGGACGGAGAAGAAACCGCACACACTTCTTGTCCTTGAGCTTGAGTACCCAGCGTAGGAACGAGTCGGGCAGCATAGTCCTCAAAAGAAAGTAGAAGAGGACTATCGACTTCCGCATGTGCCTCGGAATGAAGGCCGGTTACTCGCGAAGAAACCGGTTCCGGAGGCGTCGAGAGTGTTGTCGAGTCACTCTCGGCGGTGCTCAGTTTCCCTGTTTGCCCTTGCCTTTCAATGGGCAGATCAGTGTTTGATGAAGATCATTGTTGCACCGTAGGCAATAGTGGAATCTCGTGCGCGCCTTGAATGCTTGCTCAGAGATGCCGTATTGGGACCAAGGGGCTGGAGTTGCTGCGCCGGGCCCGGGGCTAGATGCGGTGTGTGTCTTCGTCTTGCCGTGTCCTCGGCCTCGGCCGGGGCGGCCACCTTCCCGGCCGGCTGCGAGTTTGTCCCCTTCATTGGCAGACACAACCTCGCAGGTTTGGTCAAACGGCGTTGCTGCCGCGACCACAGCCACTCTTGGCCGATGCTGGTCCCTGCTCGGGCCTGCCGCAGACGAACGCAGGTTCTTAGCCTCCTTGTTCTTAATGATGATCTGCGCGGCCTTGTCAAAAAGTTCCGCCGTTGTCGTCAAGGTGTCCTCGACGTGAGTCAGGACATTACTTAATGTCGGACATGACCTTGAGATGAAGTAGTGGCGAATGGCCTTGAAGCCCATCTGGATGTCTGGGACGGACGTCAAGCGTTGGTACTCGGCGATCCAGTCGGTACTCGGCAGCGTGCCTTGCTCGAAGACCATGAGTTTGTCCATAGCCTTGATCTCGGGCGGCTCGACTTGGAACCGCTTGTGCCACGCCGCCTTCAGATCATCCCAACTGATCTTGGTGTGCAAGTCGTTAGCTACCACTCCGTACTTGGACAAGAGGTTGTCCAACCAAGCCTGGCACGCGCCCCCTGAGCGAGAGTACAAGTATGCGTGGTGCTTGTGTTCTTTGACGTTGTGTAGCTGTAGCGTGAGCTCGAACTTGCGAAACCATGGAACCGGATTTGTCTTCGTTGAGTCGCAGAAGATCTCCTGCCCGTCGAACTTTGGAGTTGTCTCGCGCGGTTCCGAACTCGAGGTATTGGCGGTAGTACAGATCCGCTGTTGCAACTGTTGCGTTGCGGTCTGCTGTAACTGCACGTCGTCCTTGAGGGAGCCGACGTCCATCTCCAATGCTTTGAGGCGATCGGAGATATTGGAAGAGCTTGCATCGGGGGCGGCGACAGGTCGCTGCTCCAGCTGCTGAAGGCGACCTTGTACTTGAGCTAGCGAGTCGTCGAGGCTGTGGATATCCTCCTGCTGTGTAATGCAGGTTGCCAGGAGGTCTGTGAGATGCGAGAGGAGGAGAGCGATCTTGTTTTCGCAATCCTCCAACTTGCCATTCTCGGCCTCGGTCCGCCATGCCGCCGCCATTGTGAGCAAAGTCTGCTCTCCGCTAAATATCTTCTCACGACGTTGGTTTCTTTCTTCATCAGCAGCCCTTGCTGCTGCCTCGTCATGCTGGCGCTGTTGTTCAAGTGCCAGCAGACGTGCCTGCTCGGCATCCTCTGCCTTCTTCTTCGCTGCTGCTGCTGCGTCATCTGCCCGTTTCTTTGTTTCGGTACTCCAAGCCAGCATCCGGGCCTGATAGGCCTCGTCTGCTTCTGCGGACCTCTGGTCCATGACGGCTGTATGTGACCGCAACAGCATAGACCAGGCCGGGGACCTGCTGACGTGGTATTTCCTGCTCTGTCGGCTGGCGTGGCCTGCTGACGTGTCCTGCTGACGTGGCCTGCTGACGTGGCCTGCTGACATGGTCTGCTGGCGTGTCCTGCTGACGTAGTCTGCTGACGTGGCCTGCTGACGTAGTCTGCTGACGTGGCCTGCTGACGTGGCAACTCACCAATGCCGTCGCAGGCGGTACCCGGAGATAGGTAGAGAAGGTAAGGCCAGAGGGGGCAACAACATA
>BFEA01000010.1:7191326-7203466 GCA_003427395.1 Chara braunii | reverse complement strand
GSCCMGGCTATGGCCGCCAGTGCCCTSMRYGCAGGCAGCGCCCTACSGCCTAGCGCTGSCCTGCTYKSTCTTAGCGCWGCRCTGCYYTGCAYAGCGCWKCACACWTGCATCYGCGCAGCGTGCCCGCAWRTGCCAGCAYTGGCCAAGATCCCCGYTGCCTCRCCCTGCTTGCCTATATGCCAATGCAGCATGTGGGYGGCCTCCCTTCAKCCTGCRACCGGGACCCAGAGGCTGAAGCCTTCCTGATACARTTGGGCCCCMGAGCAATGCAGTTGYGCCTYTCTTCTCAAGGCCTGCGGCCAGATTCAGATAGTGGRCCGATTTTCCCTTTGGCATTTCGGCCTCTCTACCCAGCATGCATTGTCGGCCTCACGTTCGAGTGCCCAGGGCCTAACTAACTCAGAGGCCCTGGGCATTTCAGCATTTGCTGAAATCCGAGACTCGGTGCACTCCAACCAACTGGCGTGCTGCAACTGTATAGACCCCACTTCGTGAAATGTTGGCCGAGAGGACTCTTGTTGATTTGCTGGCCCGCCTTCACTTAGGGCGGGCACTAGGCTTGCTGGGGCCTTAGCCCAGAACATGTACAACATGGCAAGGCCCCTACTTGAGGGCTCAATCCTCACAGAAGTAAGAAGTGGCTATGGGCCACGTCAGATTGCAACCCCCAAGCAGCGCAAGAATGATGATGAGCCTCTATAGGGCCTGTTAAGCCGCAAGAAAGTAAAGGTTGAGAGTATTTCTGCCTGGTTGATTAGGGGAACCATCTGCATCTGACCTTTCTGCGCTATATTCCATACCTGCACCCAAACAGCCAGCCCGTTAGTAATAAACCAAGCATTAAAGGGGAGCAAGACATCAGAAACACATTGCCAAGAATCTGATCCAGGGGGCCAGACAGCATATCAACGGAAAAAAAAAGAGTATACGTATCCAAACAGTAAGCATTGTTTCAGTTTGATCTATTGTTTATTGTACGCAGCACCTTCTACAGTCAATTAAAAAAAAAAAAGTGTAGCACTCCATTCACCGCAAGTCAAGACTGAGTCTGGAGTGGGATAGTACTGTGGTGATCTGGCGGAAGACCCCCTGTGTCGGTCGTCATCATGGATGACTATCCCATCCAGGGCCTGTTGGCCCTTTCTGTCCTATTGGGCCCAATATTCCGGTTAATGTTCCCGTTGGGATTCGGACGCGTCTGTGCGTCCCGCATGTTATTGAAATCCGAAACAGTAAAGCCTAGGCCCACACCTGCGGAGCAAGCAGAGATTGACCGCAGGCTGGCAGAGAAGAAGAAGGAAAAGGAAGCCAAAAAGAAACAAAAAGAAGAGGAAGCGAAGAGAAAAATGAAAGAGAAGATGGATAAGGAATTGGAAGAAGAGTTGAAGAGTATACGAGAGGAAGAAGAAGAAGAAGAACAGGAAGAAGGAGAAGTTTTGGAAAGACGTCGTCGCCTGGACTTACTTGAGAGTAGCGATACTGCAGCGGCCAGACTTCCAGTTGAACCACTGGATTGGGCTGGTTAGTACTATTACTCCAGCGAACCGCTAAGGGAAACTGAAGAAGAAAAACATACGTTCATCGCAAAGTTGGCCACTGTGACAGACCCAATCGAACGGAATCTGCTAATGGAGGAAAAGAGGGTTGAGCTGAACAATAGAATGCTAGCAGCCAGAAGGCAAGAAGTGGAAGAAAGAAAAAGGTTGCAGGTAGAAGGGGAAAAACTGCAGAAAGCTTTATAAGCTCAAAAGGATAAACCCTCTGCGACCGAAGAACAACTTGCTCTCCTCAGAGAAACTGTCCTCAATACAAGGCAGGACATAACTTTAATGCGGCAGACCATACAAAGAGTGGAAACGCATCGGGTTGAATTCGAAAATGTTTGGAACAACTTCCTAGAAAAGTCAGCCAAAGATGTTGACCAACATGTCCAAACCTACATCAGGGCCTTAGATGAACATGTCACTAAGACCTTCACTCCGGAGGTTATAGAAAAAATTGTTAAGGGAGCTCGAGGCGGAGGTGGAGATGGCAATGACGATGGCGATGCTGACAAGAAGGGGAAAGGAAGGAGAGATCCAAAGGAGAAACCTTCACAGGAAACCGGGCAGGTTAACAAGATAAAACTTAAACTGTCGTGGACCTATAATGGAAAGGAGGAGGAAAGTGTTCTGCATTGGGCGGCAGCAATCGAAACATATGTGTACGGACAGCGTATTCCATACTGAGACAGGGTATTGATGGCAACTTCATGCATGGGAGGCGATGCCATAAGCTTCGCCATCTCGCTGCAAAAACAGGCGGGATGTAGCTCCATGGTAGAATATTCGCAACAAACGCGAATCGAAGATTTCCTCAAAGCCGTAAGAGAAAGATTCGAGGATAAGAATTTAGCAAGACGCACTGAGATGTTAATCCTCAGCCTTCCTGATAGGAAATGGAAGAGTACCTCTGCATTGAAGGCAACTATGGATGAACTATTGCAATGCCCTGATCATGGGTAAACGTCGGTCCAAATCTTAAACAGTTTTGCACGAGCACTCCCGGATCCCCGCCCCAGGAATTGGATGAACTGCGAACCCAACTCGATGAGTTGTTGAAAAATGGATGGATAAGACCTAGCTCCTCGCCCTATGGTGCGCCCGTGCTCTTTGTGCCTAAGAAGGATGGCGGCGTTCGCATGTGTATAAATTATAGGAGGTTAAATGACATAACGGTAAAGAATGTTGAACCATTACCGCGAATAGATGATTTGCTGGATCGCGTGCAGGGTTGTAAGATATTTTCAAAGATTGATTTGAAATCTAGCTACCATCAGATTGAGGTTGAGCCGGAAGACCAACATAAGACTGCCTTCATGACAAGGTATGGCCACTATGAGTTTATAGTTTCGCCCTTTGGTCTAACAAATGCCCCTGCCACTTTCCAAAGAACGATGAACGAACTATTTCGTGAATGGCTTGACAAATTTGTTGTTATCTTTCTAGACGATATTTTGATTTTCAACAAAGATGAAAAAGAGCATGTTGAGCACCTTCGACTTGTGCTAAATAAGCTAAGAGAAGCAAAACTCAAATTAAACCCAAAGAAGTGCGAATGGGCTAAGCGTCAGGTTCTATACCTAGGACATGTGATTGATGGAGATGGGGTCAAACCGGAAGATGCCAAAATAGCAACAATCAGAGATTGGCCGAACCCCCGCACCTTGACTGAGTTGCGGTCGTTCCTTGGGTCAGCCAACTATTATCGCAAGTTTGTAAGACACTTTACGATAATAGCTGCTCCCCTTCGCAGGTTGCTTAAGAAAGAGGTAATTTGGAAGTGGGATTCAGACTGCACGATGTTTTTCAAGCGTCTGAAGAAGTGTTTGATCAATTACCCGGTTTTGAAAGTGGCAGACCCTTCATTACCTTTCGTAATCACGACTGACGCGAGTCAATATGGTATAGGTGTTGTACTCCAACAAGACGATGGGCATGGATACAGACCTGTGGAGTTTATGTCTTGCCAGTTGCCTAATGAGAAAGTGGCCGCCTCGATATATGAAAGAGAGTTGTATGCTCTTCGTGAGGCTCTCAATCATTGGCGACACTATCTCCTGGGAAGGCATTTTAAGGTATACTCCGACCATGAAACGCTTCACTGGCTCAAAACGCAAGCTCGAATGACTCCTAAGTTGACAAGGTGGGCTGCGAAGATTGATATGTTTAATTTTGAGCTAAAGCCAGTAAAGGGTAAGCATAACGTTGTTGCTGATGCACTACGTCATAGATCAGACTTTTTCGGTGTTATTGTGACTTATTTAGATGTGGGTGTTGATCTACAAGAAAAGGTTAGAAAGGCGTATTCCTCTGATTCTATCTATGGGACCATGATTAAGCAAGTACAAGAGAAACCAACAGAGTTTCCTGATCATAAAGTTACTCAGGGTCTATTGTTCAAACGAACTGATGTGAATGATAGGCTGTGTATACCAAATAATGAAGAGATCAAAAGTATGATCTTGGGGGAATGCCATGATACAGAAGGCCATTTTGGGTGGAAGAAAACCTATGGAATTTTGTTGCGTTCCTACACCTGGCCTCGAATGAAGGCAGACTATGACAATCAGACCTGACCGAAGCCACATTGTGCGACTGTCAAGGAAACAAACAATACGACAGTCAAGCCTGACTGAAACCACATTGCTTGCCTGCAAGGGAAATAAAAATAAACAACGGACACCCAATCATTACAAGCAAAACTACCTTTTTCCCACCTTCCCCCTGTTCACTCCCTTCATAATCTGATTTCAGACAAGCAAATGAAAAAGGAAACTGAAATTTGTGCATGCATTCCTTTGGTTGATTCCGACTTAGTTCAGAAAAATAAAACAAAAAACTTGTAGGGATACATTCAGTATAATCAAGCATTCATAGAGAGATGTACTCATAAAGGTTTTGAAAGGGTTTATAAAAGGAGTCAAAGAATTACCTTTTGGTTCCCTGCCACAAGAACTCCTCCTGAGTTCCGACAGAGCTCCTGCAATCGGTGGGAAGACTCCCCATAGAGTCTTGATGTGGTCCTACGGGTTACAATCCCGCCTGCCGCCTTCCTCTCGTAACCACAGACTAGACTTAGAGTAAGAAGGGCAGAAGGAGGGGTTTCATACGCTCGAGATTCAAGAGAGGGACTGACTCAACTCACAAGAGACGGCCTTGATACCTTGATGCGCCTGAGGGCCCCGCAATGGCGGCCATATACGCGACTAAGATGGTCATATTGAAGCCAAATCTCAGAGCGACGACCCTCTGACGGTCCTCCAAGTCACAGTAGCAACCCTCTTCCAGAGGTCTGACCACACCCTCAAACCGCCATACTCCGCCCTCTGACTAAAACGCAATTATGCATCCTAGGAACACCGCATTCAAATAGAGCGCACCCCTGTGCTCTATCCGAAATATGGGCGGTAGCAGCCAAACTTGACAAAACATTGCACGCACAGCAATCGTGTGCAACAATAAAGGTGCAGCAAACCTCCAACTGGAGCCTAGTCAAGTGCACGGTGAGTGCCCTGCAAGTGTACTGCAAGTACACAATCAACAACTGAATACGATGGCAACTCAACAAATGTTGTGTGTACAGCAGCGAACACAGTCAACCCTAACTTGTTAAACCTGGCAGCAGCAGCAATCAGCTAAACCAGCCAACAACAATATCTGGCGTCCACAATCAACAATTATTGAACTGAGGGAACAACAACGCCTTGAAAAGAAAATAGCAGCAGCAGCTTTGCTAAACAACAATGGCACCTCTTGAAGCAGTGACACTTGCCTTTCGCTGTTGAAAACAGCGGCAATACCAATCTGGCGCATAACACTAGCACAGACGCCGGCTGCAGAGGTTGCCCCCAAAATAACAGCAGCTTGTCGTAGCAAGCAGCGGTGTCTAGCGGCTGCACCCTACTGCGAGAAGCAGCAAATCGAGTCAACAACCGAGTCTGTTGCGGAGAACTACAGTACCCCCAATAGCGGATGACCTGACAACTTTAGTAGAGACCAAACGCACTGCAATGTCAACAACAAGGTGCAACAGTCTGGTGATGGGATGAGAAGTCTCCAAAAATGTTGGTCAAAAACACATCAACAACCGCCTTAGGTCAGCAACTCTTGCTCAGTACTCAACATGTTTCACGCCCTTTGCCCCATAGCCCACCTGACAGCGCATGACTCTTTGACTGCGTCGGGCCCTACTGCACCACTCTTCAATTGCATAAAAATAAAGTTGAATTCTCCACTAAAACATGGGAAGGTTCATTTGAAGCTTTCCTCATAAGGCCGTTGTCGGGACCGGTGGGTCCCGAATAACGCCCCGACACTTGAGAACCTGTATATAGCCAAATTGTGCACGACAGAGAAATCCTCAATAAGGAGACAAGAGAGAGAAAAGACGAAGGACTAGGACGGGACCGCCGGGGGCAAAGATGCCCTGGGTTGAGAATCGCAGGGAGAGAGAATCGGCAACAGCAAGCAAGTAAGCACCAGGACAGGGGCGCAAAGGGGCATAGCATGGGGCCAGGAGGGCCATTGGAATTCGGCACGACGAAGGCCAAGGGGCCATTAACTTTGCAAATGCGGCACGGCGGACGACAAGAAAATAAGGAAGTCGAGAGGGGGACGGCCCGGTGGCCGTGGGACGATAGAAAATAAGGGCCCAACATGAGGGCCGCCTACGACAATTAACGAAAACTACGGATTGGAGGCCTTGCGGCCGAAGAAACCGGCTAGCGCAAAGCCCAAGAGAAGACAAGGAAAAAATTATCACCATAGCGCGGTAGTCGCCAAAAAAGCGTGGGACACCTTGAGGAAAAGTATTGGGGACCACGTGAGACTAAGTAAAATAATGGTAGTCGGGACAAAGTGTCGGGAACCACCAGCGGGACAAGTATCGAGGACCACGGACGGGGCAAAAGTGTCGGGGACCACTGACGGGACAAGTGGCGGGGACATGGGAAGGTCTCAAGAGGAACGACAAAGCGACATGAGGGGAAGACAATTAAAACAAGATGCACCGTCAAGATCGAGATCTTGACGGCCGAAAATATTAGCACCACACTAGTGGTAGCAAACAGGAGGGCCAAAAGGAAACGAAAAAGTAAAGAAACATGAAGTGGGAGGTATGGGAGCAATCCGAAAAATCTCGGATCGGCCTCCCTAAAAAAAATAGAGTCAAAAAAGACTTCATGTGAAAAATAGGCCTCCGGGAGAGAATCGAAGTAGGAAGGGCTACTATGTGAGAGAAATAGAGGTAAAACGAAGCTCCCATGAGCATGAGAAGGCCACAGTTGCAGTCCGAGAAATAACGGACTGCCCCTTAAGCATAGGAAGGGCCAAAACTAAGAGGGGGAGCCTAGAAAAGAACCTTAACGACCACTTGACACTTGGCATGCTAGAAAATAAAGGAAAAAAAAAAAAAACGTAGGAGAACAAGACAAAAAGAGTGAGAGGAAGTGAGTGAGTTGGCCGTCAGTAGGGACTGCCACAAGTAGGGACTGGCAGATCCCTACTGTCCAAGAAAGGAGGAAAAAGAAAAGAAAAGAAACGGGAAAAAAAAAGAAACGAGAAAAAAGTCCTAACGGTGAAAAACGGCCACTTGGGGAGATGCATCCGTGACCAGATACATTCTGGAATATGGCGGTTGCAAGGGATCTTGATTTTTTCCTAATTTTGCAGAGAAAATCAAGGAAAAGCAAGGTCCCATGCAATCGAGATACAATGGATTGCATGGGGGAAGAGAAACACATGTTTTATGTGCATCCGAAGCCAATATTGAGCCCGGATGCACTTAAAAGTTAACCGTTTATTTTTCCTTCAGTTATGGGCTAGTTGTGGGGCAATGCGGCTAGGAAATAAACCCCCATTGCAGTCCGAGTTACAACAAACTCCATGAGGAAAGGAAAACACAAGTTTTCGGTGCATCCGAAGCCAATATTGAGCCCGAATGCACTTGAAAATTGAGAGTTTTATTTTCCTTCAACTTGGGGCAAGTTATGGGGTTGTGGGACTAGGGAAAAAGCCACAGTTGCAGTTTGAGAAATAACGGACTGCATAAGGATGCCTATGCCAAGGAAAAATGGGTCATGGCAAACCCGAAAGGCTAGAAAAAAGTGATTTCAGCACAAGGGCAACTAAAGACGGTAAACGGCAACCGTGAGATAAGATCTCGCGGCCAAGAATAATCGACACGCATAGGGCACTTGAGGAAGGGATATTGGAACCACCAAGGACAAGGAGGTTCCAAACTAAAAATGAAACGTCATCCGGAACGTTGTCGAATACTAAATAGGCCCAAATAAAAATAATCGAAAAACAGGACACGGGACAAAAAAAAAAAAATGAGACTCGTACGAGAGAGTGGCGAGGACTTGAGATGTCCCTAGGTAACCATGAGCCAACATGAGGAATGGTCACGCAAACAAACGGCACCGTCAAGATCGAGATCTAGATGGTGGAAAATATTAGCACCACTAGTGCAAGCACTAGTGGAGTCAAGTGAGAGAGCCGTGAGAGAAAAGAAAGCAAAATAATGATGATGGAAGGGTTGCCCAGCAGTCCGAGATATGTCGGACTAGCTAGGCATGCGAAAATAGAGCCCTAAGGGGCTCAACACAGAAAAAAGGTTGTCAAAAGAAAATCGGAGCAAAAGGGGCCCAAAATTGAGACTAACGTAGGCAAAATGGAGCCCCCTAGGAGCATGGGGCTGCCAAACGGCTAACTGCTGAGTCTGAATCTGGCCGTGGATGAGGATCCATGGCCTAGAAAAAGACTCAACAGCTACTTGACACTTGTCACATCAGAAATAAAAGAAAGGAAAAAAAAAAAAGAGAAAATGGAGGAGGAATGAGACAAAGGGGGAGAAAAGAGTGGAGGAAAATATGCCGGCCTATTGGGACTGGCACACTAAGGACTGGCAGGTCCCTACTGTAACCTCATCCATCCATAATTAGTGGAGGGCAATCCGGATTGCAGAGATATGGCCCTTGGGGCATTATCTCTACAATGTCTGAATTAAAAATCACAAAATTAAAACAAATACAAAAGGGAAATGACCGTTTTTTTTTTGGTCCATGGATCTGAGATTCAGATCCATGGACGAGGGAATATGGTCGTTTTTTATAGGCCTACCCAAACGGCCAACTCCGGAATAAGGCAGCCCAAAATGAAAGAAAAAAAAAATAAAAAAAAAAAAATTGTGCACTTGGCCAAAAAAGAAGGCCAGATGCACCAAAAATTGAAAAAGTGAACCTAGGGGCTCAAATTTGAAGCAAGGAATATATAGGGGTGACACGGAATATTGTGGGACTTGGATCTCAACCAGATCCAAGGTTGAAAAGGCACCGAGGCATGGGTAAATACCAGGCCTACCAAAAATGAGGTTGAAACTGAAAAAATCGAGAAAAATACCGTCTAGTTTTTTTTCTCTCAAGTAAGGCTGCCCCTTGGGCGTTTGGACTCAAGCGGGTAGCATTTTGGGAGTAAAAAAGAGGCTGGAGGAGGCCAAGAGGCAATCCGAGTCGGTACCAACCACTCGGACTGCATGTACTTGGCCAAAATAAGGTCCGAGTACCCCCGAAAGGGCCTAGTGGTGAATTTTTGCCTTGGGGGTACCTCGGTTCACCTCAAGGCACATGGGGAGGCCCATGAGCTGGCCGGAGTGCTGGTTTCAACCTACATAAGCTGAAAATTCAGTCCACCACACTCACATTTGCATGAGGTGTGCCCATGCTTCCCAAGTGAGCTCATAGGAGCACTTCTCTCACTTGGAATGAGGAGAGGGGAACCCCTGGCAGTTTGAGAGCTTAGAGGACACTGTGAGCTAGTGTGAAGAGCTCTAGAGGCTAGTGGTAGTGAGGCTGGCCTAGGAGGGCGGTCCGCCATGGCCCCAGGCTGTGAGGAAGAAGGCAAGGTTAAAGAGAGTCTCATTCCTAGAGGGGAGAATTTCATAGCCATAGTGGTAGGAGCTTGTTGTAACTTGAGGGAGACTTAGAAGGGGAGAAGGTCTTGAGGAAGAAGGAAGCCATAGCCAAGTAGGGAGGAGCAACTCCAAGAATGGTACATCAACTCCAAGGCCCAAGAGGAGGTTAGTGGAGAGAAGGAGAGGCTTCCTCTTCTCCTCCTTCTTCTTCTTCCTCTTCTTCCTCTTCTTCTTCTTCTACTTCTTCGTCTTCTTCGTCTTCTTCTTCTTCTTTTTTTTCCTCTTCTTCTTCTCCTCTTTCTTCCTCTTCTTCCTCTTCTTCTCTCATCCTCCCATGTTCCAACACCAACACTTTCTCTTATCTTCTCTCTTTCCATACATGCCTTCCAAAGGTTAGTACAAATAGTAAGGGGGTTTTCCACTAGTAATGCACTCCCCATTGTCCATTTCCTCACTCTAGAGTAAATCGCTACTCTCCCTTTTGTGTATGTGTGCTCAAAAGTGAGTTCCACTCACTTTCTCTCCATGTTTTTGCTCCATTCTTCACTTTGGTGTAAATCGCTACATGTATCTTTGCCTTTCCTAGTGTTCTAGTAGTGTTGAGCTCATGCATTGTCCATTTCTTCACTCTAAAGTAAATCGCTACTTTCCCTTTTGTGTATGTGTGCTCAAAACTGATTTCACTCACTTTCTCTTCATGATTTGCTTCATTCTAAACTTCGGTGTAAATCGCTACTTCTATTCTTGCTTTTCCTAGTGTTCCAGTAGTATGGAGCTCATGCATTGTCAATTTCTTCACTCTAGAGTAAATCGCTACTTTCCCTTTTGTATATGTGTGATCAAAAGTAAGTTTCACTCACTTTCTCTCCATGTTTTACTTCATTCTTCACTTGGGTGTAAATCGCTACTTCTATCCTTGCTTGTTTAGCGTTCTAGGAGTCTTGAGCTCATGCATTGTCCACTTCTTCACTCTAGAGTAAATCGCTACTTTAATTTTTGTATGTGCGCTCAAAAGTGAGTTTCATTCACTTTCTCTCCATGTTTTGCTTCATTCTTCACTTTGGTGTAAATCGCTACATGTATCTTTGCTTTTCTTAATTCTCTAGTAGTGTTGAGCTCATGCATTGTCCATTTCTTCACTCTAGAGTAAATCGTCATTTTCCCTTTTGTGTATGTGTGCTCAAAAGTGAATTTCACTCACTTTGTCTCCATGTTTTGCTTCATTCTTCACTTTGATATAAATCGCTACATGTATCTTTGCTTTTCCTAATATTCTAGTAGTGTTGAGCTCATGCATTGTCCATTTCTTCACTTTAGAGTATATCGCCACTTTCCCTTTTGTGTATGTGTGATCAAAAGTGAGTTTCACTCACTTTCTCTCTATGTTTTGCTTCATTCTTCACTTGGGTGTAAATCGCTACTTGTGTTCGTGCTTTTCCTAGCAATCCAATAGTCATGAGCTCATGCATTGTCCACGGTTCATGTTAAGTTTACTTGTGCTTATATCTTGGCTGTTACTGTTGTGGGATGGGTGACCGACGCTTGGCTGCTACTGTTGAGGGAGGGGTGACCGGCGCTTGGCTGCTACTGCTATGGGATGAGTGACCGACGCTTGGCTGCTACTGCTCTGGGATGGGTGACCGGCGCTTGGTTGCTACTGCTGTGGGATGGGTGACCGGCGCTTGGCTGCTACTGCTGTGGGATGGGTGACCAACGTTTGGCTGTTACTGTTGTGGGATGGGTGACCGACGCTTGGATGCTACTGTTATGCGATGGGTGCCCGACGCTTGATTGCTTCTTGATTGCTATTTGATTACTGCAACTATAGTCGGTGATTGGGTGATTGACTACTGGTGCTTCCTAGGCTAAGGGCCTGGTCCACAGGCGCTGACCGCTTGGCATGATTAAGGGGTTCGCCCATCCACCATCTTCTTTACATTGACCCTTCCTCCTCCATCCTCTTCATCCATCAACCGTAGCCCACCACCTCACACCTCTTCCTACTCTATCTTCCCCATCCATCCACCATAACCAGCCACCTCACACCTTCCTCCTCCCCCATCTTCTTCACCCATCCACATAGCCATCCACCTCACACCGTCTTCCTCCTCCATCTCCTGCACCCATCCACCATAGCCATCCATCTCACACCTCCATCCTTTTCACCCATCCGCCATAACCATCCACCTCTCGCCATCTCCCTCCTCCATCTCCCTCATCCACCATAGCCATCCACCTCGCATCATCCCCCCCCCCTCCATCTTCTTCACCCATCCACCATAGCCATCTGCCTCGCACCACCTCCCGCCTCCATCCCCTTCACCCATCCACCATAGCCATCCACCTCACTCCACCTCCATCTTCTTCACCCATCCCCTATAGCCAATCACGTCACACCATCTCCCTCGCCCATCTCCTTCACCCATCCTCCATAACCAAATCACCTCACATCATCTCCCTCGCCCATCTCCTTCACCCATCCTCCATAGTCGGCCACCTCACGTCGTCTTCCTCCTCCATCTTCTCCACCACTCCCCACGCCCAACTACCTTACACCTCCTTCCCTCTTCACCCCACTCCCCAACCAAAGGGTCACGACCAAGGGGGCGCGAAGAAGCAAGGCATAGAGGGAGAACCTTAGGTAGGGTGGTGGGGATAAATAGGGGATGAATTGATTAGGAGTAGGA
>BFEA01000010.1:7162067-7191159 GCA_003427395.1 Chara braunii | reverse complement strand
CTCTCCCTCTCTCTCTCTCTCTCTCTCTCTCTTTCCCCTTCTCTCCCTCTCCATCTTACCCTCTCCCCCTTCCACCACTTGGCATATAACTAACCCTTCACCACTCACTTGTTACATTTCCAGGGAACGAACGGTGAAAAGAATTTTTCCTCACTTGGCGGAGAAAGTATGCGGGGGGAGGGCTGCCGGTCCCTTGTGCCGCCGAGAAGGAAAGCAAAAAACGTTGAGCAATTGAGAGAAGTCAAGTCCGGAAAAGGGACTAGACAAAGTCGGTACTTTAAGCAATGTCAATTGACTCAACCATTTCCCCGACAGCATAACTATGAAAAAAGGATGAACTGATTGAGCAAAGGAGGGAGAATAGAGAGAAACCAAAAAGAAAGAAAGTTAGGCATGCGGTAAGGGCTATGTGTTGACCCCAATGGGGGATGGTACCTGTTTTTGCCTTCGTGTGGGATTGTGTAGGTGAGTAAGCCTTGGAATGCTTTGAGCGGGACCGAGCCGGGGAAGTCGGGCGGCAAAGGAAAAGAGAAGAGAGGGCAAAGAGGCTACAGGGACCATAGTGTAAAATCGACCCATGAAAGAAGACCTTTGCCCAAGAGGTTTGGAGTGTGAATGAAAGAAAGGAGTGGGACTTTTGCTGCTCAGAATGTGAAGTAGCCTATGCATGCGTATGAAGGCCCCAAAACGACTAAGGGGCTTGCACCAATTACGATGGATGGAATGTGTGAGACACGAGGGGTACGTAGGGGCGAGGGGAAAGACGGTGTTGTCGCACCCCGATGACGCCATAGGATTGTTGTGTTTAGGGAAATAGTGCGTGGCCTAAGGATAACTCTTAGCCTACGCACAAAAGAAGAGGAACTCTCAAAGAACCCCTGGACTGCCTGCGTAAGCATTTGCTTGAGAACACAACCAAGAATCAGAAAATCAGCGCTTGCGAAATGACCAACGACACTACCACTCGGCGCGAGGGCTGAGTTACATCCCCAATGTCAAAGCTCTCTCGCTCGACGGCCCACCCCCATCCATCTCAAAGCACTGTTGGGGGTGACCCTGGGACGAACGGCCCGTGCCCTGAGCATGAGCGTGGGCGGGCCGAGCGAACTGGGACCCGCAGTGGGGTCGACAAAGGTTCCAAAGTCTATCGGGGTTTGGCCCTACAAAAATGGTGGAGGTGTCGGGTAGGGGGTTAAACTGACCCTTGTGATCCCGAGGGGGGCGCCCTACGCAAGACCGTGTACACAACTAAAGAGAAGGAAATCAGACTTGTGCTTGCTATTTCCCTTGAGAGAATCAGACTTGAGGGTGGTTGGGCGCATGGCATGGCCAGGCCTTGAGTTATAACATGCATGATTGCACATTTGATCAACTCACTCCTTGGAGGGGTAGCTCTAGCCCCCCTTCCTCCGGTGCTGGTGTTCGCCAGTCCTGGGAAGCTTCGGGCAAGTCGCAGGTCAACCCTTTCTCTTCGTATGAAAGAAGGGCTCCGGTTACCTGGCAGGCGGTTGGTACTTCGGCTTCAACCGTGGTCCAATGAAAATCCCACGGCGGAGTGATCCGACCGCCTGGGTGTTTTTCTCCCTTCTTCTTCTGAGCCCAGCGGGCTCATGCACTATACACTTGAAATGCTTAAAGGAACCAACATGAACACAAGGGTCATCAAGAAGGAACAATCCTACCCTATGAAAGGACAGACGAAGGAAGACAAATGGGAATGAAGGGAGTTGCTAGACTCCAAAGAAAACTAGCTCACCTTTGAAGATGCTCACGAGAAGGAACCAGCCACTGTATATGGACAATAGGGGGAGTGACACACACTGTCATGAGAGAAATTTGTGAGATTTGGGTAGGTTGCGCCGGATGCACCTTTGGGAAAGGCACTTGTTCTATGTGTGTCCCACTTGGGACTTGGGACCTGCATGAGGGAATCGAGCGTCCTGCCTTTCGGAAGGAAAGGATGGGTTTGCACCAGCCGGTGCGGGATTGGGAAACATCGTTTCTATTGTAGTGCCGCCAGGTCCCACGTGCGGAGGTCGGGCCACTGAGCTGTCGGACAGGAGTTGGTCTCGCCGGTTGATTCGTAGCACTCTTTCCCGGGCGGACCGAGCATGGCTCGACACCTTGCCCAGGCGGGATGCGAAACGTCTCCTCAGCCGGGGCTTTAGCTTATCGGCTGGCGGGGGAGGACCACTGCATGTGAGGCAGTGAGGGAGCCTCGGAGACGATTAGTAGCCTCCCATAGTACGGTTTGGGAAAGGCTGATTCTTATCAGACCGATGGAAGTGAATGCCCGGACGGCTGACTTTTGCTCCAAGCGGGGTGCGCGGGGTGATTCCCGATACCAACAGGGTGTGCAAGAGCGGCAAGACGGGATGGGGTATTTTGGGCAAACGAAGAGGGGTGATGCCCTGTGCCGGAGCCTGGGTACCACGCTCGCGACGGTTGAGTTGTGCTTGAGGTATGGGATAAAACTCTACCGACGGTAACAGTGGAGAGACCACTTTGGGAAGAAGGCCGGTGAGGAAATGACCGTGCCTTGTATGCGAGGTTGCCTGAGTTTTCGTATTTTGTATCCCCCTCTGTAAAGATTATTGCGATATGAGCTGTTGAGCGGGGCGATGATTCTAGTCTATTCTCACCCCCTGCCTAAGTCCGCACGAGTGAGTGAAGATCATGAGACGAAGAGAGAGGTCAGCTTGAAAGGAACCAAGAAAATGAGTTTGGGTGAAAAAAGGGCGACTTGGGCATATACGAAGAAGGTTAGAATTTGAGAATTGGGGAGGTAAACTAGGCTAGACCTTGATGAGGGCTCTGAAATATTCTCATCCAGGATTTAGGCTGATCGGACCCGAGAACCGGGGGTGGTGTTTGGCTGTGAAAAAAAACAGGGTCGAGTGTTGGAACCGAGATGGCGCGGCGACTGTCATCCCCAATCTATTCCAGCAGACCAGAAATGCCAATAGATGTTAGGGACGGGTTATCCGTCGTTTTGCCAGAGGAAGGGACCTGGACAGATCTGGAGCCGGCGTATCAAACCACGATACTGGGCGACGAGGATGCCTTCCTTTGCATAGAAACGTTGTTGACCAAGGTCAGCCTGACCCGGTTAACGCCAAGCTTGACAGATTTGGAATTTCGGGGGACTGTGGAAGCCCGGGTTTGGATCTACCTGTCCAAGGAAGGGGAGAACGCAATGGTGGCAGACTTGGCGTTAGGGATAGTCTCGTACCAATTATTTAGGCAGGCGGAACGGGAAGTAGTGTAAGCTGCATGTCAGCGGGTGGAAATGGAAATGGAAAAGATAGATGTGCGGGTGGAACTCGGAGATAGAGGGAACGTAAGGCGGCCGCTCAGGACAATGAGGTGCACCGTGCCTCCGTTCTTGGTGGACGTTGTCTTTGGGACCCGGAGTAGGCTGGTGCGGATATGCCAGTCCATGACGAACCTCGGGCTGTACCAGGGCGCCCAACAGGACTTCTTCCGTCTATCGGTCGAAATGGGACCGTTCGAAGGGAATTGGGCAAAGGAACTGGCTGAGATACTAAACTGCCTCAGCACAGATGAGGTGTTTGTTCTGAGTTCCGTCCACTGGAAGATAATCTATAGGAATGTGGCGATAGGAGAAATGTTTGTGGACGGGTTGAAAGATCTATGGTACGAGGGAGAGGACGATCTTACCGATGAAGACGAAGATGATGCAATCGAAGACTGGGACTTCTGAGGAAAAGGTCCGTAGGGCAGAAATGATAGGGGTGGTCGGCATTGTGCAGGGTACCAGCATGGCTAGGGAACAACGCTTAAATGGTCGGATGTTTAGGGGGTGGGAGCCAAGACAGTTCGAGGGAGGAGTAGAGATGACCCTACCAACAAGAAATGAGTGGAGAAGAGCGACTTGTGACTGGGTAGGGGAAGTAATCACATCAGAACTATTGTTCCTATGGGTAGAAAGAGTATGAAAACCGTTGAGGGACGAAGAAGGATGGGACGACATAGCTGAGGGAAATGTAGAAGCCCTCGAGACGGTCTACTTATCAAGAAGGGGGTGGCAACTGTTCTGCGTAACGTTGGCGTCTGGGCAAGATCCAATGTGGATCTTAGGAGGGGACGAGCGACGGACTCGTAATATGGGTTACGAATTCGCCAACAAAGGGTGGGATGAGGTAAGCAGTAGCGCTGCGATAGGAGGGTAGGAGAAATTCAGGCTGTCGTGCCAGATAGTTCAGGCCTGGGTGCCGCGTTTTGTAGCAGACTGGTTTGGAGGATACGAACACATCCTCACGGTGGCAAAAGCCTTAGACGAACTAAACCTGGACTTTTCATGGTTAGTCGACGCTTACTACAAGATCTCGTTGGAAATGGGACCGTTCCACGGGGATAGGGCGAAAGAGGCCGTCGACATCCTGAAAATTTTTAAGGAAGACCGACTCGAGGTGGACGACGGGGCCGAGGATGCGATACTTCACCGCGAGGTGGCAGCGACCCCCTCGTACATAGGAGATGTGTTCCTATTGTTCGAGGTACTATGGGTATAGCCGAAAGATCAGCACGTAGGCAAAGGGGAGACGAAATCAGAATATGTATGAAGCAGGGACAACGTCGGAAACTAATGGGCATTAGGCAAGAAAAAGGTGTCGCGGAATAGAAAAAGGAGATTAAACCAAGAAAGCGCAAACTTTTTTTTTAGTGCAGCGGTCGGTTGAAGGGGAGCGCGGAGGAAGACACCACAGAATGGCTCGAAGAATGGTGCTGTGAGAAAATACGTCGCGATCTTGCCGCCCAGCAGGATAGATGGCGGGGTAGAGATAAGCATGACGGCCAGGAACGGAGTGAGCGACCCGGTGATGGACTGGGTCGGGGTAGAGCTGGTAGAAGATACGGTGTACCTAGTAGTGGAATTGGAATGGCGGGCAAGGGGGGAATTCGGGGGCGTAAGCTTGGATCTTCTGGGATGCGTACATGCCACAGGTTCGTTGTACCGGTGAGAAGAGGGGTGGCGCACCTTTGGGTTCACCTTGGCGTCCGGAGGAGAACCCGTACTTATGCTTGAGGGGGCTTGGCAAACAACCTGGCGACATAACAACCGAAGTAGGAACCGTCATGGCAGGAACCTTTAACCTACTAAACGAAATCGTACGAATGAGCCTGTCGCCCTTCCTACTAAGGCAAATGGGAGGTATAGAACGAGTTCAGCAGGCAGTAGCGGCACTGGCTACGCTAAGCTTTGAAGAAGCATCGGTGTATCAAGAATATTATCGGGCCTTCCTGGAGATGGGGCCCTTTGAGGACGAACAGGGGTACACAGTACTATGCATATTACGAGCGGTTGTGACTACTAGACCAAGAACCCCGTTAATAAATGATGAAACCATGTGGAGAGTCATTAGGCGCGAGGTAAGTCGTGGAATGACCTACCTAGACGATGTTCATCGTTTGTTCGAACTACCGGAGGAGGAAGCAGGCCAATAGAGAGGAAAGGAAAAACAAGAGCGACAGAAAGGATGGGGTGAGAAGGTAGGAGGATAGCTAGCAATGTCCAGGGGAGCAGATGAAATAAGAGGAATTCGCTTTCTGTATGAACCATGCAGGAACCCACCAACCGGCAACGGCGATGAGACGCACCCGAACATCGCGACGACCCACACACCCTCGACCACCCACAGAAAGCAGTAACGGATGGGAGGTGTCGCTCCCAGCGAGCTACGAGGCCCGAGGAATTGACACGGAATGGAGAGTTGTGACCTTGGGGAGGGACCAAGCCTTCATGATGGAGGATTGCCTATGGAGCGGCATGAGGTTCAATAGGGGGCCAAAAGACGACTTATGCACCGACCTGAGGGTGACCGGGACCATGTACTTACCTGAGATTGGATGGCACATGCTAGGAACCGAGATGGCACTAGGGCATGGGCTGCTGCCAATCTTCCGGAGGGTGGCCAGGGCATTAAACCGGATAGGATAGGAAGTTCGGGGGAGAAGAAATGTGGGGCTAAGAACCCGGGTGGAAGTAGGAGGATGGCGAGAGTTTAGAGCCCCAATGGCAGGATTGCGGTGCTGAGTACCCCGCTTTATGATAGACTTGATATTCGTCAGCCTCTTGAGGGCAACGGAACTGGTGAACTCGACCCTAATCTGGATTCACCATTTCCAGCCACAAACAACAAGAATGTTTTACGATGTGTCGGTAAGACACGGGCCGTTTTGGGAAAATCGGGTCCGTGAATTACTAAAATTCATCGAGATCCTGATATTTGGGGCGCCACTCTTGGCTTTTGAAGAATATGAGCCAATAATTATCAGAGAAATAGGAATGAGGGAAAACTACCTTGCGGGGGTGGCTAGCCTATTCGAGGAACTTGACGAACAGGACGGGCCTGAGGAACCGGTGTGAGAAAAATGTCGAGGAAGGTGGCAAAGGTGAACTCGAGCTATGAGATGATAAAGACAAAAGCAAGAATAGCGTTCTGCGGGGGGGGTAGTGGCTGGAGTCCTACGCCATCTAAGGGTATGCCAGAAAGGGACTAGGATGACCACTACTATCAAGGACGTCAGGGGTATCCAAAGGTTGGGAAGGCAAAAGGTCATCTTCGAAAGAAGGACCCACCCGCCATGGACACGCCGCCTTAGAACCGAGGCACGGTGGTGACAAAACATCGAAACCCGGCAACAGGCTTTCCGACAGGAAAGGCAAGCAGTACACCGCAAAGTGAAGGCAGACAGGCCTGCTACCGCCACTATAAAACAGAAAATATTGAAATGGCAAAGGTGGGGAGACTGTAGCAAACCTTAGGGTCTGGAAATCTGGAGAGTTGTAAACAACTCGCCATTTCGAATTTTTTTTTTTCCTTTGTGCAAGATTAGGAAAGGATGGCGACAGAGGAGGAAGCAGGAAGCCTGCGAAGCAAGGGGAGTCAGTGCTCAAAGAAGGACATAGAGCAAAACGGCGGGTCCGTGAGGGACCGAGAATCGGCAAATCCAGAAGGTACTAAGGAAGGAAGAAAGGAAGTGACAACCAGGGAAAGCTCAAGAAAAGCCGGAGGGAGCAAACAAGGAACTCAGAGAACTAAGGGGGATAAGAGTAAAGGCAGTCCGACGCCACGAGCATCTGACGGCACGCTGTCAAAGAAGGTAAGGCTAACCGACACCCGGAAGAAACTTGCTGAGATAGAAAGAAGAATGGCGGAGTATAACGCAAAACTCCTGGAGGAGATGATGAACGAAGGCGAGGGGGACTTCGCCGGAGAAGGGCTGAATGAAGATCAAGGAGCAAACCAGGGGCGGGGGAGCCAAGAAGATACTATAAAAAGGAGAAAGGATAGGACTGGAGAGCATAAGGAGACGCCAACCAAGAAAGGAAAGGAGAGAACAAAATCCCCAGGAAGGGAGGCGGAGAAGGCTACCAACCCGTCGGCCATAGCCAGTGGGGCAAGCCGACCAGCGGTTTCGCCCATAATCGCAAGGGGATGCGAAGGGCTTTGGAGCTTAAGAAAAAGGGTGCTAGGCTAGTTCGACCCGGAAGGGACGGCAAAGCCCGGAGAAGGGGCGGGTACCAGTAAGGAAGAACAAGGCTTCGACACCACCAATGGAACGGGGTGAACCGAGGGGGGGCTCAAGAAAATGGTGTCTTCCCTCACACGGGCGCTAAATAAAAATCAGGGATACCTGGCCGACGCCAAGAAGAAGCTGACATTCGACGGGGCTAATATGACGAAATTCTTGATAGACTACGAAAATTTGGCGACACTACTAAGGTGGAGCGAGGAAGAGAAGATGGAGCACTTAGGGCAGCATGTGTCGTTTAATCTAGGGAGGGACATAATGGCTATCGTCGAGATCAGCGGATCCTGGAAGGAGGCCTGGGACGTAATGATGCGGAAATATCTGGCAACCGAGAAAATGGCTACAGAGACAGAACTGCTTGCAGTACAAAGAAAGAACTTTGCAACGTATAACGATTTCCTGAGCAAATTGATCCTCGTAGCATTGCGAATCCCGGGGGTAACTAATCGCATAACGAGTAAATACTTCCTCAGACAATTCACCGAGTTCAACAAAGATAAGATCCTATCGGCCTACCAACAGACCACAAAGTTTATGAATATACGCAGGTAATCAAACCGCTAAAAAAGATGGGTCTAATTGGGGCAAAGGAGGCGGTTAGGCTGCGTTTGCATCAACTAGCATGGAAGCAACCAGCCACACAGGACGGAGTAGTATGGGTTGAGCATGTTAAAGGGGTAAAACAGGCATTGGCAGGGCTAATGCTGTCACCGGTGGACCGAAATGGCGGGGAGACATTGGTAGAATGTCCATCACTCTACGCAAAGGGTATGCGAGAAATGTTTAATGAGAATCCTAACTATCAGAAGATAAGAAAGACCGAGGTTGAAGTGTTCCAAGATATGAAGATGGAATACTCGACTGCAAGGTTAACAACACTGGCAAACTGGGACAACAGAGGGAAGCTGCAGGAATCCTATGTCATCGCTAAGGACAAGGATCTCTGCAAAAGAAGGTCGATAGTGCCCTCCTTCTATAACCCAGCTAGACAAGCGGCGGGTCTATTAAGTAAAGCACTGAACTTCATGCTGAAGAATGTCGGGGTGGAACACTTCGACCTATTCGGGACTGCGCAACTAAAATAGAAAATGGAGAAAGTGAACAAGAAAGCTCACGAGTCGACGGGTATGGACAACAGGATCCTCATACGAACCTGCGACATAAAGGAGATGTTTACAAGGCTGCCACATGACGAAATTCGGGATAAGGGCATTCGATGGGTGAGATTGAAGGTAAGAGGGAAGAAGGCGACCTTCGGGAAATCGCACGGGGAAGAAGGGTGGAAATCAGTACGAATGATGGCACTTGTAGAGATCACTTATTTCCTACTAGACAACACCTATTTTAAAGCAGGGGGGGTGATTCTCAAACAGATTAATGGAATCCCAATGGGGGGGTGGGGAAGCCTATGTGATGTGTGCCTATGTCGAGCACAGGTTTCTCATGTCGCTTGGAGCAGAGACACCTTCTAGAAGGGAATAGGTTCATGGATGCCCTCATCCTGGCAACATGGTATGGCAACAGAAAGGAAGGGGAAAAGGAGAAGGCAAAAGAAAGATTGGCGGAGATTGGGCGGTGCTATCACAAGGATCTGATTTTGAAGCAAACAGGGGGTGAAAATGGGATTGCTTCCTTTTTGGAAGTTAATCTGATAGTAACAAATCTTCCCGCCTGGATTTACATGACGCATAGATTCAAAAACATAGACAGTATCTGGGGGGAGGGGCCCAGACATTATAATACTATAAAGGATTATCAGTCCTATGGAGATAAGAGAGTAAAATGGGGCGTGGTGACAGGGACGATTTGGAGGATCCGAAACAACACAGACACGAAGGCGACGGCGTGGGTAAGCTTGATAACATTCGAGAGGGATTCGTAAGTTGGGCTATCCATTGGAAGCTTTCCTGGCAGGGGTTCAAAGCGTGGGACGAAGAACGGGGGGGTTCTGGGATGAAATGGGTGCACAATTGGGGAGATGGTTTGGAAAACGTGAGAGTTGGCCGTGAACTCTGAACTGGTAAGTGACAGAACCAAACGGTAACTGACACAGCGCAGAAGTACAGTACGACAAAGGGTTTTGCCAACGATGGAAGCAGAACCACATAAAAGGTTAGTTACAGCAAGACAAAAAGAATCAACTGAACTACGATCTCAGTAAAGAGGTGAGTCGAGATCGTCGAATTATCTGGAAGGACTCACATGTATAACCGCGGCAGCGCCGCTATCCCAAAAAAAATGGAAAAGCCTAATGTGGACGGACTACTGCAATGGTACATCCCAACACTCCTAGACGTAGGACTTTTTCAAGCAGTAAGATTTTGAGAAACGGTAAATTCGAGAAACGGTAAATTTTTGCACGTCGTCACGGCGTGGAGACTAGCGTTTGCTTTTTCCAGGGAGTAGATCGAAGATAGAGCAGTATAAATAATGGATTGAGTGCAGTTGCGCTGCGCTACCTCAGTAGTACTGGGCAAAAGGGTGGTACGCTGCAGTTTAGCGTGGTGGCATAAAATCATGTACTTCGAGAGTAAAGCGCAATGGTTTTATGCGATTCATTGTGTTTTCATTCATTCATACGAGATGTCGACTTTAGCACCGTGATAGACATTGTTGAGAAGATGGTTGTAACCGAATCATTGGCCTTCCTGAGGGAAGGAGAGGTCATAGACTTAACCGGTAAGACAGGCGATAAGGTAAAGAGAGGGATAGAGAGTCTGCACGAGCGTGTCCATGGGGTAGATGGAAAGATTGTAAGGGTAGAGAACGCTTTGATGGTAATGCAAGCCCAAGTGACGCAAACCCAAGGAGCTCGACCCCCCTCCCACCACAAGAGGCGGTGGCTCCCGCAGGAATAGCTAACCGGGGGTTCAATAGGAGAGATCCGGCCAATGAGCAATGCAAGTATTGTGCGATGGTTGGACACTTTGTGTGAGCATGTCCAAGACTTAACCATGACATCATGCACAAAAGGTGCTTCAGGACGTTACAAGAAGAGATCATAGGCCCCCAAGGAGAGAAAGTGAATTGGAACTCCCTGGGTGGGATGCGCCGGGCCGTAATTGCACTTAACAACCTCGACGTCGCCACAGTAGAGGCCGAGCCAGTGGCGGAGCTAGGGTGAACGTGACCACCAGGCAGCGTACATCAGAAAAGAAGGTCGTACATGACGCCGCCATGGAAGATGTTGGGGATGGCCCGGGGATGACACAAGAAGCTGAGGTACAGGAGCAAGAGAAAGTTTACAGGAAACCTAGAGAAGAGGCTCCGGTAGACAAAGCAGCCTTGGCCAAAAAGAAATTCCGGTATCAGATCCCCATTCTAACTATGCCCGAGATCAATGACACCCTTAGCAAGCTGCTAGGGACCATGGTGTCGGTCTCTTTTCAAACCATGTTGTAGGCAAGCCCCAGGCTTCTGAAAGGCCTTAGACAGCTACTGACGAAGCGAAGAATAGAGGTAGAAGAAGGGCCGGAACAGCAGGAGGAAGAAAAGAAAGGGGAGGCACCACGAGAAGTCGCCAACTTCCAAAGGATCCCCGGGGACCTGGATGAGCTAGAGAAGGCCTTCGCAGACATCCGGCTAAGCTTGCCAGACCGTGAAGGTGGCGAGGTTATGAGGGCCCCACCACGGACAAAACTTAGCTTTCACGCACTAGCCGTGGGTAAGCTGAAAGTCCAGATCGGAAGCCACCACACCGATGCGCTCATAGATGGAGGGGCTGAAATAATGCTCATTAGGAAAGACTTTGCAAAGATTACCGGATGTCCAGTAAACAAAGAGACAACAGGAAGCATCCGTGGGGCAGGCCGGGAAATTCCCTTCTCCGGGTATGTTACTAAGTGCGCAGTCAAGGCCGGGGTTAGGGAATTCATTTGGTCGTTCCAACGGATGACCGTCATGTATGAAATGGACCATGACATAATCCTTGGGAGACCTTGGTGTGCGAATGTGGAGATGATCGAAATGCACCTGCATCACGGAACATATATGGCGGACATAGAAGACCCGGTGACAGGACGTGGTGAGCTACTCCGTCTCATCGGGACAGGCGGTGACACGCCAAAAGGAAAGTTAGCAACATGGTCGTCGTCGTTCGAAGGAAGTGCCAGAAAGGGGGCTTTCGCACGAATGGAAGGAATGAGGGAAGGGGTAGAAATTATGATCGAGGAGGCATTCAGCAAGAAAGAGTGGGTCAAGATGGGGCTACCATAGAAAAAGAGGAAACAGGAGGACGATGCCCTGGGAGTAATGGTAGTAAAGAAAGAGACAGAGGTCGAATTAGGGGTCAGTCTGCCTAGGCCAAAGGAGGTTCGGTACGAGGAGGCCGGGATAACATTGGAAGTCCCGGACTTACTACACCTCATCAAGGCTATCAGATACCATAAGGTAGGTGTGGATCCGGCGGCGCTCGCCAAGTTCGAGGGAGAAGTTTGAAAAGGCTACTGCCTGAATGGGAAATTAATCAGTACCCAACCTCGGATTGCCGAAGCACCTCAAGCAATTTCGGTTGTTCATTTTTTAGGAGAAAGATCCCGGAAGGAAGCATTCGCAAGTACAAGCCAGTAAGGAAGAAGGCCAAGCCTGTCTCGGTCCTGCTAGAAACAACAAAGGAAGAAGCCATGGAAAAGAAGGAGGAACTGCTCCGGGTGATTAGAGAAAGAAGGGCAACAGAGGGGCATCGAATACCAAACGAAGTAGCAAAGACCATGAAGATAGGGGAGGAGGGATTCCTGACAGAACAAGAGACAGGCTTGATCAAGGAGACATGCCAAGAATTCCATTTGGCTTTTGCCTTCAACAACCATCAGAAGGAACGATTAGACGCGAAATTGATACCTCCGGTCAGGATCCACACAGTCGAGCACGAATGTTGGAATGACAAGGGGTCGGCCCACGACGTTGGAGTAGCAGGGGAAGTAACAGAACTGCTTAGAGCAAAGATGGACTCCTTCGTGGCAGAACCCACCGTGTCACCGTACGCGAATAGATGGTTTGTGTTCCGGAAACTTAACAAGTCGCTTAGGTGGATCCAAGACCTGCATAAATTAAATGTTGTCACCATCCGAGACGCGGGATCATTGCCTCAAGCAGACCTGCTGGCAGAATCTCACGTCGGACGAGGCATTTACTCATTGGTAGACCTCTATTCAGGATACGATCAGCTCCCGCTGGACGCCCGGGATAGACCCTACACGGCTATGCATACCCCGGTAGGGCAATTACATATGCAAGTGACGCTTACGGGCTTCACCAATGCTGTAGCATAAGCAGAAAGAAGGATGCTCGCAGTTGCGGGAGATATGTTCCCCGCAAAATGCAAACCATACATTGACGACAATCCGATCAAAGGTGCATGAGACAAGGATGAAACGGAAATCCAACCAAGGATACAGAAATTTGTGTGGGACCACCTGCAGGATATCAAAGAGTTTCTCCTCAAGTTCTTGGAATACAACATCACTGCCAGCGGCCCCAAGAGCATCCTGGCAGTGCTGGAAGTAACCATCCCAGGATTTCGTTGCGGGCCATATGGAAGGAAGCCTTATCCGGCCAAGACTGACAAAATCTCCCAATGGCCAACGCCCCTGCGAACCACAACAGAGGTGAAGGCCTTTCTAGGGGTTGTAGGGTTTTGGAGGATTTTCATCAAAGGATTCGCAAAGATAGTTGAACCCATTCGAGCCATGATCCGCGAAGCGGGCACGCTCGATTGGACGGAGGAACGAGAAGACGCCGTCCAGATCTTGAAAGACATATTGACATCTGAACAAGTCACCCTTGCCGCTCCATGTTTTAACGATGAGATAGGGCGTCCCTTTGTGCTTGAGACCGATGGGGGACCATTAGCCGTGGGAGGAGTTCTGATCCAAAGAGGGGAAGATGGGAGGGAACGGCCAATCAGGTTCGAGAGTAGGACGTTGAACTCAGTCGAGCGTCGCTACTCTCAATTCAAGAAAGAAGTGTTGGCCGTTCTCCACTGCTTTAAGACCTTCCAAGCCTACCTCTTTGGGAGGAGGTTCATCTTGAGAATAGATCCGATAGACGTCGCAGGGGCTCTAAAGAATTACAAGCCTATAGACCCCACCGTGGGAAGATGGGTGGGGTTCATTTGGCAGTTTGACTACAAGATCGAGCGCATAGCCGATCTTAGGAACAGGGCCGACGGTTTGAGCAAGGTATGCATTACACCAGAAGGAGTAGAGGACACATAACCTATCGATGCGTTCCTCGACTACGAGGGAGGGACTCTTGCGGTAGAGAACGAAATGATAGAACCCGCTTGCACGCCTGGGGAATTGCTGATTAAGACCTTAGAGAAAGGGTCTCCTGCAGTGGTGGCAGAACTCGGGGAAGGGGCAATTACAAGAACTGGCCACAAGGAAGAGAAAGACTCGTAGGGCAACATTGTGGGGCCTCAGAAAGAACTGATGGCAATGGCTATAGAAGGGGGGCGAGAGGCGGTTATGAGCTTGGTTGAGTCATGGGAACAGAAGCGGCAGCAGTACCTGGTAAGCCAAGTGCAAAATGGACAGGAGGATCGTCGGGATTAGAAGGAATTCTTCCTTATCCAATCGTACGATGGCATCTTCAAGCAGATCGGTCTATTACTAGTGGGAAACAAGGAGGCTCAGGAGGTCATCCTCAAGGTCAGAGAGGAAGCCGATAAATACGTACTAAGAAATGGGCATCTGTTCAGAAAAGAAAGAGGAAGGCCTAATGCCTAGAAGGGTCGTGTGTGGACGGTCAAAGCAAGTTGACATAATTCAGGCAATGCATGATGGGTTGGCAGGGGGACATCGCTCCTCAAAAGGAACCCTGGCCAAAATAGCGCCACTCTACTTTTGGCCGGGAATGGGGAGTATGATTGCCACGTACTGCCAGACCTGCTTGATCTGTCAAGAGCGGAGTACGACTCGAGTCTTTCAGCCCCTGAGACCCACGCGAGTGCTAGGACCAGGCCACCTGGTTCATCTCGACCTCGTAGTCATGCCTGTATCCACGAAAGGATACAGATACATACTTGATGCTAGAAATAATCTCAGTGGGTTTGTGGAGGCTATAGCCCTTAAGAAGAAAACTGGACCGGCAATAGCAGATTGGATCGAGGATTTTTATCTGAGGCACTCATTTATCAGGAGATTTATAGCTGATAATGGGACATAATTCGTGAATCAAGACGTGTTGAGTACATGCAAGAGACTCGGGGTGCCCATTAAGTTAATTGAGCCATACCACCCCGAAGCTAATGCACCTGTGGAGAGAGGGCACAAAACTTTGAAAAACACGATTGCAAAGTTAGCAGCGGATGATCTTGGGAATTGGCCGAAGTACCTCAAACAAGCAGTATTTGCGAAAAATGTGACCCCGAAGAGGACCACAGGGTGTATCCAAGTCGAGTTGTGGTATGGGAGGGAAATTGACTTCCCAGTGGAATCTGGGGCAACCTATCACAGCTTCGAGAAAAATGCACGAGATTCAGGGGAGACACGAAATGATTCATCATATGGATAAGGGGTGCATCCTTGGAAATTTGAGCAACTCCGGCATCATGAGGAAATGGGACTTGGGGTTCCGTTATTGCTTGGATGGGGCTCTGCCTTGGGAATGTGGAGTGGGGTTTCCGTTTTCCTTGTGATGACAGCCATAGGGAAAGCACAAGACAAGATGAAACTCAATAATGAGAATGATGTCAATTGCGCTAACGTGGCTTTCGAAGATGAGTGGCAAAGAACCGAGAGGCCACGAGACAGGCAAAGACCGGTACTATTCATTGGGTCACAGCCAAGACGGACACTAGGAAGAAAAAAAAGAAAGTTGTTGGCCCGCATACCTTCGCCCCTTAAAGAAGGCGAGAAATTGCAGCCCTTGTCCGAAGAGGAAAGGGAAGAACAAGGAGCGGAGGAGAGAATGGAGGAAGAAAGGCAAGGTATGCGTGACGATGGTGAGAGATTAGATGAAGCAAGACAAAATGAACATGACATCGGTGAAAGAAGAGATGAGGAAAGAGAAAGTGCGCGTGACGATTGGGAGAGAAGTGAGGAAGCCGAACAAAGCAGGCAAGACAATTGTGAGAGGGGGTGCACGGGGTTTGGGACGAACCCGAAAGAAGGACGGATATCCCATACAGCTTGAATCCGGAAAAATTTACGGGTTAATTCAGTCGCGTGGAAAAGGAAGAGGATGAGAGAGAGGATGAGGTGCAAGAAGTCATTGCCATCAATAGTGGCGATGAAACAAATGAGATCTCTAGGCCTAGGGCCGAGGGGCAGCCTTCAACAATATGCCCAAGGGAAGGACCCTCCAGGTGGGAAAAAGAATTCGGACCCACACCCAGTCATTGGTTCGAGCAATGGATAAGTGTGATTAAGCACGGTTGGATTATCAGAACCCAGGAACTAATGAGGGTCAGTGGCGGTTACACCTTTGGACTTTTACAGTGATGAAGAACTGCGAAAGATCGCACAGAGAAAAAGAGAGAACTTGGTCGCCGGCCTGGGAGCCGAAGGACCAGCCGGGGGCAACGGCGAACGAGCATCCAAGCAACGAAGGACTGATGACCCGGGGAGGGACTGAAAATAAGGCACAAGTTTGGCAAGAGTTGTCTTTTTTTTGCAATAAGTAGAGGAAAGATGTGACTAGCATGAATGAGGTTGTTGAGGACAAACACGACAGAGACTGGTCAAAATCTTAGCTTAATGAGCATGAAAACAGTATTTGAGCTACCTTTTTTGGATGCGCTACCTTAGATGGATTTTGAGAGAAAAACATTGGCAAGGGACACGGGTATCAGACTATCTGGGATGGGACAATTGTGAGTTTTGGACAAGACAGAGATTGTACCTTGGATGGAAATTATGAATATGGATGAATTGAGCACAAGAGAGCATTGAATGACAGACGAATACAAAAAAGGTTAGGGAACCTATGGATAGAGCGGCACGAGGATGTCCTCTCCTAAGAGCCTAATCCGACCAAGTTAGGGTCATGTCACAAGGGACACAGTCGTGCGAGTGAGCAAGCGTGAAAAGGACAGAAGGACCCGCACCTGATCTATGGTTGAACGGTCGAGCGGGCTAGCACTCCCTGAGGTTGAAAAGCCTCCGCTTGGGTGCTAGACGCTAAGTCGGGTGTATGAATGAGGATGTTGGAATTGAGCAAAACCATGGTGAGAATAAGAGGAAAAATATGGCACGCTGAAAACTGCAAAGATGGCAGCCTCCTAAGCCCCAAGTAAAAGATCGAATCCGTATCCTCAAAGCCTATCCCCTCGGATGCTAAGCATTTGAGAATGAAAAGGAATGACCCTAACCAGGCAGTTCGACTTGAGAATGGAAAAAAATGGCCCTAACCAGGCTGTTCGACTTGAGAATTGAAAAGGAATGACTCTAACCAGGTTGTTCGACTTGAGAATGAAAAAGGAATGACCCTAACCAGGCTGTTCGACTTGAGAATGAAAAAGAATGACCCTAACCAGGTTATTCGGGAATGACCCCAACAAGGGTTGTTTCTTCTAAAATAGGCACTGTTGTCCCCTTGCATGACTGCTTGAGAAAGCTCGAGTGAGAATGAGTTGGAATGAGAAAAATGTGAAATGAAGAAGGTCGGTGGGTCGGTCATTGAAATAGCCATGAGGAAGAGAAAAATGTGAGAAGGGAAAAAATCAGTGAGTCGGTCATTGAAATAGCCATGAGGAAGGGCGAAAGAAAAGATGAGAAGCGAAAACGGTGTTGTCGTGCGCATCGGTATGACACCGCACACAGCAGCGCCGGACCCTCTCGGTCGCGTCACGCAGAAGTTGGTTTTAATCCTCGTAGCGAATATATACGTGGAGCTTCCGCAAACCGCTCCGATTGAGTGCGCCAGCCATACCTCTCGCGAGCCCCTACAACAGGATAGGGTCTATGCGAGGCACGACTTACCTCCACCTTACGGGAGCTATCACCTCCCTTCGGTGGGCGTATCCCCGTCGAGCAACCAGTCCACAGTACGAAAGCTAATCAGCTGCAATCGCAGAGGTGGACCAGCCGAGGGCACTTCTCGTTCGCTGTAGCATAGGGGGTACGCGCGGTATTACGCCTCTATCGGATCCGCATGAGAACCGACATCTTGGGGAGGCTGAGGTCCCAAGCGCGACTCGTCGTCGGTCGACTAGGACGCATCCCACACTTCACGCGCACACCACTATAAGGAACATAAAAATAAACACACACACACACACACACATACACGAAACGATACGAAACAAACAACGTGACAACACTCCTAGTCCCTTGGTAGTCGTCCCATAACTCTCTGACGCGGAAATCGGAGAGGCGTCACGCGCGCGACTTAGTATAAAATCGCGCAGACGCAGGGTCTACTCATATCGACTGGCAATGCAATCATTCGCAAGCAATCGCAATAATGACGTACTATACAGTGCCCATAATCAAGCGGTCCTTCGTGGATCCGAGTACCGCTTATGACACTCATGTGTTAGACTCGAAGTATCGTGAGGGTCTACTCCCTCACGACATTGCACGGCTGAAGGAATAGCCGTGCGGTCGTCGCGAGACCTCCGGCCTTTGGCCTGAGCGTCTCGGCAGGCAGGGCAAATAGGCTTTGCGCGGGGGGAGATTCCTTTCATGCAGAGTCTAGGGTCTGGGTTGTCCTGGACAAGGACCTCGAATCCAGGCCCAGCACCAACGTCCGACTAAGAATTCTTCAAGAAGCATACAAACAAATAAAGGGCTCTTCCTTTTTTTCTCAATCTCAACCCCTAATTAAATCCTTAGTACGTGGGCCTCTCAGGCCACGCGAACATCCAGCATAGGTACACATAAATATATATATCGTCAAATATATATATACATATAAAGGGGAATAAGTATCTGACGATCACTTCTCACAATCACAGTGGAACTTCTCACAGCTATATATATATATATATGTGTGTGTGATCGCAGACAGTCCAATCCAAAAATCCGAACCACAGAACATATCTGCAATCACATCAAAGAGTCAAGCAAGAGTCCACACACTACACGGAGTCAACTCCAACCAATCTCTATACTCATACCCCTTGCTTTAGTCATGCAAGCCCCAGCCTCTGTCCAACCAACCATAATTAAATACTCAGTACCTTTGTTAAATGGCCATTCAATAAAAGTCCGGGTGAAACCTTAATAAAACAATAAAATCACCAGGGCTAAGGCCTTTTAGGTTGAGTATTGAGTTGAGTCGTAGACCGACGAATCGGCAACGTGTTATCAGTGATAACAGAAGATGATCCTTGTAGGATCAAATTGAATCTAGCCCAAGTCCTAAATCAATCGATCAAGAGGACCTGTAACACATGACAGGCCAATCCCCCAGGCCAAATCTATAAGTCCATGGAGAATAATCCCCATATCACGATCTCACTCAAATCATCCTAATTAACTAAGCCTAATCCTACCTCTAAGCAAATGTCAAAAGAAAGGTAAACCCTGGCAAAATCCCCTCTATACAGAGTGGATTTTCCAGAATTGTCACCTGTCAAATATAATCTAACTTCTCTAAACTAAAAAAATTTCGTCAGCGCTTCCCGTAGGAAAAGTGCCTTCACACAGAATTTATAATACTCCAAATATGAGAAAAAAACGACCTCTTACTCTAAAAAGTCAAAGTTTGTCTAACTCCCCGAATTAGTAAAAATTTGGGCAGCACTTCCTTTAGAAAGGGAGACCTCCCAGATTTATACTAGGCTAGATACGAACTCAGAAAACAAGACCTGGGTTCAACTAAGGCAAAATTTAACTAACTCCTTAGATTTGCAGAAATTTCGGCAGCGCTTCTCATAGAGAAAGTGTTATTCCAAAATTTATACAAAGCTAAATTCAGAATTTTAAAATGACTTCGACTTCTCAAGGTCTAATTTTGTCTAACTCCCTGAATTAGCAAAAATTTAGGCAACACTCCTTTAAGAAAAGGAGGCTTTCCAGATTTTTACTAAGCCAAAAAGTCAAAAGAACTGGACCTTGAAAAAAACAAAATCTGACTAACTCCTTGGTTTTGTAGAAATTTCGGCAACGCTTCCCATAGAGAAAGTTGCTTACCAAGATTTATACAAGGCCAAGTACAATAAAAGATCTCAGAAAATGCAAAAATTGACCTAAGTAAAAAAAACTTAGCCCAAAAAATGCAGGAATTGAAGCCAACTCCTATGGCTCTAGTACGTGGCGAGCAACTAAAGCAACTACCTATCAGACTGAAACTCAAACTAAGTAGTAGCCTCACTCAGTCACATGCAGGCCAAACCACAAAAGTAAATACTCTCACCATCCCAAAGTCAACTTAGCAAACAATAGTTCATAGTCTTTTAGTGATTTATCCTTTTATACCCAGCTTACATAGGGCATAAAGTTAGACCAACCAAACTTATGGAACATGTCTAGCTCAGCCATGGAGTATACACAAACACAGGGCACCACAACTTTTCTCTTCTTTGAGCATATGACTAGGCCACCCTAGTCGCCCTGAACTATTTAAGTACCCAAGATTTATATAATTATCTTCATTTAGTCTTTTGAGGTAGCATATAACTGAACCGATCATCTTCAGCTCAAGATTCGGTCTGCCCCTTCATACCCCAATTTTATTCTTAATTAGTACTCTCTTCAGTTGGTGATAAGCTATAGTCAGACCACCCAAACTTATGGAACCCTGTCTGACTAGCCTGTTCATAAGTAATATAGTAACACAATATAGCCAAATTATAACCTTCCTGGCTCTAGCATGTGCGAGGCGTTGGACCAAGACCACCCAAACTTGTGAAACATGTCTCGGTCCTCAGCCTGGTTCATTTCTCTCAAAGCCAAAGCAGGAAGAGGGTGAGCCACCCAAACTTATGGAACATGCTCAGACCTCCTCGTTCAGGAACTAAAGAAACTGACAAAAACCCAAAGGAAACAAGGCGACGAAGCCACCCAAACTTATGGAACATGCTTGGTCCCTGAAAAGTCATTCACATTCGCACCTCACAAGCTAGAGCAACCAGACCACCCAAACTTATGGAACATGTCTGGTTCTCCAGGCAATCCAAAAATAAACATAGCGTTGGGCCTTCCCAAACTTATGGAACTGGCCCAACCCTTGATTGACTCAGTCAAACCTCATGCAACACTGCCTTTCTCCCATCCTTCCCCCAGATGCAACCCCACAATCTGCCTTCAGTCAAACAATGAAACTGAAACTGACATTGCGCATACATTCCTTTACTTAGTTTGGTTATCTCCTGAAAGTCAAACTGGAAGTCAAAGTAAGAGGGCATGCAGTATATTCAATCAAAGTATACAAAGGAATATAGATAGGGGTTATAACTGGGTTTATAGATGGAAAGCAATGATTACCTCTCAGTTCCCTGCCTCCAGAACTCCTCCTGAGTTCCAGCAGAGCTCCCGCAATCGGTGGGTGGACTCCCCACAGAGCCTTGTTGCGGTCCTACGGGTTGCAATCCTGCCTGCCGCCTTCCTCTCGTAACCACAGACTAGACTTAGAGCAAGAAGAGCAGAAGATAAGGGGTTTCAGACACTCGAGATACAAAAGGGGGACAACTCAACCCTCAAGAGAGGGCCTTGATACCTTCACTCGCCTGAGGACCCCGCAATGGCGGCCAGAAAGCAACAGTCTGGTCAGTCTCTAAGTCAGATTGCCGAAATCAATCATCTGACGGCCTCCCAATTCGCAGCACTAACCCCCCGCTGGTAGAATCTGATCACTCCTCTGAATCCCCACACCTCTCCTTAGCCCCATTCGTCTCTACACAGCAACCTGAAGCAATATGTATCGATCAATTGTCAGCTGGCAGCAATTTGTCACTGTCCACATCAGAATGGAGCAGTGTGCAACAGTCAGCCACCATATACAACAGTATGGAGCAGTGTACGGCAGTCAACCACCGTATACAGCATTATGGAGCAGTGTACGACAGTCAGCCACAGTCAAGCAGAAATCAAACTATCAGCTAATGGTTCTCTGGCAATTCCCCCAATCACAGAATCACCCAACGTAGCAAGGTTCACTAACCCTCCAAAGGTTCGGTCAAAGCTACGGCCAGACACGTATGTAACTCACGGCTGGCCTCATACCACTTCGACCGATAGGACAGATGGCGTATGAGTTAGCACGTACGCCTGCTCCCCAAGGACTTCCTGCAGCAGCTTCGCCACACTGCCATTCAATAGGCCAAACAGCTTGCTGGTCAACAGGGGGACATCTGCAGACTCATGTTCTCCTCCCGCTGTTCCAGTTCAGCCACTAATCGGCAACGTGCAAACCGATATGCAAAGCTTCAACCCCGTCGCACACTCCCGCTGTACAGTCTAGGAAGGTTGTCGGCGCACACAACAATTGTGCCCAACTACTTTGTACAATCAGCGCAACTTTGCACAGACACAACACGCTCCTCAACTTAGCAGCGTGTCCAATGGTTCAATAGAATCACGCGAACACACCTGTCCTCAATCCCCGGTACTCCTGCCTCTGAACCATGCCATCCGCACCAACCAACAAGCTCCCAAGCACCGCAGCCAACGCCCCTACGGAAAGCAACAACAACTCTCTAATGCACAACAATGGCCTGCCCGGGTGATCCAATCACGGCTGGGAAGATCAACAGCAGACTCGCCAGAGAAACTGCAGTAGTATAAACCCACAGCAAAACGGCGGACCCGCAGGAAGCCAACAACTGTAGCTACGAAAGAAGTCCGCAACTTTCGAACCTCGAACAATCAGTCACTCGAAGACTCAGTCTCACATCGGTATGATCAGCCAGTCAGCCCCAAACGCACGGACTAACTGGGTAAGCCTTCATCCCAACTACCTGCCCCTCGTTACTTTTACTTTGAGTGAGCAGAAATCGGAACGAAAATATCAAAAAAGAAAAAAAATCTCTCAAAGATACACTGCAATTTCGGCTGCTCGGCAAAACTCAACGAGTTTTTCGTCAGAATATGGAAACATACACCTGCCAGATAAGTACTTAGCCCGCAGCCAGACCCCCCCCCCTTTTTCTACTTACGCCTCTCTCGCTTCCCCGTTGGCTAGTCATGCAAGAACGGGATGAACTTCTTGTGTGCGCCTCCTCTCTACCTCCTTTTTGTAGGATAGGCTCAACCGGATGAATCTTCCTCTAAGACGCAGGAGAATACATCGGCGCGCTGCAACAGGTACGTGCCCCCATACAGTACGACGAAAGTACTTTGACCCCAGCGGCTGACTTCCCCGCTCGAACGCTCGTCCAGGGGTATGCAAAATTCGAATGAATCTTCAGCTAGAACACGGAAAGATACCCTGCCAATTCCGAATTCGCCCCTTCCGAGCGTAGCACCTTGCTAACACCCCTCCGAAACTAAGCACTAATCTTCGAGTCTAACATCGCTATTGGAATCACCCAACTCTGGAACTCCTACTCCGCAATTTTCCTTACTCGTCGTCGTCAAGAATCGAACGAGAATTTCGCTCCCTCATGCGGCCATATCCGGTTCCGGAAGCTTCGCGCGGTACCTTTTCTCTCTTGCTCCTAATCTACTAACCTATTACTAAAACTAACAGCAGATCCGGAATCGCCTGCCCTCAAAACCCCTGTGTCAAGCCCTTTCCCGCCTGATTCTATCAAGGAACGGGCGGGCTATGGTTTTTACTCCCCCGCCATAGCTGCTCCCACCATCAATACTCCGCCTGCACCCGGCACAACCTTCCGTCCGGGTTCACTCGCACCTCTCCCCCCCCCTTTTTTTTTTTGCGTTCGCACTCCGCTTGGCCATGCTCCAACCCTCGAAGTTCCTCACTCAGCGCTCACCTCCCTCAACCGACAGCGCCCCGACACAATGGTCCGCCTGACAGCACCGACATGCCCGTCCGCTACCGCTTCGCTCGCCCGATTCCTTCCTCCTTCGTCTCCGTTTCCGAGTGCACCTGGCCCTGCCGCCATCTGGGTTTCCCACTGACCTTTCCCCATCGTTGTGCTCCTCCTTGCTGCGCATGCACCCGGCACCAGATCTCGTCCCAATTCATTCCACCATTTCCACCATCCCGTCTACCTCAGCCACCACTTCCTGCCTTTACCGCGCCCTTGTAGTCGGAGACCACTCGGCTCTATGCTGCGTGCTCCCCTGTTCGTGCCAGCTCCGTCATCATAGTTGCGCTATCTGTTTCAGCTCCTTCCATATCCCCCGCTCTGCATGACCCGTTCGTCACAGCGTGCGGTACAACCGTGTGAGCCTAACGACCTCAGCCAATTCTGAGGGAGGTTTCAGAGGGAGCCGACCACTGGGCTGCTTGCTCAGTCCCTTGCCCCTATACCCAAGTTCAACGAACTGGTCTGCATGGGGCGGCTCCATTACAGCCACCCCCCTCCAGTTTAGTTCAGGTGGGTTTTGCTAGCGCCTCGGGCCCCCAACAGCCAGTTCTCACACAGACGGCCGGTCGCGGCATGGTCTGCTGCAAGGCTTAGAGTGGGCCTTCGTGAATTGGGCCCAATACGACTATCGGCGGTCGTAACAAATATTCAAATGGGAACTTTCAAGACCTAGATGGAGGGGGCTTCTAGGTGAACAACCCCCGCGCCCTGTATCGTTGCGGGTCTCCGCCCGGTTCCCTCCTATGCCTTGGCACAGTCCCCTCCTGTTGACCCTAGCGGGCACGCTCACACTCAAACCTCTCACAGCCGACGTTGGGGGCGGGCTGTGCCACTGCCACCACCATCGGGCCGTGACCCCACAGGCCTACTCGGAGTGCTCTCCAAGTTCCCTTCCACTTCAGGCTATCGATTCTCTCCAAGTGGGAAGTGAGGGAAGCCATGACCACTAACCCCTCCATCCTCACGCACGACAACCCCTTCGGTCCAAGTTCCGACATCGGTAGTACGCAGGAACCCGAATTAGTCCGTCAAGAGGGGTGCGTGCTCAAGATCCTTGACTGCTGCATGACCGCCTACGTTCAAAAAATCTAAATGGTTGAGCTAGGCCCATCGATCTCGACGTCGGCCTCAAACTCAATCACCAAGCTAAGGACTCTAGGAACCGACAAAAAGCATAATAAATAATAAATAAATAATAAATAGTAGAATAAACATTGCGCGTCCCGCTGACCCGTGACAACACACATGTCTCAGCCAAACTTACCAAATACAAAAAAAATATATCATTTATCCACAGTTTAATTAGAAGTAGAAATTTTAGTCGGCGATCAACGTCGGCCTCAGTGTCATCAATAAGAAGAGAGATCATGCGCGCCTTAAGCCCGCGCGTCCACACACTCTCTATTCTAGCCAACCATTCAGTCAACGTAAAACCACAGACACAGCCGTGCCTCACGCGGTATACTTAACTTTTAAACCAAACTTATTTCTGTCGCCTACAAAAATCAGGGCGGACACCCTTGTAAGGATATTTACACCGACACCGCTGGGACGATCATTGAAATAGCCATGAGAAAGGATGAAAAGGATGTGAGAAGGGAAAAGGTCGGTGAGTCGGTCATTGAAATAGCCATGAGGAAGGGTGAAAGAAAAGATGAGAAGGGAAAAGGCCGTCGAGTCGGTCATTGAAATAGCCATGAGGAAGGATGAAAAGGATGGGTGTGAAGGGAAGAGGCCGAGGGGACAGACACTAAAACAACCTTGAAATACGATTGAGAAGAGAAGAATTGGAGGGCAGGATAAAAGAAGGCAGACATCAAAATGAGAAGGGCATGGACCGTTGGGACAGTCATAAGGGATGGTTATTGAAAAAGTGAAAACTGAGAGGTAAAAGATGGGCCGACGGGTTGGTCATGAGAAGTGGTCTATTGAAAAGAGGTCACCAGATCGGTCACAAGAAGTGGCCTCGTTGAAAAGAGGCTGTCGGACCAGCCATGAGAATCGGCTTTGAGAAAGAGTTGGGAAGAGCATTGGATTGAGCGTTTGCCTGAGGATTGGAAATTGCATTGCATTAACAGGGAACCCTAGGCAATTTGAAAAGAGGTCGCAAATCGACCATGGAAATAGAAAGTGATTGAGCCTTCCTTCTTCTTCTAGTCTCAGGTCTCAGCATGAGGGGGATAGTGGTGCATGCACTGCGACCCCGGGACCTCTACCCGTAGGGAAATGTCCAAGCGCGACCTGCCCCTCGTAAGTAGGGCACTAGGTTAAAGGATTAAGGTATTGGTCAGGGTACTCGACATCCGGAACCAGCTCCGACAATGAGCTCTAGTCGAAAGGTTCAAATTGCGCCTCGCGTTGAGTTCCTAAAAAGTTCAGGGCGCTGAGATGGGCCGAAAAGTTGTTCTTCTAAGTCTTGATGACCCTCTCTAACCACACGCCACGCCGTTGAAGGGCGGCCTGGCCGTTTGGGATGGACCTAGGCTGCTCGCGCTAAGTCAAGCGTCACTTTCCACGGGGAAGGTCGAGGCGAGGTATCGGGTGGAGTCCGCCACCACCACAGGGCATTGACACCGCCCTGCCGGAGCATTACAACCGTTCCGGGGACTAACCGCGAGGGCTTCGTAACTGCACTCGCAAACTAATAGAGAGCCCCAACTCTCTTGAGAAGGAAGAGGCCGGATCCACAAAACTTACCACTTGGGAGGAACGATTCGCGAAGGAGCCACTTTTGGTATGATGGGGTCCTGAGAGGCATGGACTGGACCTGCCTTACAAATGCGAGGAGGCACCTCAATGATGATGCCCATCTCCAAAGAAGTGGCTGCCGAACTAGAGTGGAGGATGGGGTGAGTTATCAGCAGGGGGAGGACTGATCACCCTTCCTTTTAGGGGTTGATGGGCCGGCATCCGTCTACTTAGTTGGCAGGCAAGGTCTGCGTACCTCCAAGTGAGGACCAGTTGCACGATGGGGACATCGCGACTGAGTGGGGGGAAGGTGTGCCATCTACCTAAGAACAAAGCGTGTGAAAGGAACAACAGGCAAATATATGTGGAAATGATTGAGTTGGGCCTGAGAAAAGCCTGGCAAGATGCCCGTGAGAAATGTATGACGAAATGATTGAGCTGGGCCTGAGAAAAGTCTGGCAAGATACCCGTGAGAAATGTATGTGGAAGTAACTAAGTTGGGCCTGATAAAAGCCTTGCAAGATGCCCTTGATAAATGTATGAGGAAGTGACCAAGCTGAGCCTGAGAAAAGCCTGGCAATATGCCCGTGAGAAATGTATGTGGAAGTAACTAAGTTGGGTTTGAAAAAAGCCTGGCAAGATGCTCGTGAGAAATGTATGTGGAAGTGACTAAGTTGGGCTTGAGAAAAGTTTGGCAAAATGCCTGTGAGAAACATATGTGGAAATGACTAAGCTTGGGCTTGAGAGTATGCAAAAGTAATTGAGCCTGGGGTTGAGGAAGGCCTAACAAAAGGCCAGAAAAAAAGACTTATGGGAAAAATTGACCGAACTCGAATTTAAGAAAGGCCTAGCAAAATGGCCATGAAGCGCACAGGAAGAAACGGTATGAGAATGAGTATGGAAGCTTAAGAAGAGGCGGAGGGCATTAAATAAGAGAAAAATGAACCTGACCTGAGACCTCAAACAGGCGCAGGGCCAAGCGAGAGGAAAGCATGGCATTTGAGAGGGAGGAAAAAGATGGCGTGGCACACAGGTGGCAAGGGCCAAAAAGTCGATTAAAGTGATGCATTGAATGGTCGGGAATAAAGATGGTATGTACCGAGAAGTCGGAGGATGGACGACTAAGCTGGGGTAAGGAGAATGGGTTGCCGGAGCCGAAGGAAAAAAAACTTGATGCACTACGGGTGATGAATGAGACAAAAGAAGCCGAAAGGAGGCTTGATGTTCTAACAGTCATGAATGGGACGTAAAGCTTGATGCACTACGGGTGATGAATGAAACGAAAGGAGCCGAAAGGAGGTTTGATGTTCTACGAGTGATGAATGAGACGAAAGAAGCCGAAAAAAAGCTTGATGTTCTAAGAGTGATGAATGAGACGAAAAGTTTGATGCACAACGGGTGATGAATGAGACGAAAGGAGTCGAAAGGAGGCTTGATGTTCTAAGAGTGATGAATGAGACAAAGGGAGCCGAAAGGAGGCTTGATGTTCTAAGAGTGATGAATGATACAAAACAAGCCGAAAAAGGGCTTGATGTTCTAAGGGTGATGAATAAGATGAGAGAAGTCTGAAGGAAGTCCTAAAAAGAGAACTTGACCCTCCACACACCCCTCCCCGCCCCAAGAAGTGGAGACTAGAAAAGACCCCGAGAAAGGAACAAGAAAAGACAAAAGGGACCTTGGCAAACTAACTCCCTATTACATCCCTCTAGACCCTCCTACTGACGGAAGACCGGTGCGCGATGAGGACATCGCGAATGAGTGAGGGGAATGTGTCGGGACCGGTGGGTCCCGAATAACGCCCCGGCACTTGAGAGTCAGTATATAGCCAAATTGTGCACGACAGAGAAATCCGGAATAAGGAGACGAGAGAGAGAAAAGACAAAGGACTAGGACGGGACCACCGGGGGGAATGATGCCCTGGGTTGAGAATCGCAGGGAGAAAGAACCGGCAACAACAAGCAAGCGCCAGGACAGGGGCGCATAGGGGCATAGCATGGGGCCAGGAGGGTCATTGGAATTCGACATGACGAAGGCCAAGGGGCCATTAACTTTGCAAATGCGGCACGGCGGACGACAAGAGAATAAGGAAGCCAAGAGGAGGACGGCCCGGTGGTCGTGGGACGCTAGAAAATAAGGGCCCAACATGGGGGCCGCCTACGACAATTAATGAAAACTACGGATTGGAGGTCCCGCGACCGGAGAAACCGGCACAAGCAAGGCCCAAGTGAAGACAAGGAAAAAAGGGTCGCCATAGGGCGGTAGTCGCCAAAAGAGCGTAGAACACCTTGAGGAAAAGTATCGGGGACCACGTGAGACTAAGTAAAATAATCGTAGCCGGAACAAAGTGTCATGGACCACTGGCGGGACAACTGTCCGGGACCACCAACGGGACAAAACTGTCGGGGACCACCGACGGAACAAGTGGCAAGGACATGTGAAGGTCTCAAGAGAAACAGCAGAGCGGCATGAGGAAAAGACAATTAAAACAAGATGCACCGTCAAGATCGATATCTTAACCGCCGAAAATATTAGCGCCACTAGTGCGAGCACTAGTGGTAGCAAATGGGAGGGCCAAGAGGAAAAAAAAAAGTAAAGAAACATGAAGAGGGAGGCATGGGAGCAATCCAAAAAATCTCGAATCAACCTCCCTCAAGAAAATGGAGTCAAAAGAGACTCTATGTAAAAAATAGGTCTCCGAGAGAAAATCAGAGTAGGAAGGGTTACTACATGAGAGAAATAAAGGTAAAACGAAGCTCCCATTAACATGACAAGGCCACAGTGCAATCAGACTCGTTTTCAAACACACTTTTCACACATGTAAACATTAACGCAGCATACTGGCGACATGCGCCCACTCAAAATTCAGAGATATGGTTTTCAGATACGAGTTCACTCCCAATTGGCTATGGCGACCTCAGCGCCCAAACATCTCACTGTTCACATACACTTGATCACCCTGGG
>BFEA01000010.1:7130413-7146388 GCA_003427395.1 Chara braunii | reverse complement strand
GGGGTTGGGGGTGCCCACCCCCGGACCCCCGCCGGGGCCCCGGGGCCGGGGCTCGACAACCCTGCTCAAAAGTGAGTTTCACTGACTTTCTTTCCATGTTTTGCTTCATTCTTCACTTTGGTGTAAATCGCTTCATGTATCTTTGCTCTTCCTAGTGTTCGAGTAGCCTTAAGCTCATGCATTGTTCATTTCTTCACTCTAGAAAAAATCGCAACTTTCCTTTTTATGTATGTGTGCTCAAAAATGAGTTTCACTCACTTTCTTTCCATGTTTTGATCATTCTTCACTCTGGTGTAAATCGCTATATGTATCTTTGTTTTTCCTAGTGTGCTAGTAACGTTGAGCTCATGCATTGTCCCTTTCTTCACTCTAGAGTAAATCGTCACTTTCTCTTTTGTGTATGTGTGCTCAAAAGTGAGTTTCACTCAATTTCTCTTCATGTTTTGCTTCATTCTTCAATTTGGTGTAAATCGCTACATGTATCTTTGCTCTTCCTAGTATTCTAGTAGTCTTGAGCTCATGCATTGTCCATTTCTTCACTCTAGAGTAAATCGTTACTTTCCCTTTTGTATATGCATGTTTCTCTCAATGTTTTGCTTCATTTTTCACTTTGATGTAAATCGCTACATGTATCTTTGGTTTTTCTAGTGTTCTAGTAGTGTTGAGCTCATGCATTGTTCATTTCTTTACTCTGGAGTAAATCGTCACTGTCCCTTTTGTGTATGTGTGATCAAAAGTGAGTTTCACTTACTTTCTCCCCATGTTTTGCTTCATCCTCCACTTGGGTGTAAATCGTTACTTGTGTTCTTGCTTTTACTAGCAATTTAATAGTCATGAGCTCATGCATTGTCCACGGTTCATGTTAGGTCTACTCGTGCTTATATCTTGGTTGCTACTGTTGTGGGATGCGTGACCGGCGCTTGGCTGCTACTGCTGAGGGATGGGTGACCGGCGCTTGGCTGCTACTGCTATGGGATGGGTGGCTGGCGCTTGGCTGCCACTGCTGTGGGATGGGTGACCAACGCTTGGCTGCTACTGCTGTGGGATGGGTGACTGACGCTTGGCTGCTACTGTTATGCGATGGGTGTCCGACGCTTGATTGTTGCTTGATTGCTGTTTGATTACTATAACTATAGCCTGTGACTGGGTGTTTGGCTACTGCTGCTTCCTAGGCTAAGGGTCTGGTCCACAAGCGCTGACCGCTTGGCATGATCTAGGGATTCGCCCATCCACCATCTTCTTTACATTGACCCTTTTTGCCTCATCCTCTTCATCCATCCACCGTAGCCCACTACCTCACACCCTCTTCCTCCTCCATCTTCTCCATCCATCCACCATAACCAGCCACCTCGCACCTTCCTCCTCCCCCATCTACTTCACCCATCCACCATAGTCATCCACCTCACACCGTCTCCCTCCTCCATCTCCTTCACGCATCCACCATAGCCATCCATCTCACACGTCCATCCTTTTCACCCACCCGCCATAACCATCCACCTCACGCCATCTCCCTCCTCCATCTTCCTCACTCATCCACCATAGTCATCCACCTCGCATCATCCCCCCCCCTCCATCTTCTTCACCCATCCACCATAGTCATCCGCCTCGCACCACCTCCCGCCTCCATCCCCTTCACCCATCAACGATAGCCATCCACCTCACGCCACCTCCATCTTCACCCATCCCCCATAGCCAATCACCTCACACCATCTCCCTCGCCCATCTCCTTCACCCATCCTCCATAGCCAAATCACCTCACACCATCTCCCTCGCCCATCTCCTTCACCCATCCTCCATAGTCGGCCACCTCACGTCGTCTTCCTCCTCCATCTTCTCCACCACTCCCCACGCCCAACTACCTTACGCCTCCTTCCCTCTTCACCCCACTCCCCAACCAAAGGGTCATGACCAAGGGGGCGCGAAGAAACAAGGCAGAGAGGGAGAACCTTAGGTAGGGTGGTGGGGATAAATAGGGGATGAATTGATTAGGAGTAGGATTTTTTTTTTTTTTTTTTTCTCTCTCTCTCTCTCTCTCTCCATCTTACCCTCTCCCCCTTCCACCGCTTGGCATATAACTAACCCTTCACCACTCACTTGTTATATTGCCAGGGAACGAACAGTGAAAAAAAATTGTCCTCACTTGGCGGAGAAAGTGGACGAGGGGAGGGTTGTCGGTCCCTCGTGCCGCCGAGAAGGAAAGGAAAAGACGCGTGAGCGATTGAAAGAAGTCAAGTCCAGAAAAGAGACTAGACAAAGTCGGTACTGAAAGCACGGTCAGTTGACTCAACCATTTCCCCGACTGCATAACTATGAGAAGAGGTGGACTGATTGAGCAAAGGAAGGAGAATGAAGAGAAACCAAAGAGAAAGAAAGTTAGGCATGCGGGAAGGGCTATGTGTTGACCCCAATGGGGGATGGTACCGGTTTTTGCCTTTGTGTGGGATTGTGCAGGTGAGTAAGCCTTGGGATGCCTTGAGCGGGACTGGGCCGGGAAAGCCGGGCGGCAAAGGAAAAGGGAAGAGGGGGCAAAGGGGTTACAGGGCCGACAGTGTAAAATCGACCCATGAAAGGAGACCCTTGCCCATGAGGTTTGGAGTGTGAATGAAAGAAAGGAGTGAGACTTTTGCTGATCGGAATGTGAAGTAACCTATGCATGATTATGAAGGCGCCGAAAGGACTAAGGGGCTTGCACCAATGACGATGGATGGAATGTGTGAGATACGAGGGGTACGCAGAGGCGAGGGGAAACACGGAGTTGTCGCACCCCGATGACGCCATAGGATTGCTGTGTTTAGGGAAATGGTGCGTGGCCTAAGGATGACGCTTAGCCTACGCACAAATGAAGTGAAACTCTCAAAGAACCCCTGAACTGCCTGCGTATTGGAAGGAGCATTTGCTTGATAACACAACCAAAAATCAGAAAATCAGCGCTTGCGGAATGACCAGTGAGACTACCACTCGATGCGAGGGTTGAGCTACATCCCCAATGTCAAAGCTCTCTCGCTCGACGGCCCACCCTCATCCATCTCAAAGCACTAGGTGGGGGTGACCCTAGGACAAATGGCCCGCGCCCTGAGCATGAACGTGGGCGGGCCGAGCCAACTGGGACCCACAGTGGGGTCGACCAAGGCTCGAAAGTCTGCAGAGGTTTGGCCCTACACCGTGTAACACCGGTAAGTCTTCTTCCTTTCTCTCTCTTCAACTTTGACCTCCTCGCGTCCTTTCTCCCTTCTTCTCCGTTGCCTCCATTGGATTAGCGCTCAGTTTGACACAGTAACTTGACCTTTCGGTTCATCCCGCATTGCCAGCTTGCCTTCGAGGTGAACTCTCTCTCTTTCCTCACCCACATACAGGAGAAGCCCGTCATCGAGTGAGTAAAAATGGTTGTACTCCTCAAGCGACGGCGACTATAGACAGGCGAACAACACCAGGGTTGATACGAACACCACTTGGATGAGAACGTGGGACGACCATATCAGTGAGTGTCACCTGGACCAGGATGGGATAGCGAACAAGAAGAGCACGACCATCTGGGGGACTACAACGTAATGAAGAGGAGGGAGGCCACCGCTATCAGCATGGCCGCAACGTTCAAGCAACGATGAACATGATAGCAAGCGGTAGCGGCCTCGCTCCACTACTCCCCAAGAATGAACCATCCGCTAAGGTCTGCAAAGATCCACCACCCGATGTCCTGCCTGCGTCATCGTAGGCCACCGCTATGAGCATGGCCGCAACCTTCAAGCAGCGATGAACATGATAGCAAGAGGTAGCGGCCTCGCTCCACTACTCCCCAAGAATGAACCATCCGCTAAGGTCTGCAAAGATCCACCACCCGATGTCCTGCCTGCGTCATCGTAGGCCACCGCTATGAGCATGGCCGCAACCTTCAAGCAGCGATGAACATGATAGCAAGTGGTAGCGGCCTCGCTCCACTACTCCCCAAGAATGAACCCTCCGCTAAGGTCTGCAAAGATCCACCACCCGATGTCCTGCCTGCGTCATCGCATAGCTTGATACCACAATTTGTCTGTTCGATCTTCCCTGCCTTGCCCATTCTTGAAGGTAAGTGCTCTCCTCCCTTTGCCTCACGCGCGTGCTCCACCTTTGTGCACCCTCTTCTCCCACCTCACCGCCTAATTAGTTGGGGCACGTACCTTCCGCCTAATGGCGGCCAGGTGCATGGGTCAGTCCGAAAGCCAGCCAACCATGATGGTGGGGCGAGTCTGATGCCCCCGATAACCAGGACGATGGAGAAGAGCACCACTCTTACGACGATGAACAATGAAGCCTTCCGCCGAGATGAGCAGCAACGGCCGCGAGGAGGGAAAGTATGATGGACTCAAAAAGAAGATCACAATGTGGATAAACATCGCGATGAAAACGAGACGCACGACGACCTCCACGTGCATCAACATACCAAGTAAGAACGCATCTCCCTCTAATCTATGGGAAGATACGCCTATCACATGCCGATCGTTCCGATGACTCACCCGCTATAGTTGCGCTCAAATTATAATAATAATAATAATAATAATAATAATAATAATAATAATAATAAAAAGGAATGAATCCAATGTTAGAACGTAGAATGGTGCACCGCTGTTGGTCGCCCCGCTCCTTTCCGCTAGGACACAGCTAGGTGCAACGTTCTCTGAACCCGAACACCACCACGATGCAACACTGCCTCGTTCTTGATTTTAATTGCAGACGAGCACGAACACCTCGGCCACTTGGAGGAAACGATTGTCCTGTGAAAGTAAACATGGCCAGTACGAGGACCAGCACCGGGAGCTCTACCCACCAGGCACCACACAGGTGGCAAGCACGATCAATTGGAGGAGGTCGACAAGCACCCGGGCTTCACCCGCTATAGGTGCAAAATGAGAATAAATCCTCCCCTAAACTTGGGAAGATTCATTTCCACTTGCTTTATTCAACAAAAAGGAAAAGCGCAGCCTCTGGTGGTCACACCTGCCAATCCGTTGCCCGATTGAAGAATCCGACTTGGCCATTCTGTCCGCAGCATGTCAAAACCGCCGAAACGCACCTTCACTCGCCCCTTTCTATCAAGAAACGGGCGAGATAGTCATTTCTTTTCCCCGCCATATCCAGTCTCCCGTCACCTCCGCGCACTATTGTTCTCTTCTAGCACATCTCCTTCTAACCCTCCTTCCCATCTGACTGCAGATTCAGGTTCGCCCGCCCTGGAAACCCCCGTGCCAACTTTTTCCTCGCTTGTTTCCGCTAAGGAACGAGCGAGATAGCTATTTCTTTGCTCCTACTACCCCTGTCTTCGCTATCTCCTTTTTCTACTATCCCCTTCTTTGAATGCATCTCGCGCGCGACTCTTTCCTCCTTTCTAGCTCTCTGCCCTGACCTTCTTCTCCCCACTCTTCGTCACCTTTCCGTTTCCTCACGTTCTTCTTCGTGCTCACCTGGCCTGTCGGCTCCTTGCCTCCTTCGTTTAGCGCAGCTCCCAACAGCAGCATACCCCGCAACAACCAATAAATGGTTCAGCGGCTCCAGCTATTCCGAGGGAAACTTCGGAGGGAACCAGCTACTGGTTCGAGTAGTCTTTTGCCCCCATACCCAAGTTTTGACAGACAGATCTGCCCGTCAATATCGCCGCTTGTCTCCTCCAACGCTTCCCTGCATCCAGTTGAACTCATGTAAGGACCCCTGCATTATCTCTAACAGATGTGCCTCCGTAGCCAAACTCCCGAATTGTCATTATCCCTTGCCTGGATCAGGCAGGCCACAGGGCCTTTGTTTTGGACCGAACGATAGGGGCCAAGCCCCTGCTTCTATGTATTGTTCCAGTTTTTTTTAACAGATGTCCAGAAGGACCGCCTCGCAGCTCGGTCTTGGGACGCTCTCTCGGGACTGACCGGTCCATGGTGGCTAAGAATTATAGTATTTTACTCATTCCTTCCCGTGGGGTCCGAACTCGGGTCTATACTTCACTAGTTTAGAGGTGTATTGACTGAAGTGGGCCAGTCTGTCCCATCTTCAGCCTCGGAACTGGTGTCAGCCCACTGCAGGGGTTGCCTGCCAAGGCTACAGCACGGGGAGAAACCAAGTCCCCGGATTTTCAATCACCCGCACACGGCACAAACTCATGAGACATGCCCCCACAGATAGATGGCGCTGAAGTGCGCGACCTATGCTCGACCGTTGTGGCTATTCTGATGCCACATCGAGTGGGAGGGCGCAGGCCTGCTGCGAAGCTTGCTACTCGAGCCCAGGTTAGGCGATCCTGGTGCAGCTCTTGGTGGTGGTAGTAATATTCAAATGAAAATTTTGAAGACCAAATGGAGAAGGGTCCCATATGCGCAGCTGCGCACCGTTTGCGCCCTCTGCCATTCTGCCCTTCTGGCCGGTTGTGCCCAGGGCACAATTCACCATCTTTCGGGTCCCAACGGGCATGCTTAGGGCATACTCACACTACGGGTCCCCGCGGCGATGCTCAGGGCATACACTGCGGATCCCCGCGGCCATGCTCAGGACATACACTGCGGGTCCCCAAATCTGCAAAATATGCAGATTTGGGACCGGCCAATTTGTGGTTTTGGGCATGGTCTGGGTCACACTTCTGTACCCTTTTAGATGGCACAAGGCCCTGGTCGTCTGGGGCAATGGCAATTTGGTATTGGTACTTTGTTGGTCACACGGCGCCATCCATCCACAAATGGCGCAATAACTCTGGTGAATGAAGATAAAAAAAAAAAACAAAAAAAATAAAAATTAAAATAGGACATTTGCGGCCACCTCCAGATGTGACCGTAAATTTCCCCTGCCCCGTGGTTACACAGGCTGCTGGTAAATGGGCACACAAGAAGGTACATTTAGGACTTCGGCAAATTTGTAAGACCGGTCCCATGCCTCACGGGCCTTAATGAGCATGCTCACTCTCAAAGCTCATACAATAGGTTGTGGTTGCTGGGCAGCGGGCGGTACACCGCAAAAAGGGTCCCCGCCACTCGGATTTCCTCCGCCTCGTGGGCCAGTCACCCACCAGCTCACATGCACATTTGAACCCCTCGGTCCGTGTTTCAACAAGTCATGGGTATATCAACCAGGTTAGGCCCGCTGGTCCCCGCAAACAACCCTAGTACCAACGCTGGTGCTGCGGCCCATAAACGGGACCGCCAACTAAAAATAACTAAGGAAATAAAAATAGAAGAAACCAATAATATTATTAACACCTTGGGGAGGGAGACCGTCGGCGCCCCTCTCAGTTCCGCCAGCCGGACCCACGAACGGGCCGACAACAAAACCAAGGGGAAAGCCCTGCCAGGCCCTCAACCCCTCGACATCTTCAATCGTTCCAACACTCCATCATCGCTAGTCGCTGCTCTCGATCCCCATACCTCCACCTTGAACGTTTCATGCCGTAACCAATAATGTTATGCCCAAGACTGGCATTGGCACTACCGAAAGCCCATATAAACGGGTTCCGCTTGTCGCACGGTCACACTCAAACGCCCCAAGCCAATGCCTTGCCCTGCTCACGCCGAACCTGCGACTGTCGAAGCCTAGCACCCATTACGCGAGGGGCCAGATTCCGTCCGCGGGTGTGGCGCACTTTGCTCACTATGTCGAAGCCATCTCACCATACGGCCAATCAAAACACCTCTCTATCCTGCGTACCACGCGACTCCAAGTTCCTTCAACTTAAAATTTAAACTAGCCACCCCAAAAGAATGGCGCGACACTGACGGCCAAACCCGACCTCAGACACGACAGACCACCTTTGTGCACACGAGCGCGCCACGGACAGGCATTCTAGTCAAAAATAAGAAAAAAATGTTTTAGTTAGAATCAAAATTAAAAGTCGACCTGCAACCATGCCGGTTCTGTAATATCAATAAAAAAATATCACACGTGCATCAAAACTGCACGCCCACACACTCTCTACTTCTTTCAAACGGTCTCACACTCCTAGTCTTAGTGAGAAAACTCGGTCGCGGCTGACACGACGCTCCTAACTTTCAACTCAAGATCATTTTCTGTCACTTGCAAATATCAGGGCGGATACCCTTGTAAGGGTATTCTCGCTGACAGGCTGTTGAGCGCATCAGCCCCGCAGAGGGAACCCTCCCGACCGCGTACGCAGGATTTGCAGGACTTCGTCGTAGAGCGTTACCACTCCGACCGAGTGCGCCAGCAATACCTCTCGCGAATCCCTACGACAGGATAGGGTCACGCGAGGTACAACTTACCTCCACCCGCAAGAGTTGTCACCATCCCTTAGGTGGGCGTATCCCCGTTGAGCTACCGAACCACATGCGAAGGTTTTTCGTATGCAATCACAGAGGTGGCCCGACTGAGGGTGTTCCTCGTTTGCTGTAGCATAGGGGGTATGTGTGGCTAACGCCCGAATCGGACCCGTGCGCGAACCGTCTCTAGAAGCGGTGATTTCTCGAACGCGATCCTACGCCGGTCAACTAGGACGGTCGAATCTAACCACGTGACACGTCTCACGAAAACTAAAATCGAATTCCGTACGTAAATTGCGCCTAGTCTTTTTTCCACGCTAGACCCATAACTTTTACTAAGTGGATCAGACGAGTATCACACGCGAAGCTTGTGAATAAATGACGCGGCGACGCAAGCATTAGTCATATCGACTAGCCATGCATGAATACGCAAGCAGTCGCAGCGATGGCGTGCTACGTAGTACCCACAATTACGAGGCCCTCAGAGGTCTCGAGGGCCACCTTCGACACTCAAGTGTCGGATGACACGCCTTGATGGGTTAACCTCTCGATGCTAGACAACCGCCTAGGCGGTTGAGAACCACACCCAGAGTGGGTGGTACACAGGTTCCGGCCTATGCTGGCAATCAACTCTCGTGGCCTTAGAGGCGAGTTCCATCATCCAGGGTCTGAACATAAATAAAGGGTTTGGCTTTTACGGCTGCCACAAATTCCAACGTCCAACTATTCTAAAAAGCAAAGGTAAAGAGGGATCTGCCCTCTTTCTTGATACAAACTATTTAATCATTACGCATGACACCAATGACCATGTGGACACAAGAAACATAAATATAAAGGGTTATGAGATACGAGACGATCACTCTCACAATCACAGTGTGACTTCCTTCAAAAAGGTATACATATATATATATATATTTAATCGCAAACAAAATCAAATTCAGACTTCAACTCACAAGACATATTTGCAATCACATCAACCGATCCAACATGAACAAAACAGACACTACACGGGGTCAACTTCAACCACTCTCTGTACTTACGCCCCTTGCTTTAGCCACACAAAACCAACCTTTATCCAACGTTCCATAATTAAATAGTCAGTCCTTTTTAAACGGTCATTCAATAAAGTCCGGGTAAAAACCCAAAAGAAACATTGCAATCCACAGGGGCTAAGGCCTTTAGGTTGAGTTGCGAGAATGAATTAGAGTTGAGTCGAAAAACGACTTGTTATCAAAAGATAACAGAATATGATCCCCGTAGGATCAGCTTGAAGCTAGTTAAGCCTTGAATTAATTTGAACAAGAGTGACCTACAACACAGCAAAGGTCAGTGCCCAAGCTATGCTCGAGTCACTTATGAAATAATCCTAGGTTTCTTCCTCACCTCTGATACTTATATGAAAATACCAGGAATTTCGACAGTATCTCTCCTACGCGAAGGCAGACTATCAAACTCTCAATGATCCTAAGAATATTACGATTCCTCCAACTTTCAGAAAATATTGGCAACGCTTTCCGTAGGAATAGTACCTTTGCAGAATTTATACAAAGTTAAATATGAAATCCAAAAGTAATCATGACTTCACAAAGTCAAATTTTGTCTAACTCCCTAAATTAGGTAAAATTTGGGCAGCATCTCCTTTAGAAAAGTAGGCTTCCCAGATTTGTACTAAGTCATATATGAAGTTAGATAGGTAAAATTTGGGCAGCACCTCCTTTAGAAAGGTAGGCTTCCCAGATTTGTACCAAGTCATACATGAAGTTAGAAAAGTCGAACTTTGTGAAAAACAAAATTTAACTAACCTCTTGGATTTGCAGAAATTTCGGCAGCGCTTCCCGTAGGAAAAGCGTTTTTCCAAAATTCGTACAAAGCCAAGTAAAATAAATGATCCCAGAAAATGCGAGAATTGAACTAAGTAAAATAAAGTTAACTCATAAAATGTAGGAACCCCCGATCGGTAGAAAGGGGGGAAGATACTGTTGGGATCGAGATTGGGGGGGAGGGGAGGGTATGGGGAAGGGGATCGCGGAGCAGCGGGGAAAGAAGGGTTGCGCAGCAACGGGGAAAACTTTGAGGCGGGGGGGGGGTGGGTTTGGGATGATGCAGTAAGGTCGGGAGCGGGAGCGTGAGTAGGGGAGGGGGGGGAATTGGGGTCGGGTTGCGCGCGCACGTGTGCCTGATCGGGGAGGGATCGGGGAGGGATCGAGGTGTGCCTGATCGGCGAATGCAGCTGGGGGGAAAGGGAAATCGTGGGGTAAGGGCAAAAATCAAAGTTGAGGGAGGGACGCAGTTGGGGAGGGGAGGGAGATCGGGATCGACGGGTGGGGAGATGGAGGGCGAATCGGAAGTGCAGTAGGGAAGGGAGGGATTGTGCGCACGTGCATACATGGTTAAATGGAATCGGGCAGGAAGTGTCGGGGTCGAGTGCACACATGGTTAAATGGAATCCGGCAGGAAGTGTCGGGGTCGAAGCGGCGGGGTGGGAGACAATGTTGAACTGAAGGCGATACTGGAAAGGAAGAGGGTGAAGATAGCGGGTTACAGGACGAGGAGGAGCATGACGACGACGCCAAGGGGGAGAAGGAGAAAGTCGACTTATCAGCGATGGCGACTCCCAGCGATGGCGACGGCACGTCAGCAGCGGGCCTCCACGAAGATGGCGACAGCGGTGGTAGCATCACCCCTCCACCCCGCGCTGGGCCCCTACGGCCTACCCCAACCCACCCCTAGGCCTACGGGGCCAAAACTGCCCCCAAAGTGGCCCGTTACCACCACGTACGCAGGCCCTGAAAACGGGGACGCACGTACCCGTACGCAGTACGTACGCACGTGCGTGCATACACGTATGCGTGTATGCGGAGCACACGTACGTGTACGAGGTGCTACCCAGGAACTAGGTAAAATACAGTTAACTAAAAATGCAGGATTGAACTAAGCAAAATAAAGTTAACTTAGAAAATGCAAAAATTGAACCAACTCCTACAGCTCCAGCATATGTCGAGCATCTAAAACACTACCTATCAAAGCTATGACTCGGAACAAGCAGAAATCACATTCAACCACATGCAACTTCATACCACAACAAACAAGTATTCTCATCAATTCCCCAAGTTGTTTTCACACAAGTAGTTCATCATCTTTCAATTGAGTAAACCCCCAATACCCCAGCTTATATATGACATAAGAAGGTTAAGTCAAACCGAAGACACATTGCTTAACCTTTGCCTGTGTGTACACAAAACAGAGGGCACTACCACTTCTCTCTTCTTTAGGCAATCAGCTAGACCAAACCGAATCCACATTGTCTAGCCTTTCCAAGTGCGTAATATCCAAATTTATAATAATTCTCTGAATCCTTTTACTCTTTTGGATACTAGGATTGAGCCAAACCGAAGCCACATTGCTCAGTCTGCCCTAAAATACCTTTGTTATATTTTTAATTCAATATTCTCTTCTCCTTTTTTTGTGATAGGTTATAGTCAGACCAAACCGAAGCCACATTGTCTGACTAGCCTATTCAATAATAAGACTACACCACATATATAGAGAATCATAGTTTTTGGTTTTTGTTTATGTGCATGACTTCAGACTAAGTCAAACCGAAGCCACATTGCTTAGTCCTCCGTTCAAACCTCCCTTAGAAAACACAAGTAGTTTGATCTGACCGACGCCACGTTACCCAACTCTTAAACCCTTTCAGCAGGCAGATCACCACGAGGACCGCAACCACACCTGAATGAATCCACATTGTCTGGCTGCTTAGATAACAACTTACAGGGGTATGACAATCAAACCTGACAGAAGTCACATTGTCCGACTGTCAAGGAAACTAACAATACGCCAGTCAAGCTTGACCGAAGCCACATTGCTTGGCCGCAGAGGAAATAAAAATAAACAACGGAGACCCAATCATTACAAGCAAAACTACCTTTCTCTCACCTTCACTCCCTTCATAATCTAATTTCAGACAAGCAAATGGAAAAAAAAATTGAAATTTGTGAATGCATTGCTTTAATTAATTCCAACTTACTTCAGAAAAGTTAAATTTAAAACTTGTAGGGATGCATTCAGTATAATCAGGCATTCATAGAGAGATGTACTCATAAGGGTTTTAACAAGGTTTATAAAAGGAGTCAAAGAGTTACCTCTTGGTTCCTTGCCTCCAGAACTCCTCCTAAGTTCCGACAGAGCTCCCGCAATCGGTGGGCAGACTCCCCACAGAGTCTTGATGTGGTCCTATGGGTTGCAATCCCGCCTGCTGCCTTCCTCTCGTAACCACATACTAGACTTAGAGTAAGAAGGGCAGAAGGAGGGATTTCAGACGCTCGAGATTCAAGAGAGGGACTGACTCAACTCACAAGAGAGGGCCTTAATACCTTGATGCGCCTGAGGGCCCCACAATGGTGGCCATATACGCCACTAAGATGGTCACATTGAAGCCAAATCTCAAAGCGACGACCCTTTGACTCACCTGGCGCATCAGAACGGACAACAACAAATCGCGACGAAGAAGGTAAGCTCTGATACCAAATTGTAATGAACCCAGTCTGGAGGAAACTTGTACAGTGTCGAAATACAAGATAAGTCAACGCCAAGTATCTCCAATAATCGTGAAATGTGATTTGTGATACAATGTCTTGAAACCAGAGGACGAAGGAGGAGAGGGGGAGGGTGAGCTTAGAAGGTGGAAAAAAAAGTATCTATCAATGTCCAAGTAGATAGAACCCCCTCAGTCCCGACTTCTTCTTCAGGCCTCTCCTCTCCTCCGTATCAGCAATCAGTGTCCTAGAAACGAGCCTGACGAAATCTGATCACAACGAAGTGCCACGTAGGCACAGTTCTCCTATGAAGACGTCTCTGCAGCGAGCAATGTCAACAGCATCAACAGGAAAGTCCCCTCTCTCTCACTCAATCAATTCCATAGATCTCGATCTCCCTCCTTGTCGCACCTCAATCAGTGTCGAAGACAACGTGGCATGCGCCACGTCAGCAATATAGAAGACAGTGTGGCAAGTGCCACGTCAACAAGCATGAAGACAACTGGCGCCAGAAGTAGAGAGGCGCCAGCACGCGAATGCAGCAGTCTCGCCTCGTCGTCGCACAATGCCAGCGTAGAGCTAGCGTCTTGCCAGCGTCTAGCCAGGGTCAAGCCAGCATCATGCCAACGTCAAATCAGCAAGGCAAGACTGAATGTCGACTCCTTGGGGCAGGGTCAATAAGGAGTGTTGACGAAGTTGACCTGCCTCTGGTCTCCCACCTACGGAGGCTGAGATTGAATCACAATCGACGACCAGGATCTCGTACAGTTGCAGACTTCCACTTGGACCGGATGTTGTCGGGATACCTGCATACAACCAAGTGTGTGTATCTGATCGACGGCCTGGACTAGGTCCATGAAGACTTTGACTCATGGGCCTCAATATTCCGACAAACGGTTTACTTCGGTCAACTGTCGGGAGCAGGGCCTCTGAAGCCACTTTTCAAGGGTTATGTTCCCCTTGATCGAATGCCAGCCTGAGGGCCGTGTTGTAGCTTGCGTGTGCCCCCCCCCTTTAGACAACAACATAGGCATATTTGAGCAGGTTATTGCATTATATTTCTTTTTATTTTTGCTTTTTTATTCTTTTTTTATTTTCCATAAAGGAAAACTTTCCCGCTACCGGTAGCTCTAGGCTTATTGGTTTAGCAAGTTGGGCTCACCATTGTTCATTTTCAGACACATCACCCTCACTTTGTTGCCTACACAGTACCATGAGGTCGGGAGTCCTCACAAACAGTCCAGAAGAACTTGGGCCGTTACCAAGCTTCGGCTTGTGCTGGAAGTCCTCACAAACAGTCCAGAAGTACTGGGGCCGTTACCCAGCTTCGGCTTGTGCTGGAAACTGGGTCCAATGTTCATAATGACTTGAACCACGTTTGAAGGATTATCGGCATCGATTGCCTTGGGATAATCCCACGAGATTGACCGTCCTAAAAAAATAGCCACTTAGGAGGAGATCTTGCATTGATTGCCCCAAGGCCTAAAACACCCTTTTCGCACAATGAACAACCTCCTCGGCATCTCTTTATAGAATGTTGCTGAATAATCGGAAAGGCATTCCACGATGCGGACCCCAAATTCAAATTCCAGGGTCAAAGGTCTCAGAAAAAGGGAGGCCAAGTCGATCAGTTTCAAAAAAGTCACAGTCGGATACCTTAGGAGTCAAGTCCAACAGACACCCGATGAACAATCACATGCCAGAGGCAAAGGTTGTATTCTATAAGCAAAGGTCACGTCCCATATTGAAAAGTCATATTCCACAGGCAAAGGATACTTCCCAGGCAAAAGTCGTGTCCCAAAAGCAAGAGTCACATCCCACAGTCAAAAGTCATTTTCCAGAGACGAAAAGTCGTGACTCATAGTCCCAAGCAGCAGCACACCAATGAAATTCGGGAAAGTACCAGGCCTTGACATTCTGAAGCACACAGGCCGTGGGCCTGTGGTACCACGTCCAAGTCAAGCCAAGGAAGCAGAGGTCGGGACGAGTTGATGCTCGGTCCAAGTCAATATAACGGCTGGCCAGCCACATTTGAAGGCAGATGCTCATTTGTGAGAAGTGCGAAAGTACTGCTGAAGCGCTTGTGCGCTATCTGCGAGAGGCACGCGCGAGTGCCCTGCTGGCAGCGCTGTGCTGAGAGGGAAGGCGGCTATAGCATGAAGAAGACCAGGAGGGATAGAGAGAGAGAGAAGACAGAGAAAGAAAGAGAGAGTGAGCCAGGGAGAGAAGAGAGTCGCCTACCTTAGATGAGGATGTTGGTATTGGGTTGCTGAATTCTGCGTTGTTGAGCGCTTGGTGACTGGATCTCCGAAACTGTTTAATGTGATAATTTGTTTGAATTTCTAAGCTGCGCATATTTGGACTTTGCATCCCTGGACTCCATCGTGGATTTCGTGTGATCTCTCAATGTGTGTGTGTGTGCTCAAGGTGTCGAGCAGTGAGGCTCAATGCAAACCCATCTAGTCCTAGCTACCCAGGCATCCCTTTGTATTCGATGTATGCGATGTACTTCGGCGTACAGCCCGTACCATGGGACTCCCGATGTTCTACGGGTGCGTACAACGCGGTTTGGGGACCTAAAAAAATGATTTAGTTTTTAATTTTTTAATTTTGGGGGAGGGTCGGGGAGGCGCACTCGAGGAGCACCTTAGGTCCCCCAAACCCATGGGGGTTGAAAAACAGCCTTCACACCCTGCCTAAAGCCCCCTCAATAACCCCACACGCGCTGCTTGCACACCCAACACCCAACACACCCTGCACAAGCCCCTTACACCCCAGCTTCCACACCCCTTACACCTTCCTTCTACTAAACACCCGCTCAGCACACCCCTCACATCTGACACCCCATAGCACCCCCCTCATACCTCACACCCCGTACCACCCCTCTTATACCCCATAGCCCTAAAATATACCCGTAAAATTTAATTACTCCCCCCCCCCCCCCCCCCCCCCCCCCCCCCCCCCCCCCCCCCCCCCCCCCCCCCCCGCGTCACCCCTCTCTACAACCCCCGTTACACCCCTCTAATACCCCGCTACACCCCCCTTTATACCCCATACCACTAAAATTGTCTACCGCGTGGGCGCGGGGAACGCAGCCCTAAGGTAGCCAAAGCAATGAGACTAAGAGCACGCACAAGAGAGAGAGAGAGAGAGTTTTGTTCCATTTGTTGATATGAGTAAGAGAGAGAGAGAGAGAAAAAAAGGAGAGAGAGAGG
>BFEA01000010.1:7108868-7124810 GCA_003427395.1 Chara braunii | reverse complement strand
CTCTCTCTCTCTCTCTCTCTCTCTCTCTCTCTCTGTGTGTGTGTGTGCATGTCGCCCTGTCAACGTTCTCAGGCGAGGTGCACGCTCTCCACACAGGACCACACTGCCACTTCGAAGTGGACAGAACTCAGTCTCGTGGAGTGAGCATTTTTGTTCCACGAGTGGTGCGGCACTGGGGCCCTCAACGGCCACAAAGTCTGTATGATGAGCCCCACCCCCATTTGCTCACGAAGGGCCAAAGGGTGTATGATGAGCCCTTTTGTCGGTACCCACTTTCTGGCCCGACACGACGGTCGAAACAGGCCAAAATGCGCTCCAAAGACCCCTTAACAGAAAACAATCCAAAAACCATTAAAATACTCCGACGAAACAGTTTGTCACACCCCCTCATTTGTTGTCCTCTTCTCACTCTCTGCCTATGGTTTACCGGGCAGCTCTGTCTGATGGTATATATTATTTTTCCCATAAACTAGACGACGGTGCCGACCACCCCATGTTTTTTTGTTTTTTTTTTAACTGCCCTAAAAACCCGCGATAATGACCTTCGCAGGTCGAGTACAAAAGACTACAACGCCGGTTTTGTACTCGCGTACAACGGGCTGTACGCGAATACAAAAAAAAAAAAAAAATAACTGCGCGGGTGACCGCTGCACAGTTCCGAATTTGCAGGAATACCAGGGCACTGCAGATCTGGCCCGAGGGCAGTTAGAAACTGCAAAAACAGAACAGCTTTGTGCACTTCTACCTTTTTCCCCCGAATACAACGTATGGTCATTATAGCTGTATTTGAGGCATCTTTCAGTCCAGATACAGCTATAATGACCGTACGTTGTATTCAGGGGAAGAAGGTAGCCGTTGGAAGTTTGGAAGTGGGAAAATCAGACGGCCACTCGTGTTGTTGTTTTTTTTCCCACGCCTGCGACTTTGCGTTTTTTTTTTAATTATTATTTTCCCCCGGCGCCTGCGACTTTGCAACTTCTTTTTTTTTTTTTTGCGCCTGCTTATGCCACGGCCGAGCTGTCTAGGCCACACCCGTGTCCGGGCCATGGCCAAGATGTCTTGGCCACGCCCATGGCTGGGCCATGGCCGAGATGTCTATGCCACGCCCGTGGTTGTGGGCCACGGCCGAGATGACACCCCTGGGGAAACGAGCCAAAAACGGGAGGGCCTGCTACCGGTAACTGCTCCCAGGCCAGGCCATGGGAAAAAGAGTGGTACCACTACCGCCACCTCCCGTTTTTGCCAATTATTGAACCGTTAGGTCGTCGAACGCATGATTTACTGTTTTTGTTGCAGTTTCTAACTGGTCTTTGCCCAAGCTTGCAGTGGACTGTTATTTCTGCGAATTCTGAACTGTGCAGCGGTCACAGGCGCAGTTGTCTCTTTTTCTTTTCACGATGATTTACTGTTTTTGTTGCAGTTTCTAACTGGTCTTTGCCCAAGCTTGCAGTGGAATGTTATTTCTGCGAATTCTGAACTGTGCAGTGGTCACAGGCGCAGTTCTCTTTTTCTTTTCACTGAAGCTCTTCCCACTATTTAAGAACACCTGCTCTTCCAGTTAGAAAAAACTTCCAAAAGCCCAAATTTACTGTTATTGATAGGCCTCCCATCAGTAGATAGCCACACTCCCAATATCTTCATTGGCGTTTCTAAGGAAAGCCATTTGATCCTTGGCAATTCAGGGGGTTTAACTCCTGATGGTGAACCCACCATCATGCAGCCTCTAGCCTCCCTTCAAAAGATAGCCACACTCCCAATATCTTCATTGGCATTTCTCAAGAGAGCCATTTGATCCTTGGCAATTCCGGCGGTCTAACACCTTGATGGTGAATCCACCACCCTGCAGTCTCTAGGCCTCCCTTCAGTAGATAGCCACACTCCCAATACCTTCATTGGCGTTTCTATGGAAAGCCATGATCCTTGGCAATTCAGGGAGTCTAGGACCCTGGGGTTGTGAACCCACCATCCTGCAGTCCATCTACCTTAGGTGATGGCCATATCTGAAAGCGAACAGAAACATTGCAATCGCTTATGGATCTCTTCTGAGTTAAATTAGATGAATTCCACAATAAATGTAAGGTCATCTGCAAACAGAGACCAATCAGGGATGGCATCATGGAGGAGTGATGCCACCCTAATTCTACTTATATGTACTTACTTGCTCTCAAGTTCGCTACCAAGGCATATTTTCATCTGCAGCTCCATCATCACATTCCTTTCCCACTCCCCTCCATCTCTACACCTCTCTCCTACCAAGGGAACACCCACCAAGTCAAAACATGTACCTCTCCTTATCCCCTAGCCATGGGATAGGGGTTCACTACCAAGGGAAAACCCACCAGCCCAAAACATGTACCTCTCCCTACCCTAGCCCATGGCGCAGGTTTGGACCACACCACAGAGTGTACGCCCCTGGTGTGTGTGTTTTTCAAAGATCCCCAGATTCTCCCCAGATTAGAAGACGCAAGGTTGCCCACGTCTGTGTGGTTAGGCGGCGGGGAGGGGAGGCCGCAGGATATATCTACAAGGGGTACGGCACCAAGAAAAGTGCCCAGGCACACGGCAAACGATGGGAATTGAGCCCACGACCTCTCTTGAATGCAACCTGGTAGCCTTCTTACCGGCTCCCCTACCGTCTTCCCCCGAAAGCACACTTTTATAGCTGTACTTGGGCCACCTAATGGCTGTATTTTGGGCCAACTTTCAGTCTAGATACAGCAGTAACGAGCGTGCGTTCTTGCCGAAGTCCTTTTTTTAAAGTTAACTGACAAATTGGCGCAGTACATAATCGCGTTGCTAGCAATGCAATTTTTATTATTTTTTGAGCAATGAATTTTCAGAGTCCACACCCTTAACGTCCATTCAACACCACCGTAGCTACAGGATTGCAATTAGACAATTTTAAAATGATAAAATGTATTTTACTATTTTACTTCAAAATTAAATTATCAAATTATCAAATTATCAAATTTCAAATTTCGAAATTTCAATTTTTCAAATTTCTTTCGATTAAAACTGCTATAATTGTTTTTGAAAAAAAACACTTTATTCGAAGTACCAAAGAAAAAAAGGAGAAATCAGAACAAAAAAACGAGTAAATGCAAAAAAAAGGTATACGCAAATACTTGATAGAGGAACGGGAACGAAGAGAAAATAGAAGAGAGGAGATATCTGGCCGAGTGAGAGACGGGAAGAACAAATCTTGTGTATCTGATCACCCATTTGGGACGCTGGGCCCGTTTCTCATTGGAGCTTTCACAGAGAGAGAGAGAGAGAGAGAGAGAGAGAGAGAGAGAGAGAGAGAGAGAGAGAGAGAGAGAGAGAGAGGGTAAGAACCACTGCTCAAGTGGCCCAGATGAGGGGCGAAACCGGGAAGAACCCCGGATGCAGAACTGATAGCTCGAGGAAAAAGGAGAATGGGGAAAACAACAGAAGGAGAGAGAGTGATAGAGGAGGAGGATAGGTGCAGACTACTGCATACCAAGGAAGAGAGGGAAGGGAAGAACACTGAACGCTCCATGGCTGTATCGGCATATGTCCTTAGCTCATCATCCACCTCTTCACTGCTTTGATTTTAAACGACAACAAGAAGAAAAACAAGCCATGTGCATATCTATATAAATATCTACAATACATAGCCATGGGGGATTAAGTGTTCTTCCCTCCCTCCCTCCCTTTCTGGCTAATATGCAGTAGTCTGCACCTATCCCCCTCCTCCTCTGCCACTCTCTCCCTCTCTTTGATCTAACGACATACACAAATAGACATAGGGATCTGCTTAGATATATCGTCACAAATAGAACTGCCCGGTAAACCGTAGGCAGAGAGAGAGAAGAGGACAACAAACGAGGGGCTGTGACAAACTGTTTCGTCGGAGTTTCACCGACTCATCAGGAGGCTGAACCCTCAACAGTCTGCAGAATCCCCTCACTGATTACACTGTAAATGATAATCTACCTTAACCAAAATCAAAGTAGACTATCACTCACCCACACCAGATGGAAAACTCTACAGACTGTCGGTTCACACCCCATCACAAGCCAGCAAAACATCCACGAAACAAAGAAAGGTCTGTCACAGCCAAAAAATACACTCCAGACACGCCGCTGGCACTAGAGGCACAGCATGGCCGCCTAGTAACGGCCCCGACCACTGCCGCTCGATCTGACCGGAAAAAACCGTAGCAGGAAGCTAGCGAAGTCGTAGTATATATCGTCACAAATAGAACTGCCCGGTAAACCGTAGGCAGAGAGAGAGAAGAGGACAACAAACGAGGGGCTGTGACAAACTGTTTATGTATATATTGTCACAAGAATATCAGAGCGCAAGAGAAAAAAGACAAAAAAGAGAAAGAAAGAAAACAAGGAAAAAAATGAATTCGTTTTTTTATCTTCTTCCTTACAACTCCCCCTGTTCAGCACCTCTTGCGTACAAGGCTATACGCCCATGTTTATGTATCTGAGTGGGTGGAATTCCAACGAAACAGTCTATCACAGCCCGTTGCTTGCTGTCCTCTTCTCCCTCTCTGCCTACGCTTCACCAGGCAATTCTCTATTGCGATATACATATAACAACCCATATATATATTGTCACAAAAATATCAAAGCGCAAACGCGAAAGAAACAGAAAGAAAACACGGAAAAATGAATTCGTTCTTTTATCTTCTTCCTTACAAATCCCCCTGTTCAGAACCTCTTGCGTACAAGGCCGCCCACGTGGAATAATATATAACATAATACATATACATACTCCTAGATATATCATATTACCAAGAACATAAAGACGCCACCAAAGAAGAAGAAGAGGAAGAAAACGAGCACCAAAAAGAATACAAGATCACCAAGAGGGGAAAAACACGGATACACCCATGAGCTTCTCCTTGGCCACACAAAGGTAGGGGTCAGAAAAGCCAACGAGGAAAAAAAAAGAAAAAAAAAACGCAGAGACGAGGAGGACTACAAGAACACCAAGACGACGAACTGAAGCACCAAGGTCATTCATTGCCCTGGAGAAGGCATCGCGCATCAGACTGGCAAGTCGGCACGACGACTGCGGTCAATCCAGTCAGAGCGTAACACTCCGATCTCCTTCCTTATCTTGAATAATCCACACACAACCCCGCAACCACGCTCCCGCTCAGACAGAGACGGAAAGAGAGACAGAGAGACAGAGACAGAGACAGAGATAGAGACAGAGACGGAGACAGAGACAGAGACAGAGGCTTACTTCACATGGCTACATAGGAGTTCACAATCGCCCACTTCTCCTGAGAGAGAGAGAGAGGGCGGGGACGACAAGAGAGAAGGACGCGACAAGAGAGAAGGACGCTAGAGGAGGTGGTGGTGTGCAAGTCGAAAACACAACCCTGGAGATCTTTTGCGCTTTCGTTTCCTGCTAACAAATTTTAATTTCTCTTTTTCTTTCCCTTTTCTTTTCCTCGTGTCTTGTTCTTCTGCTTTACGCTGTGTGCCCATACGTTCGAGCCCGAAGCTTTCTTCTCTCCCCATGTCGTTGTTGTTTGTTTCCCCCCCTCTCTTATCCTTTCTTTTTTGTGTTTTTCATAATTCTGTCTGAGAGGGATCGCACAACGGAGGGGAGAGGGACCTCAGATTTACTTCTTGCCTTCCATAGCCGCTGGATCAGCGATGCACGTGCCCACGTCTCTGTATGTCTATCTTCTCGGCATGGAGGCAAATGAAAGAGAGAGGGAGGGGGGGTAAAGGAAGGGAGAGAGAGAGAGAAAAGCGGGGGAGGGGGGGGGAAAGGGGTAGTGAGGGAAACGTAGCTAGGAAGACACGAAGAATGACCACAGTGCGGGAGCGGGGAAGGACAAACAAAAATCAACCCCTCGGGAGTAGGAGGAAGAAAAGAAGAAGAAGAAGAAGAATGGTAATCAACAGAGGCCATAAATTGTCTTTCGTGCACCGCTTCGATACGTGCTCCATCACAGCCGCATGCACTGAGCTCAGAAAAAGAAGAAGAAGAAGAAGAAGAAGAAGAAGAAGAATGGTGAAAACAGTGGCCATAGACTGCTTCTCGTACAAGCATCGATAGATATGCATTCCTTCACCGCATGTACAGTTCTCAGTATGAAAAGAAGAAGAAGAATATTGACAAACAGTGGCCATAGTCTGATTCTCGTACATGACTTCGTCAACAATAATTACAAATCCTCATGCACTGGTCTCAGAAGAAACGCGCAAATTCCCCCAGACGAAGCAGAAAACCGTCAGGCGGAGGGCGAAGAAGAAGAAGAAGAAGACGAAGAAAGAGAAGAAAATCCTCAGGAGGAGGAGATGCATCAACAGATAGGCCACACATCTCCGCGTGCACAGTTCTCAGTAGAGCCCCGCATATTCCCAAAGAAGACGACGAAGAAGAAGTGACAAGCAATTGCCTGATTGCACTTCGAAACACGCTTAGTCAGGATGATAGGTTATCACATACATGGTGTGTCTCTCATGCTCGAAAGAAGAAGAAGAAGAAGGAGAAAAGAAAAAAGAAGAAAGAACAAAGAAGATAGACAACATGGCGTGTCGCTTATGCTCGAAAGAAAAAAGAAGAAAGAAAAGAGACAAGAGGAGATACAAGAAGAAGAATACGAGATGAGGAGAAGGGAGATAGACGCGAGGGAGGAAACGAACATACGAGCAACAATAAAAAAGGCCTGAAAGGCCGTCCTGTCCACATTCGACAGGTAATTGATTTGGTTGGGCTTAAAGAATTAGCCGTTTTTTTTTGTTTTTTTTTTTAATAATTTGGACCATTTCTCGATTTATGCGTGTCATCCTTGCGCAGGGGCCATGCTAATCTTCTCTGTATCGTTCCAATTTCAACGGATGTCTCGAAGGACAGAATTAGCCTTTTTAAAAAGGCAGCAGGAGGAAAGGTTGAAAGAATGAAGAGCACGAGAGGCTAAGATTAGCACGGCTCATCATCTTTATACCACCTCCTCCCACCTCCTCTCTCACTCCCCTCCCTAGATCTTCACCCTTCTCCCCAACCCCTCCCCCCACCACCATTCCGTTCGCACAACGATGGTCACCCCTTTTCTTTTCTTTTTTTTTCACCCTTACCCTCGTTCATGGCGCCCTCTTCTGTCTTCTCAGAGTCCTAAGGCGGAGGCGCCCTGCCACCCGCCTCAACCCCCGCTTGGCTACCGGTAGGTTCCGAGGTACTGCTCCTCCTGCTTCCCCTCCATGCCTACGTGAACGTTTCTGTCCTGCCTCTCACCCGCACTGTCCACACACGACATCTCGCACGTGAAAAGGATAGCCCCTTGTCCCCTTCCCTCGTGGAGGTCAGCGGGACCCAATTTCCTGCTCTGCTAGCTGCGACCACTGCTGGTAGAGCTGCGACCACCGCTAGTTGAGCTGCGACCACCGCTGGAGGAGCGGCGACCAGTAGCCCATCCAGTCCACGAAGGCAAAAAATGTCACTGCAGGCCGGAGGGCTCCACAACGGTGTACGTTATTGTTCTGCATTCCGCCCAAACATATCGCCGAATGGCTGTCCGAGGCTGAGGTGAACAGACGGATTCTCTTAGACGCTTCCTTTGCTGATATTCTGCGAGTGCCATGGCAAGAGCCCAAAAAACAAGAGGGCTCACGAAGAAGGGAGCAAATCAGACAGATCCTCACCTGCGGGAGGCCGACTCCATGGCAAACTCGGCCTCGCAGTGACCCATGCCAATTAACTCCCTGCTTAGGATAGCATCATGGAATGTGCGAGGATTATGTGATACTAACAGAGAGCATAAGCGCAGCCGGCTAAAAACCTGGATCCATAAAAATGGAGCACATATTATTTGTATTCAGGAATCCAAGTTGGATGAGCTTAGGATCAAGGAGGCAAGCAGGGTCCAGACCAGAACCACGACCGAACAATACTTGAAAGGTCCAGTAGATGTGGCTCAGTGGTTAGAGCACCTGTTGTAAATGCGCATTGTGGTATGAGGTTGCGGGTTCACAACTCGATTGCAACCTTGCGCACGGACGGCGGCAGGGCGTTAGATTGACGCACGGCTGGACATACACTCCCCCTGGGCTGACGCATGGTACTACTACAGACACTGCCTGCGCACCACCCAAGGGTTGTTCATGGTGTCGTATGTTGGTTCTGGGTTTCATATGGGTTGCTTGGGGATGTTGGTCTTGGGTGTTCTGTTGATCTCCCCAGTCTGGCATATCACACCTTCGTGCCATTTCCTCTAGTAGCTCACATGGTAGAGTCATTCGATTACATGTTACAAGGTCATGTTACAAGGTCACGGGTTCGAGCTTGGTTCGGACCTTGGGGGGGTCCTTGTCCAGCTTACCCCGTTCTCTCTTCTATATACACACATGATGCTGCCTATACATCTTGATACATTGATTCACAGAGCACACACAGCCTTCGGGCATTTACATAGCTTGCGAATTATACGTGGCCTACGGGCTACATGCACAAGTTTCCACACATGGTGCTGTCTGTACATCTTCACACATAGATACACGGAGTATCCATAGCCTTCGGGTACACACATACATTGTGAACTACACAACTATCAGACTGGGGGGGTCTAGTCACTGGGTGGGGTCTAGTATCTGCAGTAGGTACAGGTAAGGGCCGCCCGAGTTCCTACTGGTATTCGGATAGAACTGTCTGGTGGCTATATAAGGCTTAGACCCTAGGGTAAGGGTAAGAGTATAAGTCACTCAGGCCAGTCCGAGTTCCACCTGGCCTTGGGTAAGCTAGGGGAAGGACGGTAAGACTGCTTCAATGGGTGCTACCCTGTCTGAACCTCGGGCCCGAAGTCTCTTGGGGCCTGTAGTAGATTGTCTGTGCCTGGCGTCCGAAGTTCCTGTTCGACAAGGCTCGTCCGATTCCGCTTCTACCAGGGCTGGGCAACCTATCAGCCCTGGTGCCTATCACTGCTGTTCGGTCCAAGTTACCTGCCCATTGGTAGGGTAATGGTCCTGAGTGCTGGTCACACTGAGGTAGGATAGTGGGATAGGGGGTGCGCTAGGAGTATTGACGTGAGGATGGGATAGGAGGTTGTCTCATATCCAGGGCACCCACGGCCTACTGCTCCAGGTGATCACCGTGCACTCAGTGACTGGCCTCTACAACACCATGGACTGTTAAGGAAAAAAAAAAAAAAAAAAAAAAAAAAAAAAAAAAAAACCTTAAAAGGCACGGAAGCCACAGAGCTGTGGCAGACAGTCTCCCGAAATAAGCAGCCTGCTAAAATAAAAGTCAACACCACTCACAAGGGGGGGACCCCTCACAAATATAAAACCCACCAAAAAGAAGCCTTCAGCAAGAAAAATGGGGCTTGAGGGCACAACGTGAATAGCTTCTGGGCATTACAGACAGAAGAGCAGGCACCGGAAGCCCAATCGGGATCAAAAGTGGGCCAGGGAAGAGAGGGGGGCCGGATGTCGATGGACGGGGCTACAATAGTCAGTGGGACAGGGAAGAGAGGGGGACTTGGACGGGGCTACAATACAGTCAGTGGGACAGGGAAGAGAGGGGGACAGGATTACATATAGCCCACAGGCACACGTCTACGTTACAGAGTACATACACACATACACAACCATAGGGTTGAGAGGAGGTCACGATCAACTGATAATGATGACAAGTACCCCGCCTTAAAAATACAGCTAGGGTCTGTGGTGGGAGAGTAGAGGGTGTGAGTCACTGGTTGGTCTGCTGGGTTCTGACTGGTGATGATGATAGGCGTCTCGATGATAAGTACCTCGCATTAAGTATACGTCTAGGTCTGTGGTGGGAGAGTAGAGGGCGTGAGTTACTAGTTGGTCAACTTAGGGGGCTCACACACACACACGCACACACACACACACATACCCAAGGGCTGGGTGGAGGTCATGATCAACTGATAATGAAGATAGGCGTCTTGATGATAATTTCCCCGCCTTAAATATACAGCTAGGGTCTGTGGTGGGAGAGTAGAGGGCATGAGTCAGTGGTTGGCTTGGTCGGCTCCAACTGGTGATGATGATAGGCGTCTCAATGATAAGTACCCCGCATTAAATATACAGCTAGGTCTGTGGTGGGAGAGTAGAGGGCGTGAGTTACTAGTTGGTCAAATTAGGGGCCAATAGGTGATGGCTTGAGCCTGGCGTCCGAAGTACCCGTACGACGAGGCTCGTTTGACTATGCTTCAACCAGGGCTGGGTAGCTAGCCCTGGTGCCTGTCACTACTGTTCGGTCCAAGTTCCCCTCGATGCGTAGGGTGATGGTCCTGAGTGCTGGTCACACTGAGGTAGGATAGTAGGGATAGGGGATGCGCTAGGAGTTTTGACGCGAGGATGGGATGGGTGGGGGCCTCGCCTCCGCGGAGCTGTCTCTTATACACATCTAGATGTGTATAAGAGACAGGAATAGAGCTCAACCATAGCAACAGGAGGAACAGGGCATCAGGACAGAACAGGAGCCCAGAATCCAAGGGATGGCTCCCTCCATCCTCTAGACTGACCCCAATCCAGGCTGAATGGGACAAAGTCGACGGAAGATGGGTATGGCTCAAAGCCACAATCGGGAGTGAAACAGTCTACATAGTATGTGTGTATGCTCCAAGTGACCCGTCTCTAAGAACCCTTTTTTTTCTCTCCCTCCAGCAGTCCCTTCCTACTGATGCGCCACTGATATAGTGTGGGGACTTCAACTGTGCCCCTGACCCGGTGATGGACAGGAGGTCTCCCTCCCAACCACTGCAGGGTACGGGCTCTCAAATTGATAAAGGACCGGACGCTATCATGCTGGCCCGTGTGATGACAGACATGAACCTCACTGATACATTCAGACTGTTGCACCCGACCAGCCGAGCCTACACATGCGTCCGGTCGAGGGGAGCAGCTGGGATCTCTAACTCCAGAATAGATCTTATTCTTCTTTCGGAAAGCCTCCAAGGCCTGCTGACCGCAACTGAGATCCTTCCCTTCTCACCTTGCAAATCCTTTGACCACCGGATGGTAGCAATTGCCATCTCCTTTCACACGCACATTGAAAGAGGACCGGGGTACTTCAAATTTAACACATCCCTCTTAAAACTCCGGTCTTTCCAACAACTGGTCTGTGACTTTTGGGCCTACAGGACAACAACCAAGCCCCAAGATGGCTCGATAGTCCAATTGTTCAACGAGGGGATTGCTGACTTACGAGAAAGAGTGAAAAAATTCTCAATTCAACATGCCCGCGAACGAAAAGCAATCCTCGATAGACTACTGCAGCAGCTGGAAGACTGGGACTCAAAATTGAACGATGACCCAATGGACCCTGACACCTACGACATGCTGCAACGAGCTAGAGCCCAACTCCAAGAATTCATGGACGATTGGACTCAAAAATGGCGGCTTCAGGCTCGAGTGAGAAGGGACTCAACAGAGGGCATGATGACAAAATCATTTTTTAAAAAAGCAAAAGCCAGGAGTAGGCAGAACATAGTGCCTTCCCTCAATCACCCTTTTGATAGATCCCAACCTCAGGCCACTAATACATATAAAATTGTGGAGTATGCTTCCCAATACTACAAACATCTCTTCACCTCACAGACAGTTCACACAGAGCCACATGCACTGGAGCATGCAAGGGAGACTCTGCTCGCCTCCCTCTCCTCTCTTCTCTCCACTCCCCAGAGGAATAACCTCGATACCCCAGTCTCACAAGCAGAGATTTTTCAGGCTCTACAGGACATGGATGACGAGAAGACACCAGGACTGGACTCTTTTCCAAAAGAGTTCTGGATTCAATTCTGGCCAATCCTGGAAGACGACTTCGTTCTGTATGCTGATGCGGTGTAGCACGAAGGTACATTCGGGGGCATGATTGAACAAGGGGTTACAACATTGCTATACAAAAAAGGGGATAAATCGGAAGTTAGAAATTACAGACCGATTACCCTCTTGCCCGTGCCATACAAAATAATAGCTAAAGCATGGGCGAACAGATTGTTGCCCCTTCTCCCTCATCTCATCCATCCGGACCAATCCGGCTTCATGCCCTACCAGAACATACAAGACAACATCCTGTTGGTGAATGAAACAATTCGGTATGCAAGACAAAGGAAGGCCGAGGCGGCTATACTGTTCATTGACTTCGAAAAGGCTTATGACCACGATGACTGGGACTTCTTGGACATGTGCCTTAACAAAATGAACTTTGGCCCCAAATTTTGTACCTGGATCGACATCTTCCATCGTACAGCAACCACCAATATTACGCTCAATGGCCAGCTAGCCCCGCCATTCGAACTTCAACGATCAGTCAGGCAAGGGGACCCTATTGCCCCCATGTTATTTGTCCTTGTCATGGAGGCATTGGCATCCATGATCAGGACAAACCCATTGATTCAAAAAATTCAGGTTCCAGAAATTCCTGACCATCTCATCCCGATCACGTCCCTCTTTGCAGATGACCTTACAGTGCTCTTTAAGGCCAACTGCGAGAGCTTTCAGGCATTGGCCCACACTATTCACTTATTTGAGATTCCTCGACCCTATGGGTGGACAGCCCCCCTGGCCCCGCAGGTTGCATAGAGACACAGGGAGACTGCAATCAGGATCTTGGGGGTGAACCTAACTGCTATGGGTCCTCCCCCTGACCACGGAGACTCCCTCGTTGAGATCGCCGTCAAGAAACTCGCGTGATGGGATGCCAAACCCACATCTCTGGTGGGACGCACATCGGCCATCAATAACGCCATCTTTGCCTCCACATGGTATAAAGTTGCCTTTTGGCAACTTGACCATAAACACATTTCCAAACTTAAACAGGCGGCATCAGCCTACCTGTGGAAAAATGACCACAATGACACGCATGCAATAAAAARRGTGGCATGGGAGACTATAGTACAGCCCGGATCTCAAGGCAGCCTTGGGGTTATCGATCCAGAGGAGGAGATCAAAGCCCTTATCTTCAAATTCCTCGTGCGCCTCCTACTTGGAAACGACATCCCCTGGGCCGCATACGCACAAATCCAACTGGCTTGCTTAGCCCCCCCATCCCACCCCCTCCGCCCGGTCCATCCCTTCTAATGGCTAACAAACAAATGGTGGTCCATCCCTCGTGGCCCCCGATCAGACACTGATGACACTCCCGCAGGTCGTGCTAGGCAAGATCTGCGAGTGGATCCGTTGTGGACAACCATGCTCACCCTTCGGAGGGAAAGGGGTCCGGCCCAAACCCCGGTGCCACTCAAATGGGAGGAAATATGGCGCCAGCCTTTATTCGGACATCCACAAATTGTGGACCGCAATGGCCTACCGCTCTCCCTCAAGGGAAAATCCGGCTGGAAACGATGGGTGGAGAAAGGAATCTACAAGGTAGGGGACATATGGGACATCCCCTCGGGGTCATGGGCGTCGGTGGACCAACTCAAGACTGAGACGGGCCAGATCGCAAACATGGCCAACGACTTACAAGAAATCCAAGAAGCGATCCCGTTGGCATGGATCCGAATCCTTAAARTGGGTCCCAGACTCRTCCRGGATGACTGGGTGGTGACGACAGATTCCCTGACCCTTCCCATGGTTCTGTATAATGTGCAAAATGTCGGGGAACAACTGGTCTCACTCCAAGCTTACTGCCCGGCCATGCCAGGGGCCAGATGGTCGACACTGCAGCGCCAAGAGGAACTGGATACACAGCTTCCTGCATTCTGTCTCACTGCAATCAGGGTGGTGGGGAACCAAAAGGATGGTTTCTTCCAGTATGAACCCTCCACCCCGCTACAGTGCCTCTCATTCGACCCATCGGAATGGGAATGGAAATGGGAGGGATCCCAAAAGATGACTCTGTACCAATACACAGTGAAAAAGGGCTATAGAGCAACGCGTAAACCAATCAGAATTCTTGACCAAATCACCAAACGTTGGGTGCGAGATTACCCCCTTGAAGCCCAGGACTTTGACCTCTTCCGATGGTCCTCATTCTCCCACATCCGTCCGACTAGCCATAGGGCCCTGCAGTGGCAAATTATACACAGGTGCCTATCTTCCCCGGATTGGATTACATCACAAACGGACCTGGAGGAGAAAGGACAGCTGTCCCCACTGTGCTCGTACTGTTCCCACACGCTGCCCAACAGAAGAGCCACTTTAGAACACTGCCCGCTGGACTGCCCTATGGTGCTCCAAATGTGGAGGTGGTGGGATGCAGCGTGACATTATCTCACAGACTGCCACCTCCCATGGGAAGTGGCCACTCTCCTGCTAAAGGCCGCCCCAGCAGGGGTTGGGGACTGGACCCCGTTCACGTCCAATTTATTTGCATACTCCAGACTTGCCGTGCTCATGGCAGCCTGGAGGATGCGCTGCTCTTACGAGAGGAAACAACACAATTTCGGCTACATGCAAGCTCGATCAACAATAATTGACACAATAGCTGCCAATACTCAGACGGCCCACAAAGAACTGCGGAACAGAATGGCTGACGAACCAGACACTGACAAAAGACAGAGACTCCGGACCACCTTCGTAGAGACATGAACCGACTCAAACCACAGACCATGCAGTCTCAATAACGATAACACACTTACATGGCACCCCTGGCTTCAGGCTGAAGCGGCGTGGGAACGCCTGCCAACGCAGCACTTTCAAATAGTACACCAACCGACAGACTTTATCCTCATCTGTGACTGAGGGTCCACTGCCATCCCAACTTCTACTCGCCCTCCCCGCCATCCCYCCGCCCCCCCCCCCTCCCCCCCCGTTTTCCCTCTCCGTTCCCTCCTCAGTCCTGTTACCCACTACCCAGCTACCCAGGCCTCCCCCCAATTCCACACACACCCGTACCAACAAAACGCCTTCGCCCTCCCCTCAGTCACTAAGCCGGCCTGGGACAGTCTTCCTCTCTACCCTCTGTACGGAGGCAGCCAGAATCCTGCTCAGAAGTGGTTGTTGCAGCCATTGGTCTTGCACCACATTGTACATAACAAAAAGCACTACAATCAGGCCATCGGGATACCATTACCGGTGAACTGTGAATTTTTTTGCAATTATTTTGGTCTTGATAAACCGCTATGACTCACTACAACAGTACTGTTCTACTGCCTAAATGGCGACTGTAAATAGTTATAAACACGCACGGTACTACGTTATTACATTCCTACAAACATGCACAGCACACACAACACAGGTCACATACTTCACAAATACTGCCAAGATGCAGGGGCACAGAACAACATCACTGAGGCTGCTCATACAAGCACACAAGCACACATACACAGTGACACGTCTGAACTATATACAGAAACACAGTACACACARTACATGTCTGAATTCCCTATGAATTTCCCGATTTCTGTACATTGGGACGCTGGGCCCGTTTCCCAGCAGGTGCTGCTCCCCACCAATAGATGGAGCCTCCCCCGGACCAGCTTGAGGTGACTGCTCCTACCAGCGCCTCAAGCTGCTTCCGTGGATGTTTTCTTTGGAAAAAAAAAAAAAAAAGGAATTGTGGAACAAAGGGCAGCAGGCCTTCTGCCTCCCCCCAGCTGCTGACCCCTTCCAGCAGGCTTTTGGTCCGCAGCCTATGCATCTGGAGTACCCAGAGTCAGCCACAGCAGAGACAACTGAGACTCCGCCCCCCCCGGGACATAATTATGACAGACTCTGCCCCCCAACCACAAGGAGATGTAGGGGAGAAGATGAAGGCCCTGGCCGAATGGGTTCATGACTGTCTGAGGGCTAGATACACATACCTATGGGCAGAATTTTGGGACTGGTCGACCTGCTGGACAGTGGTCCAAGTCTCACACAGGCCTTAGAACAAGGGCTGCCCCATTCAGTGGATAGTCAGCAAATTTGGCACCGGGTCTTGGGTATCGTCCACAGACTCCACAAGCAATTCCAATGCCCGCTCCCCGAGGCAGAGCTTTCCCCTTCTACAGACATTGTTCCCACCCAGACACCCTCCCCCTCTCCCATCCCTTCCCCC